>OY855914.1:18923471-19235971 GCA_963693305.1 Meandrina meandrites
ATCCCTTCAGTGCGAAGCAACGATGGCTCAGTTGATAGAGAGCAGAGCAGTCCTTTGCAAGACGCGCCGTTATTACGGTCGTTGGAATCAGTAAACTTTTAAATTTGAGTATAAAGGTATAACATGGACGCAACAATTATTTTGAATATTATGTGGATGTGGGCCAATCGGAAGTCCCTTCACCGGCTGAAATCGAAGGAATGGGAACGCTGCTAGTGTGGAAAAACATCAGCCAAATTAATGGCTCCACCACATTACGTAGTGATAAACAATTACATTAAGGATCCCAAGTAAAATTTACCGTTTTGTGGTTGCAAATGCGGACTATTGAATTATAAGGCTCGCAAGAGATTGTGAAAAAATAGCTTTCAACGAAACTTTTAAATTTTTATCCTTGACGCTTGTTATTGGAATATAAATGCACAAATAAAAACAACACAATAATAAATTGTGCTCCCAGTCATATTTTGTATCGTAGCTCCAACAACAGGGCGAAAAGAACGATCCAGTGGTTTTCCTAGAAGCAAAGGTCTTAGTTCATACAGGCACTCAAACTGTAGGTATTCAACTGCTGCTCCTGCTTCAGCGTCTGGTTTCTGTTAGTACGCATTTGAGGAGATCTAAATGAAGTCTTCACGAACGAACTTTGTAGCTACTCACCAGCTCTTTTTGAAACCGTTAATGCCTTGCTGTCTCACCTTACTGATGCCATATGGAACCAGGTCCCTTATGTTCCAAGTCTACCAGAGGATCTACGCTATGTGTTAGATTGAGGCACCCTTAGCTTCTTCACAGAATTTCTTGGCCTCGTGGGGAAACGTACGACGTTATCTGCAGTCGTTACGTTACGTTGTTATATATAATTATGGTCCTTCTCTGTACAAGAGCATGCAGTGGACACAAAATATGACATCTACTCTGGACCATAACCTGAATCAAACTCGCAAAGAAAGCCAAGGTGCTGGAACATGAAGGTTCGAAGTGCTCTTGGAAAACACATCTGTGGCAACCAACTTCTAGAGTTTTTGGCATTAAGAAATCGGTATCGCTGAAAAAACTGGAATCAAGCGCATCTTCAAAGACCGCGTACAAACCAATAGGGATGCCGTTATCACAGCAGCCGGAGAAAGCGCCCTGGTCTGTCTCTATATGTAGTGGTGAACCTGGAGAGAAGCTGGATGTCAGCACTTTCATTGCAACGTATCATCCAGCACCACTTGTGTACACTTGTGTACATGCTACCCCCAACGTCATCTACCGCTTCTTATCATAGCCTGCGGGTCTATCATCAAGTGCAGCAGTGGAATGGTTTCTACAATTGCGAAGAGGACTGGGAATGGAAGGTGGTTGAAGGAAGCATGATTCCTGTGCAGACGGACATGCCGCCAGCTCCAGCATACCTGCTAGAAGTAATCAACTGCAACTGCAAGAGGAAGTTTCTTAAATTTTGTTTTATTTTGTTCTCCTGCTTGTGGGAGAGTGTAAAGGCTTCCTTTGTTCGAATGTCGTTCAGCCCGATGAAGAAAGTGACACTCAGGATGTGTAAGACGTGATAGTTCAAGGCTAAATTAATTTACGAATATGTATTTTTTAAGTTCAATAGAGCAAAAGGCCTTAAAAGAAATACTCCTTTGAATAAAGCCATTGCAACAGCTTTAGGGTGTTCTGCCTGTGAAGGACATTTTGATGAGGTCATATTAGACCTACGATCTTGCATCTTTTCATGATCCGCCAAATGACTATTAGACTCGACTTGATTCAGTGCATTTTAGTATGAAAATATTAAATCCAAAGTACAGTCTACATGTTTTTAACTCAGATATTTTAAAAATTGAACTGTAACCAGGATGTGACATATTAAAAGAGTAAAAAGCGTTCTCTGGTTAAAAAGGTTTAAGAAATATAAGCTTTCGGCTATTCTACTATAGCCTTTAACGAATGTGAAAAATAGTAAGCGCGTGGTTGGAAATATATGCAGGGGAGGGTGTGAAAAGATTAAAAACTAAAAATACAATAGAAGTGTGAAAAGCTAAAAAATGGACAAACGAACAAGTAAAAAATACAATAAAATAGAGTATTGTCTTGGTAATGGTTTAGAATTGTTATCGGCGCCAACAGTTTTGGCAGTATGCCAAGATTCTAGAGTTCTTCGAACACGGTGATTGCCTTTGTCTATCACAGTAGCGCCATCAAAGTCAATAGAATGATTGTTATGCCAAGCATGGTTGGCAATGTTCGAGCCTCTCGTATAGTTTTTAAGATTTCGCTGATGTTCCTTTCTTCGGGTTTTAAAACATCTGCCAGTTTCTCCTACATAACACCAACTGCAGTCAGCGCACGGAATTTTGTAGACAACATTGCATTGGAGATCCAGGGGCTGCCTAAACTTAGGAGAAGGGAATTCTTGTTGCAAGGTTTTAGCTGGTTTACTTACAACACGAATGTCATTTTTGCGAAGTAATCTGGTATGAGGTTCAGACAGTCCGCAGATGTAGGGAAGACATGCGAAACCCAGGGATGTGTCTGATGGATCGGCCCATTTGAAGAACATGGACACTAATTCTTCTGGTGGAGGAGTTGTTGGAGCTGACTTCTTTTTTAAAATGTTAGAAATAACTGTTGATGGATAGCCATTGGCTGTCAATGCTTCCGTAACGTGACTAGTCTCGCGCGCTTTTCGTTCACAGGTGCTAGGTAGGTTGGCTGCACGGAATAAGAGAGTCGAGGCCACACTGACTTTATGTTTTATTTCATGATGTGAAGAAAAATCCAGATATCTATCTGTGTGTATCTATCTGTTGTTACGAACAGATTGAGACCTCATTTTCAAGAATTGAAGCAACGTAGATGAAGTATCTTTGGTGACGAAACTTGATAACTGTTGTTTGGATTCATCAAGAGTTCCTTTCAGAGTTTGAATTCGATCGTGGCAAATAGAGATTCTTGCTCTCATACAGTGTTTGATTCTTGATGAATCCAAACAACAGTTATCAAGTTTCGTCACCGAAGATACTTCATCTACGTTGCTTCAATTCTTGAAAATGAGGTCTCAATCTGTTCGTAACAACATTAAAGCGAGACACGAGAACAAGCTTACAAATCTACGAATGGAAGTTGAAAATGATCGCCCGAATACCATCGACAAGAAAAACTGGGTGATTAATTTATCACAAAAACCCCTAACCGTGGCAGAACGTTCTCTTCTTGAGAAAGGTCCTAAATTCGCTCCAACCCCACAAACCATCCCAGTTAAAGACATCGTTTCCGAAGTTGAAGCCGCCATCGTCCACCTCCCTGACGAGACGAAGGACGCCGTACGAACCACCACCGCCTCCTTGCTCCACAGAGCCCGACTTCCACCACACAGCAACACCACCAAAGCTGAATTAAGAGCCCTAAAGAACCTAAAACACGACCTCGAACGTGTTATTACGAAAGCTGATAAAGGGAACTGTTTTGTTGTTATGGACAGAACTGATTATGACTCCAAAATGGAAACTCTACTCAGCGACCGAGACACTTACCAACCAGTCCTCAAGTCACCATTCGCCAAAATTGAAAGGGACCTGAACAGTAGACTCCTCGTTCTCAAACGACAAAACAAGATAAACGAAACAGTCTATCAAAAACTTCGTTCTCCGCCTGCCATCCGGGGTTCCATTAAACACCATAAACCAGGATTCCCGCTTCGACCGATTGTATCGAGTATCGGGTCTGCCCTTTACAACACATCCAAGTTTCTTTCGGACATCCTATCGCCGATTCAGAACCTCAATGGCTATTCAGTTCTCAACTCTTCACAGTTTGCCAAAGAAGTAGCCAATATGGAAATTTCCGAGGACGAAGTTATGGTGTCATTTGACGTTGTGTCGCTTTTCACAGCTATCCCGGTCAATAAAGCGTGTGATTACATTCGCAACAAGTTGAACAATGATAGTATTCTACCGCCCAGAACAAGCCTTACTACCGACGACATCATTTCTTTATTGGACTTTACCCTCTCCAATAACTATTTTGTTTACAATAACTGTGTATATAAGCAGGTTCACGGTTGTGCTATGGGCAGCCCTGTAAGCCCTATTGTCGCTAATCTCTGCATGGAGGTTGTTGAAGAATTAGCCATCAATACTTCTACAGTTGCACCAAGGGTTTGGAAACGATATGTTGACGACAGCTTCGTCATCATTAAGATAGATGCTGTCTCCTCCTTTCATGACACCTTAAACTCCATTGATCCCAAAATCGTTTTTACTATCGAAGAAGAAAACAATGGCCAAATATCTTTCTTGGACACCCTGGTTTCCAGGAAAAATGGTGTTGCTGTCATCGACGTTTACCGGAAGCCGACACACACAGATAGATATCTGGATTTTTCTTCACATCATGAAATAAAACATAAAGTCAGTGCGGCCTCGACTCTCTTATTCCGTGCAGCCAACCTACCTAGCACCTGTGAAGGAAAAGCGCGCGAGACTAGTCACGTTACGGAAGCATTGACAGCCAATGGCTATCCATCAACAGTTATTTCTAACATTTTAAAAAAGAAGTCAGCTCCAACAACTCCTCCACCAGAAGAATTAGTGTCCATGTTCTTCAAATGGGCCGATCCATCAGACACATCCCTGGGTTTCGCATGTCTTCCCTACATCCGCGGACTGTCTGAACCTCATACCAGATTACTTCGCAAAAATGACATTCGTGTTGTAAGTAAACCAGCTAAAACCTTGCAACAAGAATTCCCTTCTCCTAAGTTTAGGCAGCCCCTGGATCTCCAATGCAATGTTGTCTACAAAATTCCGTGCGCTGACTGCAGTTGGTGTTATGTAGGAGAAACTGGCAGATGTTTTAAAACCCGAAGAAAGGAACATCAGCGAAATCTTAAAACCTATACGAGAGGCTCGAACATTGCCAACCATGCTTGGCATAACAATCATTCTATTGACTTTGATGGCGCTACTGTGATAGGCAAAGGCAATCACCGTGTTCGAAGAACTCTAGAATCTTGGCATACTGCCAAAACTGTTGGCGCCAATAACAATTCTAAACCATTACCAAGACAATACTCTATTTTATTGTAATTTTTACTTGTTCGTTTGTCCATTTTTTAGCTTTTCACACTTCTATTGTATTTTTATTTTTTAATCTTTTCACACCCTCCCCTGCATATAGTTCCAACCACGCGCTTACTATTTTTCATATTCGTTAAAGGCTATAGTAGAATAGCCGAAAGCTTATATTTCTTAAACCTTTTTAACCAGAGAACGCTTTTTACTCTTTCAGATATTTTAGTTACTGACAAAAATATTATAATTTCCAAATAATTGGATTAAATATGAATTGATCGGAACCTAGTTTCCCGATTCATCCAAGAATCCAAAATGGCGGCAATAAGGGAATATGGCAGATTTGTGACGTAATCATTACGTCATACATGGGATAATTAAGTTTTGCTATACTGGCAGTGGATTGATTAGTTTTAATATCAATTTGGTTTAGTTGGATTCAATACCTGTGGAATTACAGACCCTAGAACTTTGTTGGATTTGTTATCGCCACGTTGCATACCAGGAATTTTGGGAATTTCATCATTGGTTGAAAAGTCATAAAAAAATGCAGGCTTCCAGTGCTTCGATTTAAGGTGACTTTTACTATCACATTCTTCATTAAATTTGGAGTCAAGAATACATCTTTCATTTTTTTGCAATTTGTTGCGGGTGTACTAAGTTGACTGGACTATAATTGCAAGGATTTCTTTTGGTCTAAAAACGTTCGGGGTCGATCAAGACCGAACATGCGTATTGTCGTCACAAACGCCCTTTAAATGAACGCGAAGTTTTAAAATCAGTTTAATAAGATACATCGTTAATTACCTATAATAAGTTAGCTTCTATTGTGTTTAGCACTAACCTCTACGTTAGACGCGAGAGTTACCTGGTTATAAAAAAAGAACAACTAACTGTCATGACATGTTTTCATTACTGTACCGTCTCTGAAAATCTTTAACTACAAAACTGTCTGATCGTGTCCTTCACTGCTTGCCTTACTTCCCTCATCTTCCAGCAGTACAAAAATGGATTCAGAGATGAGTTGAAGTAAAGCAGTGATAATGTTATAGACAAAGCGAGGGAAATAGATGGTGTACCTAATCCAGTGATAGCTGTTATACCTGTTGCTATGCTATATGGAAGATAACAAGCAAGTAATGTCATTTGTATCCAAAGGGAACTGGACACTGTCTTTTTGTATCGCATTAAATTCAGTAAAATTCCTCCTTCGTTAGGTTGGGCTTGGGGAACCAAGTTTTGTACTTGAGTTTGATGCTGTCGTAATCTGAGATAGATCTTCGTGTAACATAAGGTTGTGATCACTATGCATAATATTACTGCTATGCAAATGATGCCTCTACCAATACGAGCGTTGTAAAAGAACATTATTGTACTGGCTGTGGACGAAACCCAAAACGAAACAACAAAAACCCACACTCTCCTCAAAGTCACCACCTGCCTGTATCTTAGCCCCAACAACAGGGCGAGAAGTCTGTCCACACTTATTGCAGTCAGTGTCAACAAAGATACTCCACCGAAAATTGCACCTACAGAATTAGAAAGTATTTTAACGTAGAAACAAACATTGGAGTGCTGTGGAGACATCAAAAGAGTTGCGTAAAGAGGCTGTGAAATGAGACCAACACAGAGATCAGTGCTCGCAAGGCAGCCTAACAGAAGTTTCGATGGCGGATGGAGAGACGACGGCTTTTGAAGAGCAACGATAATCAGGACATTGCCCAAAAGGGCGGTGAAGGTCAGAGAAATGTTAACTGCAGAAATAGTTATCCTTTTTTGTGCTTCATAATAAGTTGGCATGCAATACACCTGTTGAATTGTAGTGTGGTTTCCATATTCGCTATAGTTCACCATTTCTTTCTCGATAATGATTATTGTCTAACAAGTCGTGACAAGAATTTGATGTTTTTTTGGTGCTATTAAAATTCTTTAATCCTTTCACTAAGGACCTTCACATGATGTTAACTATTGAGTAATCTTGTGGTTCGGCCAGCGTACGTCAGCTGAAAGAGAAAGCAAAATTTCAGAGAAGAAAATAGCAAGCCGATGGTATTTGGCTTTTTTGGATATTTTCAGACCGGGGGGAGCGGGGTGGAGAGGGGGGGGGGAGGGGGCGGAGAGGATATATAGTATATCCAAAAATATATATTTTGATGTACGTCACGTGGGATGATGGCGTCACATCACGTGACAATTTCATCTTGATGTCAAAACAGCCGCCTTCTTGGATTTCAAAATTTTTCCAAAACTTCAGAAAACCGCCCAAAAATACTGAAAAGTACTTAAAATCTATTAAACGGTGCCCCCCCCCCCTTCCAGGAAAATAATGGTCCGTCCCTTATAAGCGTTCAAAGTCATCGTGGCCCCTTCCCCATCCCCCTTGGTCTGCTTCCATGGACAGCAAAGTTCTTAGTAACATAGTTTCCGCAGTAACTACAAACGAGAGAAAAGAGAACAACAAGTGTGTTTCATCTATCCGTCCACCAACTTTTACATAAATGTGTTATTTGTCAAAACAAACAACACATTACATACGTTTGGGTACTATCTATTTCGTGAGCATTCCAAAATCAACCTAAATGTTCTACTGAAGTGTCGATGAACCATTCGCTAACATACCATATATTACAGCCTACTTTTAGAAGATGTAACTAAGAGCAGTGTTACAAACTGTGTCATTCTCGATTGTTGACTACCACGTGGATCATAAGATGGACTTTCTTCCTCACTTTTGAAAAACCCATCCTTAATCATTTGGAATCTCCTACTTTCCTGTTGTAACAACAGTGACTTTGTTAACGGAAAGAAAAACGACATTCCTAACCTTGATCTCTTCGACGAAGTTGAGTTCCAGTTACGAGGAAATTGATTTCGCCACGGAGGATGGCAAAAGACAATTGCACCTGCCGCAAAAGCTGTACAGTAAAGCCAAATTAGCTCAATTAAAATACAAAATGAATTGAAAATATGGAAATATCTCCAAATTACAACATCGTCAGGTTTTTCTCCTTCGACAAGGATTTAAATCATGGGCCAGATTTGAACTTGCTTAGGTCACTCAGCCTGGTTTGGAAAAAAATTTCCGGTCAAAGCTAAATTTCAATTTTTGTATTTGTTTCACTTAATTGATGTCTATTTTCACTTTCCATTTGTGTCATTAGGCCTCTGTAATTTACCTTTAAAACGATCAAGGTGTAATGCGATGCATTTCGGAAAAATTGAAACAAAATGAACTGTAAATAAACGTAAATCGGAAGGAAGCCTTCAACAATCGTTTCCACTTGGATATTTTTATCTTACAGTAAGGTTATGAAACTATCTACTTTTAACTTAATCGTGAAACGAAAAGGCTAGTGCGTTAGCTAAGAAAAATAGTCACTTAAGCTAAGATCCAAGCCTAATACAAATATTAACATAATTGTCTTTCCTTATCATGGACTGTTTTCTTCCAGCTATTTGCAAGCATCGATAACTAAGAAACAAAGAGCTTGCATTTCAAGTTTGGTGTAAAATGTTGCTATTCATGGGAAGCTCAAAGCCACAATTTTCAACACGAGGGACAATCTTAAATCTCAACCGAAATAGTGAGATGGTGTAAAAAGTCCAACGACTAAAGTACAGAAATTTAGATAACCAAGCACCGATCAATGTTATTTGAAACACTAAGACCTGAGCAGCACTGCTTTTCTATCGACCAACACATTTCAAGCAGGAACACAAACACTTACCAGTCCTAAATCACCACTAAAAAATTTCAAGCCAGTATCCTAAATTTCACAGACCGATTTTACGTTAGCCAACTACGAATTAACGCTGTCACATGGTCACCAAATACTGACTCTGAATCCACTTTAGAGAGTTGCTGTGTATGGTTAATAAGGCCAAATTTTAAATTTAAATTGCCACGATGAATACCCCACGGTTGCTCAATTGAGCGTGGAGAATATTTACAATTTTGTGCTTATATTGTTACAGTTAGATTCCTTAATAGCGGGAGGCATTTCCAGCCAAACCTCTATAGCCGGTGATCTGTATTTTGTCCGTAATAGCGGGGTATCCGCAAGGCGAGAGTTGACTGTATGTGAAATTGGATTGAAATTGGGTGAACAAAATACGTTTTCCAAATGTAATTAAAGAACAAAATAGCTACAGTTTTAATTAATTTCCTAACATGTACAAGTTTTTATTTGCGTGTTTCTACAGAATTAATATTCATTTGCTAGGTTTGGTTGGCAATGCCATTTATATCTGCTGATGGCTCAAACAGTTCTGTCAAACAGTTTGATTTCTTACTGAAGGCCTCAAATAGCGAAAAAACATTGCTCCGGATCAACGGTAGAGGCATAATGTGCGTGGCTTAATAATGTTGTTAAAAAAAAAGAACTTAATTGTCTCGATGAATACTCCCAAGCCATTTGAATAAGCTTGGAGAATGCTTTTGAATATTGTACTTTTTTGTTATATTAATGTAAAATTTGAATGGGCTTGGTTAATACACACTTTTCATTCCAAATGCAAGAAGTAGGGAAAAGAGGCTCTTGTGCTCAAGAAATCGACAGTCCGGGACGTTCGCGAAAAATATTGGTTGCCCACTACGTCTCGGAACGAGTTACTTCATTGGTTCTTAAAACAATATATAACAGGTCATAACAATGTCACTAGCCCTGAAAAAAAAACAAAAAAAAACAAAAAAAAAAAAAAAAAAAAAAACAATCGAGGTAGTGTTTACAGCGGGCGAATGAAATAGAGGTTCCAGAGAGGTAGTGTCTTACTGTAAAATATTTATATTTACTTAAGCTTGGTGAGGTTGAGACATGATGAAAGCAGTGAGCAATAAATTAAATAGCCAAGCTATTATAAAAGGTAGATATTATCGATCAACTCAAATATTTTCCTCCATTTACTTAAATTTAAACCGCCTTTCGAGAATGACATATTTTATTTAATCTTCTGACATACATTTCTTTAACACACTAGTGAGACTTTGGTGTTTGATTAAAACACGATCAACAACGTGGTGATATTGCCTCTTGTGACAATTGTAGAAAAATCTTAAGCGTTGCAACAGAAAGGAAATGGAGGACCGGAGGGTGGAGGGTAAGAGGGGGGGCCTCTATTTGAAATTGATCAGCCTCATCAAGTACTATCACTGTGCCAAATTTGGTGCTTCTAACGTAAAGGGTGCAGTTAATTTCGCCTTAAAACTTAAATGATACCAAGCCCCCTCCCCTTGAGTCTAAAAGATGTCCTCCCTGAAAGAATAATTCCGGCTAACTCTATATCTGAAATTGATCAGCTCATCGAGTACTATCACTGTGCCAAATTTGGTGCTTCTAACTTAAAGGCTGCAGTTAATTTCGCCATAAAGCTAAAATGATACCCACCCCCTCCCCCTGTGTTCAAAAATGCCCCCCCCCCCCCCCCCACTGAAAGAATTCTGGATAGGCCTATATCAGAAATTGATCCGCTCATCGATAACTATATATTTTTGTGCCAAGTTTGGTGCTTTCACCTAAAATCGCACAATTCACCCAAATTTATGCACCATATTGCCCGACTAAATCGCAGTCAGTATCAACAAAGAAACTGCACAAAAAACTGTACCTACGGAATTAGGAAGCGCTTTAACATAGAAAAAAAGATTGGAGTGTTTTGGTAACATAAAAGCGGTTACGTATAAAGCGGCTGTGAAATGAGACCAACACAGAGATCAGTGCTCGTAAGGCAGCCTAACAGAAGTTTCGATGGCGGATGAAGGGACGACACTTTTCGAAGGGCAACAATGATCAGAACATTTCCCAGAAATGCAGTGATGGAAAGAGGAATGTTAATTACGGGAATAGTAATCCATTGTGCTTCGTGATAAGTTCGCAAGCAAAACACTTTTTGAATTGTAGTGTTGTTTTCAACTTCGCTGTAGTTCACCATTTCTTTCTAGATAATGATATTGTGTTACTAGTCGTGACAAGTTCCTTTTGTGCTATTAAAATTCTCTGTCCAACAAGTCCATCTCCTTTCACTTATGTCATCTTGGAGTCATCGTGTTGTTCGACCAGCGTATATCAAATGTATCCTTTAAAAATAAAGAAAGCAAACTTTCAGAGCAATAGAGAATCGAATCTTATGCTTGCCCGGACAGCACAGTTTAATCTTGGAAACATTTCACCTTTACTATTCTAATAACAGTGACTTATAGGAAAATAACAGTGGAAGTTACAAGATTTCGATTAAATTAAAAAAATTTCATTCTCATGTGACCTGGCGGCTATATTAATGTACGACACCGAATGTTATATTACCTAATTTTGTTTACGTCCTAATCTTGAACTCCTCGACCAAGTTGAGTTCCAGTTACCAGACTAATGCACTTGCAGGGAAACTATACCACAATAAAATGAATTAAAAATATGGGGATATCTCAAAATTACAACACCGTCAGATTTTTCTCCTTCTACAAGTATTGAAATCATTGTCCAAATTTGAACTATCTAAGGTTACTTTGTTGAGTGGGAGGGAAGCGACAGCGGATGTTACAAGACTGCAATTAAAGAACGTTTTCAAAAATGTTGATCTCATGCAACCAGTAGCTATAGTAATTTACAAGATCTAAATTTTAAGTTTTGCATTAGTTCCACCTAATTGATGTTTTATTTCCGCTTTTCATTTTCGCTATTAAGCCTCTGCAATTTATGTTTCAATTTTTGGCATAATACAATGCATTTAGAAAAAAAAAAAAAGGTTCTCATAAAAACAGCAGTAAATAAACGTAATTTGGACGGAAGCCCTTGTAATTGGTAATTTTCACTCGTTTTTTATCAGTTTCACTTAAGTGATATTTATTAACGTTTAAAACGATCAAGGTGTAATGCGATGCATTTCAGAAAGGGTTCTGATAATAAAAATAGATAAAGAAAGAACTGTAAATAAACGTTAATCGGAAAGAAGCCTTTTGTACAATTAATACAGCAACAGAAAACGTTTCTGTTTAGATATTTTCATCTAACATTAACGTTCAATTGAGACTAATGCTTATAACGGGCTTCTGATAAAACTGTTTACTTCTGTGTTTACCGAGAAACGAAGAGTCTAGCACTTTAACTCGGAAAAATGGCCACATATATAAGCTAAGATCCTAGCCTACTGCAAGTATTAACACAATTGTCTATTTTGTTCATGGACTGATTTTCTTCCGGCTATTTCGCAAGCATCGATAACTTGGAAACAAAGAACTGGCGTTTCAGGCTTCTTGCATAATTTTTGCTATTCATGCGAAGTTCAAAGTCACAATTTTCAACACGAGGGACAATCTTAAATCTCAAGCGAAATAGTGAGATGTATAAGTAGTCCAACGACTAAAGTACAGAAATATAGAAAACAATGCACTGATGTTATTTGAGACACTAAAACCTGAGCAGTACTACTTTTCTATCAACCAACTCATTTCAAGCAAGAACAAAAATATACTTACCAGTCCTGTATTACCATTGAACTGAAAATTTCAAGCCAGTATCCTTAATATAACAAATCGATTTTAAGTTAGTGATCTACACATTAAAGCCGTCACACAGTCAGCAAGTAAAGACTCTAAATCCACGTTGAAGGGTTACTTGGTCTGATTAAATAAGGCCATATTTTTAATTGAAATTGTCACAATGAATACCCCACGGTTACTTAATTAAACTTGGAGAATATTTGCAATTTTGTGTTTATATTGTTATAGTTATGTAAAATTGGATGGGGTTTGGTTGAACAAATACGTTTATAACATAGCTAACAGAGCCGCGCAATCAAATTGAGTATCAAGACCCAAATTCTGCAACCACGAATGAAATCGTTCCAAAAAAAAAAAAAAATACTAGAACCTAAGCATGGAACCGAATTCTTTGACTCTTTTAACCCTCGGAATCTGCTCGGCTGTTCGATGCTGTTTTGTTTTTTAGGGAAAACTAACCTCGGAATCAAAGCGGCTCCATTTGCTCTTATTACTCCTTAACCCGGGGGATTCGACCCCTAGAGAGGATTATCAACTCTACATACCCTGGGGGATTATTACCCCCTAGAGAGGATTATCACCTCTCACTTAGTACCCTGGGGGATTATCAGCCCCTAGAGAGGATTATCACCTCTCACTTAGTACCCTGGGGGATTATCACCCAAAAGAGAGAATGATCACCTCTCACTCAGTACCCTTGGGGGATTATCACCCCCTCTTGAGGATTAGCACCTCGTACTGAGTACCCTGGGGGATTATCAACCCCGGGGAAATCCTAGGAAAAGTGACCTACAATTCTTAATTGGAGAGCTTCATCCCTTTCCCCTTTTCCCCACAAATATTCTGGTTGTGTTGTTTCTTTACATATAGTTATAATAAGGGTTATGGGTTAGGAACATTAACGTCGCATTTAATTGTGTCGCTTTTAATTGCTGGGCGTTCGATTCCAATAATAAAAACTCTAGATTATCCGTCGTGGCTCAGGTTGCCCACAATACGCAAATCTGGTCATTTCACGTCGCTGTTCCGCGAAGAACGGCTATGAACGGCAATTAAACTTGAACAGTCGAATATTCAACTCAACGCATTTAAAAATCTGCCGAATTTTTTTTTAAACGTCGCATTTTACATGCACTTAATTCGGCAATTTGATTCGGCGCATGTAAAATGTAACGTTTAAACCAGGCCTTAATTGGCGTTGTTGTGTTTGTGTTTTCGAGTGTTCATTTATTCAGCGAGTTCAAATCATGAACAAGGCAGATATAAAGAAGATAATCTTAATTACGATGGGAGGATATTTGCCCGCGGATGTATGGTTTTCAACGGAATGGCGTTTTCCTTTTCTTACACCTGTTTATAATAGAAAAAACAAATAGTCTTAGGGCCGATTCGCACTAGCGGACAAATTTTAAATGTCATAACATTTTTGACAAAAACAAAATTGTCGCGACAAGTCAGAGACATTTTGAAGAAAACAAACGGTGAAATTATTAGTACAATCGGTCGTCTTGTGCAAACATCAAATAATCAGGCAGATCCACGTGGTGAAAAATTTTAAAACAATTTGCATTTGAAGTGCGCGTGTACTGAAGTTTTTTTTGTGCTCGTGCAGGGAAAATGTTGCAAGAAAACTATTTCTTTTCCCCTCCATTTATCGGCACAAGCTGGTTCCCTTCGCATTCTCTTTTTCCAACCCGGGTATTACCATCCTTCCACGACCTCACCTCGGCACACAAACGTGTTTTTGCCGCCTGTCGTGGAAAAATTTCGCGTGTTGTTTTTTAGTACAATCCAGACCAAACAGCAATGTATTGTTATCTGGCATTACGAGGGGCGCTGGAATGCGACTTGTCTTGAATTGTCCTGCCTTGAAGCTGGACATCGGTCCTTTGAAGATTTGTCCGTTTTGACAAAATTTTCAATTGTCCAACAAGTCGTTCGCACTTGTTTTTGCGATTGTTTAACAAAATGCATCGAGCGTGCAACGCGGACCAATCATAAGACAACTTCTTCTTTGTTCTCCTGAATTGTTAGACAAGTTCTAGGTCTCAAAAAACGTATTCGCACTTGTTTTCTGTAACAAGTGACAGACAAGTGATGAAATCTACCAATTGTTACAAAATTTGTCCGCTAGTGCGAATTGGCCCTAAGCCAACATTACAACCCACGTTCAAAGCAATTTACCAAGTTCATAATTTGATCGTCAAACTCGCAATACGTCACACAGACGAGAAGTAGCTGATAAGTATAGTGATTAAAAAAAATTGTTTGCGACGGAATACTCTAAATATTCGATTTAAAGAATACGCCATAATTTTACTGAGCTTATTCCATCCTGGATTCCTTTGGACGGTCATTTGCTGCTGCTTCTGCCAAAAACATTTACATGTCGATAACCTCTCTCAATGACACTTCTAAATTAGTTTCAAGCCTATTACGACAAACGTTCGAATAATAATAAAAAAAAAAAAAACAGCTTCATATTTCACTTACCTGTAAGTGATAGCGTCGATAGTTTCACGATTGTTCCAGCCTGACGATATTCTTGCTGCGAAATAAGGTCTAACAGAACTGGAACTAAGCCTCGCACTCGATCCCGACAATTCAAGGTTAAGTTCTGTCAGTCCTACCACTTCTTCTTTTAATTTTGTTTGACCATGGTATCCCTCTAGCCTTCAGATCATATTATGGGAATATTTTTATATTTAAGTTCGTCCACAAAATGAATACAAGCTACTGTCACACAACATTCCCTGCCATTGCGTTCTGATCGTGTCTGGAAAACACACGAGAACATCCACGCAACGCGCGTTAGCATCCGCGGGTGAACTGGGTACCATGTCTAAAAATAACTAAGAGGAATGGGGGATTAAGTCTCTCACTTCATGCTCTCTTGCATGTTCCGTATTCCTCCTGACCGCGCGAATGCTTCCAAAAACTGTGGAAAATCAGTATTTCAACTCGTCATTTTGAGTTTGAGTCGGCCTTTGGGCACCCCAAAATACTACAAAACGAGTGAAATTTACAGCTGTATTGCACACTTCTTATTTTTTTATTTTTACATTATCATTTCATGGCATAGATATAGAGTAGCTATAAAGCTAAGCTTACTTACCATATTAAATTAAGGATTTATTGATTGATTGATTGATTGATTGATCGATCGATCGATCGATTGATAGTAAAATGTATAATAAAATATATTTACTAGGCTCGGTAAGGCTGAGACACGATGAAACCAGTAAGCAATAAATAACCAAGCTATATTTAACAGCAACACCATTTGCATTTGCTGATGGCGATAACAAACTGTAGTGCACGGAAACTGTTATAACAAGCGTCTTTAGCTGCAGATGACTTTGATGGAAATGGATTACAACTTGAAAAGTTTAGGCTAAACTTTTCAAATTGTTTCCGCACGTCTTAAAAGAAAAGAAAAGAAATCGATATTTATAGCCGTAGTTTGATTCCTATCAATGAATTTAGAATATATCTTCCTTTAGATGTTCAAAGATCATGTTTAATTGTCATGGATGATTGAGTTGCCAAGCACTAACTTCAGAACAGTTTACACAAAAAAACTGCCAAATACCCGTGACAGAGTTCATTTTAAATGCAAAGGAAATCTTGTTTCGTTTTCTTTATAAAATAAAAATAATGGTGGATGTCTTGATATTAAGACACATGACTCAATGAGCGAGGAAGGCCCTCATTAAAACTTTTATCTAGTTAATCATAGATCATTTAAAAGCTGTGACATAGGTTTCTATTATTTGAAACAATGGTAAGTCTAGTAAAGGTAATTATAATATAAAGAGAATATTACCGATCAATTCAAATATCATTCGTTATTTACTTGGAATTAAGCTTTAATCCGCGTTTTTGTAAAAGACGGTCTTTATTTTTTATCTTTAACATCATTACCGAAAATTTGGGTTTTATTGAAATGTAGTAACCAACGTGATGATTTTGTAATTTTTTGTCAGAACTCTACCTGACTCTTTAGCGATGTATTGAGGAGACAACTGGGGACTGAAAAAGTAAACATGTATTTCTTACGCCAACAACTAGCTTAAGCATTCAGTTTGTATGTGCAAAGCTATCGACTGGTCAACATTTTTTCGGTCTGACCAATAACACCAAGGAGAATCTCTACGTCAGACGCGAGAGTTACCTTGTTATTAAACAAATTTTTGAGCGATAACTGTCATGACATATTTTCATTATTGAACCGTCTTGGAAAATCTTTAAGGACAAAACTCTCTTATGGTGTCCTTCACTGCTTGTCTTACATCCCTCATCTTCCAGCAGTACAAAAACGGATTTAGAGATGAGTTAAAGAAAAGCAGTGACAATGTTATAGACAAAGCGAGGGAAATAGATTTTGTACGTAATCCAGTAATAGCTTGTATAGCAAGTGCTATGCTATATGGAAGATAACAAACAAGTGTTGCCACTAGTATCCAAACAGAACTGGACACTGTCTTTTTGTATCGTATTAAATTTAGAGAAACTCCTCCTTCGTTACGTTGGGCTTGGGAAACATGGCTTTGTACTTGAGTTTGATGTTGTCTTAATCTGAGGTAGATCTTCGTGTAACATAAGGTTGTGGTCACTATGCATAACATCACTACTATGCATTCGATGCCCCAACCAATACGAGCATTGTAAAAGTATATTAATGCAAAGGCTGTGGAGGAAGGCCAAAACACAACAACAAAAACCCACACTCTCCTCAAAGTTACCACCTGCCTGTATCTTAGCCCCAACAACAGGGCGAGAAGTCTGTCCACGCTTATTGCAGTCAGTGTCAACAACGATACTGCACAAAAAATTGTACCTATTGAATTAGAAAGTAGTTCAACATAGAAACAAAGACTGTAGTGTTTTGGTAACATTAAAGCGGTTACGTAAAGCGGCTGTGAAATTAGACCAACACAGAGATCAGTGCTCGCAAGGCAGCCTAATAGAAGTTTCGATGACGGATGAAGGGACGATACCTTTCGAAGAGCAACAATGATCAGAACATTTCCCAGAAGTGCAGTAATGGAAAGGGGAATGTTAACTGCGGGAATAATAATCCCTGTTGGTGGTTCGTAATAAGTTGAAAAGCAAAGCGCTTGTTGAATTGTAGTGTTGTTTCGAATTTCGCTGTAGTTCACCATTTCTTTCTCGGTAATATACTGTGTTACTAGCCGTGACAAGAATTTAATGTTCCTTTTGTGCTATTAAAATTCTCTTTCCAAAGAGTGCATGTCCTTTCACTTATCTCATCTATGGAGTCATCTTGTTGTTCGACCAGCGTTTATCAGATGTATTTCCTGGAAAAAGAGAAAGCTAACTTTCAGAGCAAATAGGGAATCGAGTCTTATGCTGGCCCGGACAGCAACGTTGATTCTTGGAAACATCGTTTAATTTTAGCTACAAACAAGAGAAAGGTAAGTAAACAGGTGTATTTTATGCTTCAATTTTTGCGTTTCTGGCGGTCACAACAAATAACACAATACATGTGTTCGCGCGCTACTATTTCGCGTGCATTACAGCAACCCTTAAATGCTCTAAAAGATGTTCCCTAGCCATTCTCTAACAGAACCTATGTTACCGTCTATTTTTAGATGATGTAACTTGTTAGATAAGAGCAGTGCTAAAGATTGTGTCATTCTCGATTGTTGACTACAACGTGAACCATACGTTGGACTTTCTTCCTCAATTTTAATCAACTCGTCCTTTTATCGTTAGGATCTCCAACTTTACTATTTTGATGATAGTGACTTAGTTTAGGGAAATGACGGCGGAAGTTACGAGATTTCAATAATAGTGCGTTTTAGAAAATGTTATTCTCATGCATGCAATTAGTGGCTATATTAATGTACGAGACCGAATGTTATTTTACCTATAAATATTTTTTACGTCCTAATCCTGAACTCGTCGACCAAGTTGAGTTCCAGTTACTAGACTAATGCACCTGCCGGGAAACTATACCACAATATAGCCCAATTAGATCAAATAAAAAATACAAAGGGAATTGAAAATATGGGTATATCTCAAAATTACAATACCGTCAGATTTTTCTCCTTCTAAAAGGATTGAAATCATCGGCGAAATTTGAACTTTCTGAGTTTACTGAGCTGAGGCAGAAGGACAGCGGATGTTACAAGATTGCAATTAAAGTAATTCTCATGCAACTAGTAGATTTACTAATGCACGAGACCTAGATTTCAAGTTTTGTATTAGTTTCACTTAAGTGATGTTTTTCCGCTTTTCATTTTTGTTATTAAGCCTCTGCAATGTATGTTTAAAACGACGAAGGCTTAATGCAATGCATTTCCGTAAAAAAGGTTCTCATAATTAAAATAAATGCAAAAAAGCTGGAAATAAACGTAACTCGGACGGAAGCCCTTGTGATTGATAATTTCCAATTGTTTTTTATCGGTTTCACTTAACTGATATTTATTTTCACTTTTCTTTTGTGTCATTATGGGCGTCTGCAATTTACGTTTAAAACAATCAAGGTGTAATGCGATGGGTTTCGGAAAAGGTTCTGATATTTAAAATAGATGCGAAAAGTTAGAACTGTAAATAAACTTAAGTCGGACGGAAGCCTTTGTACAATTAATACAACAACAAAAATCGTTTCCATTTGGATATTTTTATCTTTCATTAAGGTTTAGTTGATACTAAAGCTTAAAACGAGCTTCTGATAAAACTGTTTACTTTTAACTTAATCGAGAAACGAAAAGTCTAGCTCTTTAGCTAAGAAAAAAAAAATAACACAATTGTCTTTCCTGATCAGTGACTGTTTTTCTTCCAGCTATTTTGCAGGCATCGATAACCTAGAAAAAAGAGGTCGCGTTTTAGCTTGTTGCAAAATTTTGCTATTCAGGTGAAGTTCAAAGCCACAATCGAGGGACAATCTTAGATCCCAAGCGAAATAGTGAGATGGTGTAAGTAGCCTAACGACTAAAGTACAGAAATATAGATAACAAAACACTGATGTCATTTGAGAACACTAAGATTAGAGCAGTACCGCTTTTCTATCGAGCAACACATTTCAAGCAGGAATAAAAACACTTGCCAGTCCAGTATCCTTAATATTAATAATAAAAGATCGATTTTAAGTTAACGACCTGCGAAAAGTCACACTGTCACCAAATTAAATTATAGCTCTGAATCCAAGTCAGAAGCTTGCTGTGTATGGTTTAATAAGGTCATGTTTTTAATTTAAATTGCGACGATGAATACCCCACGGTTACTCAATTAAACGTACGTAATTGGTATAGATATGCAAAATTGAATGAACTTTGGTTGTTTGTAAACAGAAAAAATACGTTTTCCAAATGCAAGGAGTACAAATTGGCTCTTCATAAAAGCCGCATTACTAAAACTCTGTTGGTCTGACAGTTTTAATTAATTTCCTAACAAGCTTCTATTTTCGATTCTATTTCCGTGTTTCAATAGAATTCATAAAATTGGATGGATTTGCTTGTTTTTAAATAGATGACAAATGCGTCTTCCAAATGTGAGGAGAACAAAATAGCTCTTCATCCCAGCTGCATAACTAAGACTCCGTTGGTCTGAGGGTTAAATTTATTTCCTAACACGTTTTTTTGCGTGTTTCAATAGCAATTATTTCAGATACAGCGTATATCAGTTCTGCGCTATGTTTGCTTGACAATGCCATTTATATCTGCTGATGATTCAAATAGCTCTGTATTGTAACAGATAGATTTTCAGTCTCATGTCTGACTGAAGGCGTCAAATAGCGAAAAGATATTGCTGCGGATTAACGGTAGAAGCTTGCTGTGCGTGGTTTAATAAGGTCATTCAGTTAAAAAAGAAACTAAATGAATAAATAAATTACCACGACGAACACTCTCAGGCCATTTGAATGAGCGTGGAGAATGCTTTACAATTTTGTGTTTTTTTTTTGTTATATTCATGTAAAACTGAATGGGCTTGGTTAACACACACCGGCGCCCTTTTTTCAATGCAAGAATTATGGAAACGAAGCTCTTGTGCTCGAGGAATCGACAGTCCAGAGCGTTCGTGAAAGATCCGTTTAGTCACTACGATATTACAATTTTAATTAAAAAAGTTTCTGTCATTTTTTTTATTATTTACGTGTTCAACAGCACTCAGTTCAGACACATATACAATATCATTATTACACAGGTTTTTTTTTTTCCCTTTTCGATATTTGTACTCCACAATAATATTAATAACTTTATTGATGAAAAACATGCTAGCTGGTTTTAACATGTTCCGTATTCCTCCTGACCACGCGAATGATTCTAAAAACTGTTGAAGGTCATTATTTTGAAAAAGACGTATCAAGAAATGGTCTATTGTTCCGGCCCAACATCGGACATTAAGTATTACACAATAGTCCTTTTGTTATTGGTAGCGCAGAGGGACTTTTGCCGACGCTTAACGAGAACCTCATGAGCGATCGGAAAGTTATCGGCATGACAATTTAGCTATATTCTGGGGAGTGGGCTTCGTAAATTTGCACCCGAAAGATAAATTGCCACTGGGGTACTCTAGGGAAAGATTGGCGTTTGTAGTGCGCATGGGTCGACTGTTTGAATTTATAACACTTACTGAATTTAGATTTAGTCCATACTTAACATGGTGTTCGGCTTAATCGAAAGCCTTCTGAAGAACAGTTAAAAAAAAGGTTTGCTCTGACGGCTGTTCTAGCAAATATTGTAACTGATCGCTGTTCACGATTCCCGCTTTTTCCCTTTTAGGTCCTTTTAGCCGAGCACGCTGTAATTGTGGATAAATCTCTACCTCTTGAACTGTCACTCTTTTAAACCAGTTACGAATAATTTTGGTTTTGCATGATCGGCTCAAAACAAGTTTTCCGAGAGAGAAGGAATTCACGTTTCTGTTTTTCGTTTAATCAAGCGCGCGGCAGGAAAGGAAGTTGTGATGTCTCATATAAACAAATGGAAATAAAAAAAAAATCACACCTGCGTTTGTTGCCGCGCGCTTGATTAAACGAAGAAACAGTGTAGTCTGTCAGAGTCTTAAAAACAATCCCTAACATTTTTTGCTTAACACGAACTGGGCTTAATGAAAGCTTTCTCAGAGCTTTCAAAGCTTAGTCGCGGTCAAGTCTCGCGAGCATAAGCGTTTTTGTTCTTTTACAATCGAGAGCGGCAGAAAAAAAGTCACACCTTCGAAGCTTGCCGCGCCTTTGATTAAACGACAAACAGTGTACTCCTTTGGACCGAGCTGTGCGAAAAATAAGAGGTTCTCAAATCTCCAGCTATTTTCACAGTTTTTAACGAATTCTTACGACCATTCCGTTAAAAAACAACTTTTTTCAGAAACCGATTACAGAATTTTTTTAGTCTTCGTAGAGCGCGCGCGTTGTCTTTATATTTGGTTTGTCAAAGGTGTGACTTTTTTTCTAAAAAGATTAAAAATCATTTTAAGTGTGCGTGAATACACGTTCATTTAAATCTATTCAAAGTTTTAAAAGAATACCAACAACAGTTAACATCACCAACTTTTTGCTGTTTACAAAAGAACTGTTCGCCTCGCGCGTGCTCTGAGACTTTTTCCTTCTCATACTTTAAAATATCCGACTTTAAGTACATACCACACAAGTAAATAGTGGTTTCCGCGCGCGCTGATTCGTTAACTCGGAGGTGATTAGCAAAGTATTATTCACCTCCGAGCAGTCGAAGAGAAACAAAATGGCTTCACCTGTCGCTTTGGGCACCGAAAGTAATGTTTTGGTGCGCTAATTATTCAGCTTAGGTGGTATATACTGAAAACAAATATTCACCTCAGTGTTCGTGAAAGCGGTGGATATTAACCGCGGCGGTTCACCTCCACTTCGGTGAATAATTGTTAAATAATCTAAGTTGAATATAAACTGTTCCCGAATTTCGCAGAGCGCGCGCAACGCGCAAGTAAAACAAGCCGCTAATAAGAACGCATAAATAAATTGCAGGAAGAGTTTTTTATTTTGGAGGAGCTTTTAGTTACAAACTAAGATCTTGAGCTGTTTATGGGGCGAACTTTGAATGTTCTAAAATTTGGTTCTGCTTCAGTTTCAAGCAACAACTAATCAAACATTGTCGATCAACCGTTAATGAGAGCAATCATGGTCTCTACCAGGCATCCCACGGTAGCCACTTGCAACGGAAAAATCTTCCACTGCCACCTCCCCTGGGGAAAATTTGTCTTAAGTTCAGTCTTTCCGATGATTTGAATTTCCCGCTCGCATGTTAATCGGAAAATTCAAAAAGCTCCCCAGGGCATTTTGAGGCTCTTGCCGCCATTGTCAACAGTTGACCATACAAGGTCAAAATCACTCCTGAACTAATCACTTAGTAGTCCGCTTTTCTTGATACGAAAAGAATGCTTCAAATTTGAATATGAAGTTTCTCGTAGAACTTTTAATGTGCAGGGTCGCTGTACATAATTATAGACTCCTCATATATAGTTTGACTCGGCTTTTGGGCTCCCCGAAATACTGCAAAACACATACTGCAGAATACAATATGTAAAATATCTAATAAGATATGTTTACTTAAAGGGGATTTGAAACGGCTTTCAGCATATTTTTGAACCGGGCGAAAATTTAAATTTGTAGCATAGGAAACCTAAACATAATGGGTCATTTTTATTAACAATTGCTATTTTATAGCATTGAAACTGCTATCAAGCGTCTTTGGTTGCGGATGGCTTGGATGGAAACGGATTGCAACTTGAAAAATTAAGGCTAAACTTTTCAAGTTGTTTCCTAGCGTCTTCAAAATATCAATATTTATAGCCTTAGTTTGATTTCTATCCGCAAATTAAGGTCAAATCTTCCTTTAGATGTTCAAAGATAATGTTTTTCATGGGTCAAGTTGCCTTCTACTAATTTCAGTTTAGAGTAAAAATCTGTGAAATCCCGGTGACGTAACTCCTTTAAGCTTGGTGAGGTTGAGACACGATGAAACCAGTGACCAATAAATTAAATAAAAAAGCTATTATAAAAGAAGGATATTACCGATCAACTCAAATATTTTCCTCCATTTACTTAAATTTAAACCGCCTTTAGAGAATGACATATTTTATTTGATCTTCTCACCTACATTTCTTTAAAACAGTAGTGAGAATTTGGTGTTTGATTGAAACACGATCAACATCGTGGTGATATTTCTTCGTGTGACAACTGTAGCAGAATCTTAAGCGATGCAACGGACAGAAAATGGAGGACCGGAGGGTGGAACATAAACCTACGTTTTTTTTTAACATAAGAAAAGGTTTCTAAACAACTCAAAAGTTTTCCTAATTGTAAAAACCAGCACACGTCTGCTGGTTTGAAAATCTTACATTCTACTAAAATATCCAACAGTGCTAAATTGAAGGAAGTTTTTTACATGAACAGTTTTAAACATAAATTGAACACCCAAATTCAATATTTTAACACCTACTTGTCTTAGTCAAAGTTTTCTTACTTTATACAATACCTACAACTTTGTGACGGAAGTTCGTATCAGAAAGTACCTGACACTTTGTAACGGTCTCTCCATTGTTTATTTATCGCCCGAACATGTGATTAGCATTTCTATTTATGTCTTTGCAAGTTAGCTCTCTATAGAATGTTTTAGTAAACTGAACTTTTTGTGTAAACTGAACATAAGTCGTGTCGAAAATGCCATAAAAAATATTCCTGTTTTTAAATTCGCTAGCAATATATAAGCTTTCTGTTTTTCGAACATAATATGGCATTGAATACTTGATGGCGCTTTTCTTGAGCGCTACTGTGTCGTATTAATTATATTTTGTTTGAGGCTAGCGACAATCTCTGCTTTGGTAGAGTGCAGCTTTCAGTTGCTACGAAATATATATATATTTTTAAATAACACATGACATGCTATCGGAATGTAGTATAGTGCGTGGCATAGTCAACTCGTGGAATAACAAAGATTTCTGATTGTAGCCGTCACTGATTGTCTTATTTCTCTTATCTTTCAACAGTACAGAAATGGATTCACTCATGAGTTAACGAAAACCAGTAATGATGTTATAGACCAAGCTAGGCCAGTAGATGGATTACCGACTCCTGTGATAGCTGGTATACCTAACGCTATACCGAATGGAAGATAACAAACAAGAAATGTCATTTGTATCCAAAGGGAACTGGACACTGTCTTTTTGTATCGCATTAAATTTAGTGAAACTCCTTCTTCGTTAGGTTGGGCTTGGGAAACATGGTCTTGTACTTGAGTTTGATGCTGTCTTAATCTGAGGTAGATCTTCGTGTAACATAAGGTTGTGGTCACTATGCATAATATCACTACTATACAAACGATCAGAACAGAAATACGAGCATTGTAAAAGAATATTATTGTAACGGCTATGGAAAGAACACAAAATAAAATGACAAAACCCTACACTCTTCTCAAAGTTACAACCTGCCTGTATCTTAGCCCCAACAACAGGGCAAGAAGTCGGTCCACGCATATTGCAGTCAGTGTCAACAAAGATACTCCACAAAAAATGGCACCTATGGAAACAATATGTCGAAAATACGTTACTATATAGAAAAAAAGATTGGAGTGTTTTGGTAACATTAAAGCGGTTACATAAAGCGGCTGTGAAATTAGACCAACACAGAGGTCCGTGCTCGCAAGGCAACCTAACAGAAGTTTCGATGGTGGATGAAGGGACGACACCTTTCGAAGAGCAACAATGATCAGAACATTCCCCAGAAATGCAGTGATGGACAGAGGAATGTTAACGGCGGGAATAGCAATCCCTGTTTGTGGTTCGTAATAAGTTCGCAAGCAAAACACTTGTTGAATTGTAGTGTTGTTTTCATCTTCGCTGTAGTTCACCATTTCTTTCTCGATAATGATAATCGTGTAACTACTAACCGTGACAAGAATTTAATGTTCCTTTGTTGCTATTAAAATTATCTGTCCAACGAGTCCATGTCCTTTCACTTATCTCATCTATGGAGTCATAGATAGGTAAGAAGAAAAAAATAGCTCTTCATCAAAGCTGCATGACTGAGACTCCGTTAGTCTGACAGTTTTAATTAATTTCCGAACAAGTTTTTATTTGCGTGTTTCAATAACATTCATTTCCGATATTAGTTTTGCGGTTGGTTGGGTTGACAATGCCATTTATTTTTGCTGAAGGTTCAATTAGCTCTGTAATGTAACAGATAGAGAGTTTTAAGTTTGATGTCTAACTGAAGGCGCCAAAAAGCGAAAACATATTGCTCCGGATCAACAGTTGATGATATAGCTGTGCGTGGTTTAATACTGTCATTAGAAAAGAACATAAATAACTTAATAAAATTGTCACGATGAGCACTTTCAAGGCATTTGAATGAGCTTGGAGAATGCTTTACAATTTTTTTTTTTGTTATATTCATTTAAAACTGAATGGGCTTGGTTAACCGCACTTTTCATTTCAAATGCAAGAAGTATGGGAAACGAAGCTCTTGTGTACAATTTTGCTCCTCTTCACGATACTTGTTCTCCACAAGGCTGGTTTAACAGGTTTCGTTGTAAAGGGGGGCTCTTGAAATTGTGACAGGCTTGCGAGGGAGAAGAGGATAGGTGGAACCTCAACATCAACATAAACATACGTTTTATAACATAAGAAAAAGTTTTTAAACAGCTCAAAATTTTCCTAATTGTAAAAAACCAGTACACGTGTAATTGTTTTAAAATCTTACATTCTACTAAAATGTCATACAGTGCTTACTAAAAGGAAGCTTTAAACATGAATTGAAGACCCAATTACAATATTTTAACACCTACTTGCCCTAGCCAGGGTTTTCTGATTTTAGACAATACCTACAATCATTGTGACGGGAGTTCGTATCAGAAAGTACCTGACACTTTGTAACGGTCTCTACATTGTCTATTTATCACCTCAGGCAGCATGTGATTAGCATTTCTATTTATGCATTTGAAAGCTAACTCTATATATAGTGTTTTATTCACTAAAAAACTGAAAGATAAGTCATGCCGAAAAATGCCAATAAGATGGGTCGTGTTTTTAAATTCGCTAGCAATATATATAAGCTTTCTGGTTTTTCGTACATAATGTAGCATGGAGTACTTGATGTCGCTTTTCTAAAGAGCTCTGCTTTGGTCCAGGGCGTTTTTCAGTTGCTACAAAATAATTTTTAAAATAATGCATGACATCCTCTCGGAATAAAGTATAGTCCCTGTTATAGTCAACTCGTGGAATAACAAAGATTCCTGATTGTAGCCTTCACTGCTTGTCTTACATCCCTCATCTTCCAGCAGTACAGAACTGGATTGAGAGATGAGTTAAAGAAAAGCAGTGAAAATGTTATATCCAAAGCGAGTTCAGTAGATGGATTACCGACTTCAGTGATAGCTGGTAAACCTGTTACTATGCTGAATGGAAGATAACAAGCCAGTAATGTCATTTGTATCCAAAGAGAACTGGACACTGTCTTTTTGTATCGCATCAAATTTAGTGAAACTCCTCCTTCGTTAGGTTGGACTTGGGAAACATGGTCTTGTATTTGAGCTTGATGCTGTCGTAATCTGAGGTAGATCTTCGTGTAACATAAGGTTGTGGTCACTGTGCATAATATAACTATTATACAAATGAGCACATAACAAATGCGAGCGTTGTAAACGAATATAATTGCAACGGCTATGGAAAAAAACCAAAATAAAACGACAAAGCCCCACACTCTTCTCAAAGTTACCACCTGTCTGTATCTTAGCCCCAACAACAGGGCGAGAAGTCTGTCCACGCTTATTGCAGTGAGTGTCAACAAAGATACTCCACAAAAAATGGTTCCTGCTGAAGTAATAAGTCGAAAATACGTTACTATATAGAAACAAAGATCGGAGTGCTTTGGTAGAATAAAAGTGGTTACATAAAGCGGCTGTGAAATGAGACCAACACAGAGATCAGTGCTCGCAAGGCAGCCTAACAAAAGTTTCGATGGCGGATGAAGGGACGACACCTTTCGAAGAGCAACAATGATCAGAACATTTCCCAGAAATGCCATGATGGAAAAAGGAATGTTAACTGCGGAAATAGTAATCCTTTGTGCTTCGTAATAAGTTGGCAAGCAAAACACTTGTTGAATTGTAGTGCTGTTTCCATGTTCGCTGTAGTTCATGATTTCTTTCTCGATAATGATATTGTGTTACTAGCCGTGACAAGAATTTAATGTTCCTTTGTGCTTTCAAATTTCTCTGTCCAGCGAGTCCATGCCCTTTCGCTTATCTCATCTATGAAGTCATCTTGTTGTTCGACCAGCATATATCAGATATATTTTCTGAAAATAAACAAAGCAAACTTTCAGATCAAATAGAGAATCGCATTTTATGCTTGCCCGGACAGCAAAGATAATTCTTGGAAACATCGTTTTATTTTAGCTACAAACAAGAGAAAGATGAGCAAGAAGTGAATTATTTTCATCCTTCAACTTTTTTGCATTTCTGGCAGTCAAGACATATAACAATGAAAATACTCGCGGTCGCGTGCTACTATTTTCCGAGTATTAATAACACTGCATTTTGTGCAGGTGACCAAATAGATAACATTTTTGGATTTACAGTGGAGATGTTGTGTAATATGATAGGTTCTGTTTGAACTAGCGCTTGAGAAATGGTCAGAGAAATGCGCTTGAGAAATGGCCCAACCTTGAAAACAAGTTTTTTATTCCAAGCATTTTTAATTCTTCGCCACATCAATGTATTGAGGAAGCCCGAATGGGCGAAACGTCTACATGATATTAAACCATAACCTGTGAGAAGTTCGCTGTTTACTCTTTTACTCAAACTAAATCTACCGAGTGCAAGCGTCCAGTATCCTTTGGATCCTTCTCACAAGCATCATCGTTGGCAAACCTTCTTCTTTTACACAATCGTATATATATATATAATAGCAATAAACCGTACATCCTGTGCCCAAGTTCAGGAGTTGCCATAAAGCCATTATGGTAATAACCGGGAGGGCACATTGTATACATTTACATATATATAACTTGTTAGATAGAGCAGTGCTAAAAATTGTGTCATTCTCGATTATTGACTACCACGTGAGCCTGATTTACAACAAATTTAAACAAATCGTCCTTATATCGTTTAGGATCTTCAGCTTAACTATTTTAATAACAATAACTTAATTCAGGGAAATTGCAACGGAAGTTACAAGGTTTCAATTTAATTAAAAAAATGTTATTCTCATGCGACCTGGTGGCTATATTGATGTACGACACCGAATGTTATATTACCTATTTTTTTACGTCCAAATATTGAACTCGTCGACCAAGTTGAGTTCCAGTTACCAGACTAATGCACCTGCCGGGGAAACTATACCACAACAAAGTCAAGTTAGATCAAATAAAAAAATAAAGTGAATTGAAGATTTCGAAATATCTCCAAATTACAACACCGTCAGATTTTTCTCCTTCTACAGGGATTAAAATCATGGGCCAAATTTGAACTTTCTAAGGTTACTTTGTTGAGTGGGAGGGAAACGAGATTGCAATTAAAGTACGTTTTCAAAAATGTTATTCACATGCAACTTGTTGCTATAGTAATGTATGAGACCTAAATTTAATTTTTGTTTTAGTTTCACCTAATTGATGTTTTATTTTCGCTTTCCATTTGTGTTATTAAGCGTCTGCAAGTAATGTTTCCATTTATGGCGTCAGTAATACAATACGGAAGCCCTTATGATTGATAATTTAAACTTGTTTTTTTTGCCAGTTTCACTTAAGTGATATTTATTTTCACTTTTCATTTGTGTCATTAGGCCTCTGCAATTTACGTTTAAAACGATCAAAGTGTAATGCGATGCATTTCGGAAAGGGTTCTAATCTTTAAAATAGATGCAGAAAGAACTGTAAATAAACGTTAATCGGAAAGAAGCCTTTTTGTACAATTAATGCAGCAACAGAAAACGTTTCTGTTTGGATATTTTCATCTTACATTAAGGTTCAATCGATACTTAAGCTTAAGCGGGATTCTGATAAAACTACTTTTGACTTAATCGAGAAACAAAAAGTCTAGCACTTTAGCTAGGAAAAATGTCCACATAAGCTAGTTGTCTATCCTGATCATAGACTGTTTTTTCTTCCACCTATTTTGCAAGCATCGGTAACTTGGAAACAAAGAGCTCGCATTTCAGGCTTGTTGCTAAATTTCCCTATTCATGTGAAGTTCAAAGTCGCAATTTTCAACACGAGGGACAATCTTAAATCTTTAGCGAACTACTGAGATGGTGTAAGTTTTCCAACGACTAAAGTACAGAAATATAGATAACAAAACACCGATGTTATTTGAGACACTAAGACCTGAGCATACTGCTTTTCTATCGACCAACACATTTCAAGCAGGCAAAAATACTTACCAGTCCTATATAATCATTGAAAATTTTCAAGGCAGTATCCTTTATAATGACAGATCGATTTTAAGTTAGCGATCTACAAATTAAAGCCACCACACAGTCACCAAATAATGACTCTAAATCCACGTAAGAAGCTCGCTGTGTATGGTTTAATAACGCCATATTTTTAATTTAAATTGTCACGATGAATACCCCACGCCAATTGAGCATGGAGAATATTTATATGTTATAGCCATTTATAATTGGATGGGGCTTCGTTTGTTTTCAAACAGAAAGCAAACACGTTTACAAATATAAGAAGAACGAAATAGCTCTTCATCACATCTGCATAACGAGGACTCCGTTGGTCTAGTTCTCACAATTTTAATTAAATTTTCTGACAAGTTTTTATCTGCGCGTTTCAATAGCATTCATCTAAAAAAAAAGACAACAACAACAAAACAACATATATCAATAGTACGCTGGGTTTGGTTGACAATGCCACTTATATCTGCTGATGGCGGAAACAAAGATGTATTAGTTTATAGGATGAAAATCGAAAACACATTAGTTCCAAACATGTTGCATCAGTGCAAGGGTTGTAGACCAATGCCAAATCTTTGGGCGACCTTGAGAATTAACTGATTTTGAAGCTTGAGATGGTTAATGTCACTCATTGTCAATGATAGATCTTTTGGCAAATGAAAATATGTAGATCTAGATTAAGCTAAACCAATAGCGGAGCTCCACAACTAGCTTTAAACGGCCTTTATTTTAGCAGGTCATTGTTGGAAGATCGTGGCACTGTAAAAAGCAGTCCAAAGCATAATAAACAGCTGTAATGTTTAAGATAGGCCATATAGTTATGCATGTACTACAAGATGTTGACAACAATACCATTTTCTCTTATTTAACGATCTACACGTTAAATAATTCCACTCTGTGATAGAGAAAGATGTTGAATGTGTTATTAAGGGCTTTTCCTCCAAAAACGCACCTGGTCATGACAAAATCACTGCAAGAGTGCTCAAGGATAGTTTGTCAGCCACTCTTCCAGCAATAACTTGTATCATGAACAATTCATTCAACACCAGGACCTTTGCAAGGCAATGGAAAATTGCCTAAGTAACTCAAGTGACTTTGAAGATCCATGTAATAATCGTCCAATCTCTCTTTTACCCATATTATCGAAAGTATCTGAACGTCTCGCTCACCGTCAGCTTGTGGATTACCTAACTAAAAAGAAGAAGTTGGCTAAAAGCCAGAGTGGCAACCGTAAACTCCACTCGACGGAAACTGCCCTTCTGTGTGTTACAGATGACCTGTTGCTGGCAATGGAAAGCAAAAAAGTGTCTGTTGTAGTGTTACTGGACATGTCAAAGGCCTTCGATAGCATTTCACATACTGTTCTATTGCAGAAACTGCAAGCACTTGGTGTCTCCTCTCCAAGCTTGGACTGGTTTCACAGCTATCTTACGGGCCGCTGCCAACGGGTTCGCATCCATGACACTGTTTCTGACCTACTCCCGTTGAAATATGGTGTCCCTCAGGGATCAATTCTGGGACCAGTTTTGTTCACTATTTATGTAAATGACCTGTTGTCTGTCCCTCTACACTGCAAATCTGCCTGCTATGTGGATGATAACAAACTCTATTTGTCTTTTCCATCAACTAATATAACTACTGCAATCGACAATTTGAATGAGGATCTAAAAAATATCTGTGTCTGGTGCTGCAAAAATTCTCTTCTAATTAACCCGGACAAAACCAAAGTCCTGTTTATTGGCGTGCCGTAACTTCTCCGCCAACTGCCTGCAGTACCTGCTTTAATGCTTGGAAAAGAAATCAATCCCGTCATTGTCGCCAAAGACCTTGGTCTTTATCTTGATCAATCTTTAACTTACAGCGGTCACGTCACAAAAACAGCTTCTAACTGCATGCACAAACTGATAGAAATAAACAGGATAAAGCATTTATTGGATAAGAATAAGACACTGCTTTTACTTATGGATTCTTTTATTTTCAGTAAGCTGTTCTACTGTTCTACAGTCTGGTCGAACACAATCAAGTCTAACATCGAGAAATTACAGTTGGTGCAAAATTTTGCTGCACGTATTGTATTGGGTCTCCGGAAGTACGGCCATATCTCACAAGGCATCAAATCCTTGAATTGGCTGCAGGTCAGCGATAGACTCTACATAAATGACGCTGTGATGACTTTCAAATGTATTCATAATCTTGTTCCAGACTACTTGATTGATTAATTCATTTTCCGATCTCAAATTGCTACAAGAAACACCAGACAGAGTAATGACTTAAACATTCCACGTTGCCGGCTGGCTACCGGACAAAGATCATTTGCATATCGCGGAGCAAAAATCTGGAATGAGCTGAGTGATGATTTGAGAAGTTTAATTTCTGTGAAAGCTTTTAAGGGACACTTGATCAAACATATTTTAAATGTTAATAATGTAAATTCTTAATATTCAATTTTGAACTTTGTAATTTTTAAATTTTTAATACTGTAATTCATTTTAGACTCCTTTCCCATTTTGTTTACCCATTTTAATTGATGCATTTTTATCCTTTTTATTCCTTTTGTAACTGAAAAGCCCCTTTGGGGAGTTGCAAATAAAGTATGTATGTATGTTATACCGTTACAGAGGTGTTTGATGTTTATCTGACGACTTCAGAGGAAGTCGTGTGTTTCATATTGCTTTGTTCAACAAGAGAAAGATACAACGCAGAATTTTCACCAGCAAGTAGAATTTTCCAAATCAAAACGCCTTTTTACATTCAGTACTAATTACCATTTTTTTAACTCAAAAACCCTACCGATTATTAGCTCTCTCGTAGAAAGCCCATCAGAAATACTAAGACAAGTTAGGCACGAAGTGAAGTTAATTGACACATGTTGAGTTTAAGGGATTTCTCAAACCATCAGACTTACAAACAAAGTCTAAACAAAACATGGCTGCCATGGCAAATTGAAAAATAGCAGAGAAACACCTTTTTCCCATCAAAATGTTCAATAGAGTTAAGTGACCACCTGCTGATAGTTTAAATTGATTTTTATTAAGAAAAACATCAATTAAACATACCAATTCTGTCACTGATTAGCTTCTCCTAGTTTTGAAACAGCAAATGCAACACTTCAAGAACGAAGATAATATTAATTGGGTAATACTTTCACCTGCCTTTTTGTCTTCGTGTGAGTGTTTCACATAAGGGCAAGAAAACATTTCTCAAAAGGTTGGTTATTTCTTTTTGCTTGATATTTTGTTTAAGATAATACACCGTACTAGCCGAGCTTTTCTGGTAACCATGTACTAGTTAAAATTAAAACTGCTGGAGCGAACTGTGTTAAAAGCTGAAGTGTAAAATATATTTAAAACAGATCTAAAAAAGTTGAATTACTCTTAATTGTTGATCGCCTTCTGCGGTCTTCTTCAGATAAAAATTATTTCGCACGAGTCACAGAATTTAAATACGAAATTTTAACTGCAGAAGGCTGTCGTATCCACCGCTTGCTTGCACGTGCCCGAGATATATTTGGTGTATTGCGTTCATGTGCTTCCAGCAATTATCATAGCCAAATCAATACTGAGTCAAATGCCAAAGAAACTCCTATGTATCATTATATACTCAGTCTTCGTCTCATCAATAGAACGACCAGCAATCTGGGGTTGAGAACCCAAAATTAAATCATGTACCAGTAGATTCGCAGCAGTAATTTAAAAGAAAAGAATTGCAATCAGTGCCAAAAAGGAGCTATTGGGATGAAACAGTTATGAGCGACAGAATCGGAAATTGGCGGAATTACGTCGTACAGTAATATTTTTTTTTTACAATAATATTTTCTTCGAAGCGCTATTTAAAATGAACGAGGACATTTTGAAGCTTAAATCTTTGAATTATGGAATACAATGCTGTTTTTTTTTTTTAACTTTTCCATCGGCTCATGTGATTGACTGTAAAGATGTTATTGTTCTTGTAATATGTAACATTTAAAATTCACTTAGCTGAATTTTCCCGACCGCGTAGATTTGAGTTATTGCCGTCAGCAGATGCTTTACTAATTTGCTTGGTTATTTAATGTTTACTGGTTTTATTTTGATGCAACCAGATCATGCAAAGATATGACATTGTATCACAATTTAATACTGTAAAAAATCGACGTTTAAAAAACAACGCTTAAGGCCCTCGATATTCAATAAAAGAGCCTGTTGCTACCTCCACCACTGCGTGAAAATAGAAAACTTAAGATTAAATAGAATAAAATAAAATAAAATAAGCACAGGATTATTGGTGATAGCCGTGGGGTATTCATTTTAACAGTTTAAATTAAATCCGACTGAACTAATTAAAATATGAACAGCATCTTTTGAATGTGCATTGAGATTCAATAATTGCTAATTGCTCAATGCTGACGATGTTAAGCCATATATCGCTAAAGGGAAATTTGAAAATTTCATTACAGATGCTGTGCTGAAGGTTTTCAATGTTTTCAACGTTTTAAATTCGTGTTTGAAATGTTGAACTATTTTTAACGTTAGAAAACTATAATTATGAAGTAGAAAATGATGACCTTTACTAAAGAGGTAGTCTGTTGGTTAGTGGGGAGCAGCGCGAAAAGCGGCGAGCGAAAAATGAATGAACAGGAATGACGTGTTTTAAATGACGGATTTTCCTGTCCATTGAGTCAAGACATCAAGACATGCTTTTAGTTTTTATAACGAAACCGAAACAATCATTCCATGCATCCTTGAGCTACGAAATAAAGTATTTTAAACAGCTTTTCAGCCATCCGCAGAAGTAAATGGTATTGATGCTAAATACCTTGATTATTTAACTTATTATTCGTTGCTTCCATCATGTTTCAACAACTCGTTGCGTACGGCTGATTGTACCTGACTTTGTGAATGAATAGCATACAGTTGAAACACGAACAATTAAACTTCTTAGGAAATTTAATTAAAAATCAAACCAAGGTGTCTTGGCAAAAAATAATTTTCATGAACGCTTCAAATTGTCGATCATTTGTACTTAACAGCCATTTTTGCTTATTTCATTTGAAAACAATAATAAAAAAATGTGTTATCTGTTTAACAAAAACCAAAATCAGTCTATTTTTACACGACGATATCAAGAAGACAAAGTTGTAAAACACTTTCCAAGCGCATTCGAATAACTGTAGGGTAATTGTCGTGACAGTTTAATTAAAAGAAAAAAAAAACGTTCAAGTAACAATCCACCGCAGCAAGTTTCTACGGTAGACTGGAGATTCAATACTTGGTTGTTGACCGCGCTTGACGGTTTTAGTTCATATATCGTTACGATGTTGTACGTGCCTAAAGTTTTCCAATGCTAATACAACACCGGTAAAGCCTAGTTCCCACTAGCGACATAACGATCATAATCATAATCATAAGCATAAACATAACGCTGTTATGTCGCTTATGTCCTAGTGGGAACGTCCAGAAACATACTCATAAGCGCCCTTATGATCAACATAATCATAATTAATCATAAGAAAATGGTCGACCATTTTCTTATGATTATGATTATGTCTATGACTATGACTATGTTGCTTTTCTTTATAGTGGGAACGCAGAAATCATAACGACATAATCAGAAACATAATGACGCAACTGGGTCATTGTGTTTTGGCCAATAAAATTCTAGGTCCAGGTCTTTTGGGTCGGTTCATTTCAACAGAGACACGCATTGGAATACCGTTCTTTGAGTTTTAAGTGCGGCCGTTCCCACCAGAACATAAGAAGCTTATGTTTATGTTTATGATTATGCTTATGGTTATGATCCTTATGTTGCTAGTGGGAACTAAGCTTAAGTGTATTGGTTCCTGCTTAAAATGTTGGACTATTTTAAAGGTCGATACAGAAAAGGTGTCGCTCAGGGTAATGTGCTTTCAAAGGACATCAGTGTGTTTTTTGTTTTCATTTTTGTGTAGTAACAGGTATATTTTTAGTCACTGGATTGCATACAACGTTTCCAAGGGATTTAGCATTATATTGTGCATGGTGTTGCAATGAACGTGAATTGTGAGATCCTAGCTTTTACAACGATCATGCGTTTCTTAAGTATCTATGCTCAGTAAGTACTGAGCAAAACATAGTCCGTGATCGGAAAGTCGATATTGTGCTCTGTTTTAGCAGCTAAAAGCGTCACCCTTTTCATTTCTCGACCAAGTGAAAAGTAAACAGCATTATCAAAAGTGCTTTCTAATCATTCTTTCAAAATGGACTTGTAAGATAAAAACCCCCCACTAACTAGCGGCCTATTTTGAGTTTAAAAAAATGTGCAAAGGCCTCCGTCCAAGTCACGTCTATTTACAGTCCTTTTTTTACTTTCGCTGGGTGGTTAGTCTGAAATGCATTGTATTACGCCTTTAGTAGCATAGGCAAGACACGTCTTGAAAGTGAAAACAATTTAGTAAAAAATGAAAGAAATTAAAATTTAGAACTGGTCAAAAGTCTTTTTAACGAGGCTTTATTAGCGTACAGTAACCAAGAAAGTTCCAGTTTGGCCCATTCGCTGTGTTCACCGTTCCCGTAATACACCTTGTTTCCCCCCAAAATTTTTTGCATAAGCATTGCTTTCTATTTCTCATGGGATTTACAATAATGTATAATCGTCCCTAGAGAAATTGAAAACAATGCTTATGCAAAAATTTTGGGGGTAATCAAAGTGTATTATGGGATCGTGAAATTAGCGAATAGTTGAAATATATGTACAAAAAAAAAAAGATTGGTTGGTAGTGTTGCGAGGTGACAATATTGCTAAGATTAAAACAGAACATCATATTTTACATTCATTTTTCATTTTATTTGCTCCTGCCTTTTATAGTAGAGTTCTCCGGCAGGTGCAAGAAGGCTTATCATCCGCTGCTGTGAAGTAAATTTTCTCGTAACTGGGTCTTACCTTGGTCGACGAGTTCAGGATTCGAAAACCAAATTAAGGTAATGCATCTAACAGCTAACAGTCGGTGTCGACCATTACCTGTGAGCACTATTTATTTATTTATTTATTTATTTATTTATTTATTTATTTATTTATTTATTTATTTATTTATTTATTTAACAATTGTTCCATGTTCCCGCGTTGGAGAGGAGGTGGTAAATAGCAAAGGAGGGGCGAAGGGTCGAGTTGGCTTTAACCACTCTTTTTAGAACTCTACTTTCTATAATCAACAGGGAAGTGAAACAGCGCGTTACGATTCATACAGTGAAGCAACAAAGGAGTGTTGGGCACGCCCAACATGACAAAACTATATGAGCTGTGACGTGTGCTAAACATAGGCACGCTAGAGAATAATCATCATCAAGAGTAAAATGATGAACTTGACTGATGATGGAAATGACACGACAACTCAAGAGTTATTTCGCAGGCAGGCTCTTTATGGTCGACATAGAATGATATTTATGGCATTTAATATTCTTCTATCCATCACTGCATTTCTAGGAAATGTTCTGATCATCGTGGCTTTTCAAAAGGCGTCTGTGTGCCTTCATCCACCATCAAAGCTTCTGTTTAGTTGCCTTGCGAGCACCGATCTCTGTGTGGGACTCGTTACACAGCCTCTTTACGTTTTCTATTTATTTTCGTCGGGAACAAAACAGTCCTCCATTTTAATTGATGTGGCAAGTACAATGTTTTGTGGAGTGTCATTGCTAACAATGACTGCAATAAGCGTGGACAGACTTCTCGCCCTTGTGCTGGGGCTAAGATACAGACAGGTGGTAACTTTGCGAAGAGTATGGATACTAGTTGTAAGTTGTTGGCTTTTTAGTGCTGTTCTTGTAGTTTCAAGCTTTTACAACCGTCGTATTAAACAACTCATCGTCTCCATATTAACACTGGTGTGCATAATAACCTCATCCTTTTGTTATATAAAAATATATCTTGCTTTGCGACAGCACCACGCTCAAATACAGGACCATGTTCACCATGGACAGCCGAACGGGGGAGGACTGCCACTGAATATAGCAAGATACAGAAAGACAGTGTCTAGTGCATTGTGGGTGCAGATAACATTAGTGGCTTGTTACCTTCCATTTGGCATAGTCACAGGCATAATCTATAGAAACGAATCATATACACTATCTATATTAATTGCAAGGGATGCAACAGTAACTCTTCTTTACTTAAACTCTTCCCTGAATCCGTTTCTGTATTGTTGGAAACTCAGGGAAGTGAAACAAGCAGTGCAGAACACAATCACGCAGCTTACATGTTGTTTTCCGAGTTAACTATCTCATCGACTGTACCTGTTGTGGTAAAATAGTGACAAAACTTCGCAGGACGATGCAGTTATTGAGTCTAATAACTTTGGTGTCATTATTACGTGATATGAAGTCATATTTATATGACGTAATTTGTTGATATTGATGATTGAAACAGTATTTAATCACATTTACGGCATGATTGAATGTCAACCACAAACCGTCAACAGCAACGTGCCAGCTAAGTTTCTTGTTCCAGATAAAGCTTTGGTTACAATTAGCAACAACAATATAAGGCTATTAAATATTGAAATGGAAGCGAATAAGTTATTTCATAAAATATCTCTTACACCAACGTTGGTGGACTGTACAATTCAGTTTTCTCATGACATATTCAGAAAGTTTTAAAATGGAAGGCAGTTATCTGGTACGAAATGTTGTCCACCATCTTGATTTAGTATGCTCAACTTAAATGTGTATTAAATAACCTTAATAATGCGTAATGTCTAGAAATATCATTCGTATTAACAATGATTTAGTAATACACAGACAGGTAAAAACAAACAATATGACTTCGTGACCTTATGACGCCATTATCAAGGGTTGAAGTCGCATTTAGTTAATTTCTCATTTGAACCCTTGATTATGGCGACATGAGGTCGCCGAAACGTCGGGAAGTTATATCGTTTGTTTTTACCTATCTGTGTAGAAATATCATTAACTGAAAAAGAAACAAAACCCGTTGCCATGGACACTTCGAAGAAGGCCACAAGTTTATTGGTGTTATTTACCATTAAATGCTGCCTTCTTAATGGGAATAATTAATTAATTGCCTCTTGTGCTTAATTTATGCAGATGCAACAATCGCTTTAAATAATGTAATTCATAAACACGCTCAGCTATGGAAGCTCAACACCAAAAAGTCAAACATGACTGTGAAAAGAAGTTGTTGTTCCAGTAAATATCCATACCCACCCAAAGAAGGTCACTTGAAATTGCTGAAAGGGGGACGTGAGAGGGGTTCGAAGATCAAACGCCAAAACTTAATATGGATAGCTTGAAACTAAACTGGAATTTCCATAGAAGAGGTAGATACAGTGTGCCCATTACATGTAGATTATTGATTCTGAGCAATAATATAATAAAAACTTAGCAGTCGTTTTAGATAGTTATTCAAATTCGAGTTTCTGCCACGGACCATGGCAAATTCTGTGGATGATAATGAATCAGACAGTACATAGTTCTTCTTTCTCCTACACTTTGTACTCAGCAGATTGTTCGTTGAATTGGACTTACAATAAGCTTCTCAACTCCATCCATTTTCACAGACGAAGAAGCAAATTTGCAGTAACATCGCTGCACCGGCATGAAGTTTGCTGGTCCTGCTTGATTGAAACTTTTCAGTCTCCTTTTCAGTCTCAACAGGTCAATGGTAAAGCTCCTTCTGCGAAGAGTCTTCTCTGTACCACTGAATACAGGCAAATACGTGCTTCTTGTACTCGTATCCAATTTTACAGTTGACAAATAAGAACTTTACAAAGCCAGGCCTGATTGCTGCTGAAAGACCAATCTTCCCATTGTTTCCTGCCCGTGAAGCCATGACTCTTGCTGATCGTAATGACCGGCACTCCAACTTTGAACCAATTTTTCTGCTGCAAAATGAACAGAAACATACCGCATTGATACTTCACTAACCATGTAGACCTCTATGTGCTTCTCGGGATACATTGCTTGATAAATTATTATGTTTCTACTAGTAGTTGACGATCATCTGCATCCAGGTGCATGAGCTTATTGGCACTTGGGAGGGCTATTGATGAAATTTCAGACCAATTGATACTTCCTAGGTTTGCGTTGGTTGCAATTTTGAGCAACACGGATGATCCAACAGACATACTTTCTACTGATAAAGAGTCGCGGTACTTGTTGAAGAAAGTACTAAAATGTTCACTAAAATCCTAAGGAAGGGCAACGTTAGATACAAATTGTTCAGATAGGAACTTTCTCATCAGTTGAATTACAATAGATCTATTGTTTGTGACAGTACATCCAAGGACTCCATTGAAGCGCTGAAGGCAACGCACCAGAAGCTATAAACTGGGCCATAATGTTCAACACACTCCTTAAGATGGCAGTGAAGGTGCATATTTATTCGCACATAAATAAAGAGCCTCAAACTGGCGGCAGAATTTTAACAGAAGCATGTTAGCCTTCAGGTCAAATCGGCATGAGAGGTTGCTGGGACGGTGAGCAGGCGGCGAATGTATGACGAATGTATGCCAACAGTTCAGGTGTTCCTCTGGTAACAGTCCATGAAGTGCATAGACTGAATAAATAAGTGTCCAGTTCTTTTACTGGGATACCTTGTACCGCCCATGATGTGAAGAATTTTTACTTTCAGATGGAAAACAATTTTACTTCACTTGTAGATAGGATAAAGAGAAGTTTGTTATTTAGTCCTGGTAAGACATACTTCTCTTGCAATAAACAAGTTATGGACTACAACTTGTGGCTTGTTTGTTTCTGTGTTCTTTATACCAATGCTTTGAGATCGATGTTCTACGTATTGGGAAATAAGAGAACTTAAAAAAAATTGTTTGGGTGAAAAAGCAAATCTGGGAAAGATTAAGTACAGAACATGCGTTTTGCTTGTAGCCTCATTTTTTAGATATGACAACACAGAATCAATTTTCGTTTCCTTTACGGCAATTACGGGGTTATTATTCCCGTAAAGTAAAGAAACCTGGCTATATCAGTGCCCGTAAAGCAGGTATAAAGGTCTCCTATACAGTGCTTTACAGGGCTTTTCGACATCAGTAACGTACAGCTTTACGCAACTTTATTACGAAGTAAATTTGCGTAAACGTAGCCCCTTATGGAGATTATGGCGCACCGTAAAGATGCGTAAAGTTGAACTTTATGTCTTAATAAATATGCGTAAGCTTTATGGCAGCTTTACGGCAGCTATTCGGAATAGTACAGTTGCCATTTCGTGCTTTGTTTGTTTCAAGAAGGTGAATTATTAATGAGTTTGAGAATGCTTCGTCGAGCATATGATAGATGTTCTTCCCCAATTTGAACAACTCTTCCTTATATCGATTTGAATCTCCTGCTTGAATAACAGTGACTTTTAGGAGAGAAGGAGGAAAAAGAAAGTTTAAGTTAAAATAGTTTTTCAAAATGATATTCTCATACAACTTGTGCTCTTGGTAACGGTCGAGACCAATCTTAAAATCTAAAATTCTAAATTTTGGCTTTCTGGATGAACTCCTCGAGAAAAATGATTCCCAGTTAATACAATTATGGCATGACTGGCTGCGCAGTCGTTGAATAAACATCAAACACCTCTGTTAAGTAACAAAGTGCAAACGTCAAATAGTATTAAAGCAGTATTATTGTCAAAATTAAAGTATACCTCTATGACCTATCTTAAAGTGCAAAACTGTTTCATTATGTTTTTCAGTGCTTCTCGAAGTGGCTTGATCTTCCAGCAATAAACAATTGGGTTCAGAGTTGAGTTTAGGTACATAACAGTTAGCGTATATTTTCCAACAGGAATAAGAGATATCTGCCCGGCATATACTAAGGGAAATACTAAAGACTCCGGGAGATAACAGGCCACTAATGTTACTTGTACCCATATTCCTGTCGACACCGTCTTCCTGTATAGCATAATGTTCAGAGGACTCCCTACGGCCAAATCGTTTTGTTGACCTTGACGTTGAAACTGATTTTGTACTTGTGCCTGTTGATGGCGAAGAACATAAAATATTCTCAGGTAACAGAAGACGGAAGTTACTAGACATAGCGATATAGCTGCAGATATTACTCTTGCCAAGATAAGATGGTTCCAAAAGCGCTGCATCAGAGCAAGGGTTACAGACAGAAACCAGAAACAACTTGTAACTGCACGAACTCGCCTCAAAGTTACCACCTGTCTGTATCGCAACCCAAGCGAAAGAGCGAGCAGCCTGTCGATACCTATTAATGTCACTGTTAACAAAGACACTCCGCTGAAGACTATACTTAGAGTATATGCTGAAATGGTCAAGTGGTAACAGAGAGTTTGTTGTCCGTTGAACACCAGCATTAATTTGGCGGCAAAGAGTGGTTGCGAAACAACACCTACACCAAGGTCGGTGATTGCAAGGCAACGGAACATGAGCTTCGATGGCGGATGAAGTGAAGATTCCTTGTGAAGGGCAAGCACGACCAGAGCATTCCCAAGAATTGCAGTTATAGACAGCAGAATGTTTAACCCCACCAAGATTATTTGTTGATATAACCCAGTTGAAGGTGTCACACAGGCTAGAGTCTCGAGTGTGTTGCGGTTTCCTTCTTCGGTACTGTTCGCCATTTTTGCTTGATGATCATTTATTCGTTGCTGTAATAAGCACTCTACCTCACTATTCCCCAAGACTGAAAGATAAAGTGCAAGGTTTTCACTTCACGTCAATACAAAGAAACAAGTCGATGTTATTTTATCCCTGCCTTTTAGCTCGCGCTTCAGATCTACATGCAATGTGAAAATTTTGGATCATTGTCTGTACCCAACAATAACGTTTTTTTAATTAAAAACCTTTAGTTTCTACTTTTAATTAAATTTCACAACTGAATACTCCCGGGGCTCTTTGAGCAGCTTGAGTCTTGTTTGTTTTATATGACACATCGAGTCAAACAAAGGGTTTTAAGTAACTGTTACAATTCATGAAAAAAATCAATTTCTTCCGGAACACAAGGTGTAGCAAATTAATCAAACATGCAAAACACTTTCCCCCTTGCTAGGCATGAAATTTCCAGATCAATTAAGTTGTTTTATAACAAATACACATTTCAATTTTCATTTATTTCGTTAGGAGAAATTGATTTTTAACTCGAGATTCAACAAGAATAACTTCAATTTATCGCGATCACCTCTGGCGTCAAAGGAGTAAAAAAGAAAGAGAATACAGTACCTTCACAAACACAAAACAGTTATATTTTTAGAACAGCCAGAAAGTTGTACCTTGACAAGCTAACAATTTTATGTAACAATAAAACGTGGAGGACATGTACACCGAGCCCGTTTTCGAGTTTAAAGTAGGTAAAGCAAGCAGTTAAGGCGTTTTTTTTTTACAAGTGGTATTGTTCGGCTATAGTAACCTGAAACATCAAGACGAAGGTCGTAATGACTGGAAAATTGTTTGAAAAATGTGTTTGACCATCAAATATTATGGGGCTTTTATATTGATCCAACTGAGTCACCTTAACGGTTAAGGCAAATTCGGGTAGGAAGTGACACTAATATTCCCCTTCAATTTCCGAGTTAAAAGCAAAACATTTAACAAAAGTGAGCATAATTAGTAGACAATTTCACCTTACACCAAATCATTGTTTTAAACATTTTGTTTTTTATTTACAAAACAAATTGAAACGAACCTAAAGTTTAGGAAAAACAGAATTAAATTAAATTTTGCTGATAGTTAACAAGAACGGTAACGGATCCATAATAATTAAACGCAAAAAAACATCTGTCAATCTAAGCTCTATCTTCATCTTCATCTTATTGACATAAGCCAGAAAAGTCTAAACAAGAAAAGTTCTTCTTGTAAAAAAATTGACAATATATAGATTTAGGCAGGCCTAAAAGCGGAGCTCCCATTTATTATATAATATTTCGCTTGAGTCAACAGTGTTTCCAAATAAGAACCGAAGCTGCACAATATCTAAGCGTATATGGTGGCCCATATAGGTACAAGATAATATAACGGCACAAGAAATTTGTTCACAGGAAAATGAAATATATCGATGCGCAACAAAATAAACTCACGACAATATAAAATGGCATTGATTAACTCTCATGATTTCGTTGACGAACGAGACTTCAATACATTTCGTGGTTAACCCGTCTGACTTTTCTGGCCTGTATCTGTTTCTAAGGGCCTGTTTACAAGCAGGTAGGGTAACCCTAGTGCAAGGGTTACCCTAGCAAGAGGGTTAGAAGATAGCCCGGGTTTACTAGCCAAAATTCGCAGGTAGGGTAATCCTACTAACAGGGTTGCGCTTCAGTTAACCTTGTAACATTTTGTCGTAAGAAGCTGTTATTCGAAAAAAATTCCGTTCCAGTGCAAAAATACGACAAATTGTGAATGAACACGATGTTTCTTGGTCACAATTCCCTGTTTTTGTCGATATTTTTAAACATATTTAGCTTCTAGGAGGCAAAATGAAGTTGGCCCGGGTAGGCGAGTTATCCCTAGCAGAGGGTTACCCTAGTGCTAGGGTAACCCTAGCTGCCTTGTAAACACGTCGTTGAAAATAAGAAGAAATGTGGGAGCGCTGGGGTAACCCTCCTGCTAGGGTAACCCTAGCACTAGGGTTGCCCTACCTGCTTGTAAACAGGCCCTAAAATTGAAATTGGTGTCCCTGCACTTTATTGGGTTCCTCACGTACGTATGTATTAGGTGCACACATCACATTTTAGTGTAAAACGTTTCTTACAACCTTCACTGTACACTAATACACCTCTAGGAATAATTCGGTGTAAAAAGGACCTCGATGAAGGCCAAGAAATTTGTTTTTAATTTACTTCAAAACGGTCAAGGCAAAAAAAATCATCTCAAGGCAATAACAATAAGGTGAAACAAAGTCAACTCGCGGCTAAAGAAAATGAGCTGAAAACAGAACAAAGAAAAACATGGCCGCAAATAAACCTGCAAATTCATTGTAAGCCGGTTATGTAAGTCATTTTAAAGCAGTTTTTCGTGTAAGAGTTGTGAAAGTTTGTGAGTTAGCTTACAATGTAGTTTTCAACCGTCTGGTTTGCGTGCATGACTATAATTCTGCTTTATCGTACAAGTTGCTAAATACCTTGGAACATATTATGCGGAGAACTGAATAAATTTCCTTCGCTTCTGGTCAGCAAATGTGCGGTAGAAAAAGTCTCAACTCACTCAGAAGTGCAAGTAACTCGAAACGAAACCGGCGTAAATATTCGTTTACGAATCTTAAATCGCGTGTACGAAATTTTAACACACTCACTGAAACAAGAAAAATGCAAGCGAGTAGTTGGTTAATAAATCGGTTTAATACAGATATAACCGATAGAAACAGATTCTCGCAATAAAATTAGACTTCAGCTTTGTGTATACATTTACGTTTGTTACCTCACACTTGAAGAAGGCTTGTAAATTCTGCAGGGCAAAGCTTTCAAACCAGGACAAAGATGAACACGCCAATTTCGTGGTAGGCTTACTCCAACTCCACCCGCACATACATATGAATTATCAGCGAAGATCAATCTCTTTCATCCATTAATGAATTTGTCCCGCTCTGAGCTTACTTTAATCTCAGCTCATTGTCAGCTGATAATCAGCCGCAGGAAGTTACCGTAGACAGTCAGTGCTCCAACTCTCGCTATTTTTGATATATTATGTTCAGGTCCGCAATAATTTCGGATCTTACCGTTAAGAGGTTCTCCTAAATCATTTGGTTTCCATGCTCTAAAAGGGTAAATAAAGCGAGAAATATTCAAGAAGATCTATGTTCTCCAGCGCTCTCTCTTCTCCTTTGTCACGTAGTCAGCCGAAAAATATTGATATAAAGTCAGAAAATCCAATTTGTCGCTTGCGCGTTGCGCGAAACCTGTCTAACCAGTTCTCTGGAGTACAAATATCGTGTGATATTTGAACTCGTTTTGGGCGTTATTTGTACTCTACGAAGCAGTGTTGGATAATAAGAGCCAGTACTTTCAATACTTTTAACCCAAAATAAAAATTTCAGAAAATTGAGACCTAAAAGCTTACATCAACCACTCATTTCATTTTTTATATATATATATATTTTTTTTATTTTCGGATATTTCGGTCAACTGGAATATTCCCGTGCTGCAAAAAAATGCACGCAGTGTGGGCTAAACGAGTATGCCGAACCGCCCCCAATGAATCGCACATGTAAACAAGACACGATTTATATTTACGATACCTCTGATCGGTCTAAACAAAAATTACCGGTGGATGTTGAGATATCTTTCTTTCTGACATCGGAAATGACTTCCGACTTTTTTTTGGCGATCTTATGTTAATTATAATAAAATATGGCGGATACGCTAATCGCCGTATAAGAGCAAACGAAATTGACTGTGAAGTTACTGTTCGCCGATCGGGCAAAATAATACAAAGGATTTTTTTTTTTGCTCAATCAGAAGCCTGCATTCTCAGAGTCGCTTGGAAATGGTCTGGAGAGGCTCGTTTCCCAGGGGCTCATTTCACTGCACGAAAATGAAGATTTACGGAAAATTAAAGGTGGCTTAAATCTCTTTAAAGCTGGTCATCCAATTTTACGCCATCAATTAAAGGTTCTTAAAGGTGGTTAAGCCTGGCATTTACGCTACCGTGCGTAAATTTACCGTTTAGTTACCATGTTTAACCAAGCTTTAAACATGAGTATAAAGCTGGTTTAAAGGTCAACTTTAAAAAAATATAACGGTTGCTTAAAGCTGATTAAATTCCAAATTTACACCACAGTGTTATTTTCAGCATTCATGACTTATATCTTCGGAAAAAGAAGACTCGTTCAAACTATGAAGTTATTATTTTTTTCACCTGAGTTTATATATATTTTAATTTTGGGATAAATCTACATGAAGCAAGTGCCTCATCTTGCCTCTTTGCTAAGATAGGGCCTTGATGCTAGCATACTGTAGGTTCTAGGCTAGGGTATATTTACATTAAATTTGGGATAGAATAAACCCCTGAGCAAAGCTCATGTAATGTCAGCCTTGGTCAACCGCAGTGCTTCAACTCTCGCTGTTGTCCAATATATATCATTTCCAGGTCAGCAGTTTTTTCTATCTTCCCGTAAAAAGAGGATATCCTAAATTATATGGCACCAGTTTTCATGATGTAAATGAATAAAATTAATGGAGTGATAAATATTCACAAAGGACTATGTTTTCCCGCACGCTTTGTTCACGTCTTTCATTCATGTTAAAAAGTGAACGTGCCGATTATTTTGCCGCCATTTTTTTATACCATTGCTTCGTTTAAATTGAAATAATATGTCCAGATCATTATTTAACACGGTCTGCTTATTAAGACATTGTCATAATTGTGTCCATTAGTGCAAAGCTAGCATTATGCTAACTCAAAGTCTCATTTTCTACAAGTAAATAAACAACGGGAGGGGATGAAGTGCTCCGTACAGGTCGCCCTTTTGTCCCATAGACTCACATGGTCGGCTTTCCTGAGAGAGTGGGACCCCCAGTGTTGTAGTTGTTGTTGTGATCGTTCACAAAGGCCAGTATAGCCTGGGAACCAGGGCACATTGTTGTGTTTGTTCCCAATTAGGACCCCAGCATAGCCTCGGAACCAAGGGATGTTGTTTTGTTTGTTCTCAAAGGTTTCGGGGGTTAAGACCCCAGTATAGGGCATGTTGATGTGTTTGTTCCCAAGGGTCCTGAGGGAGAGGACTTAAACCTCTCGTTGCCAACCAACTGACCTGTGTGTTATCCTGCATGATGCCTATTGGCAACTCGAGCACTTCATCCCCTACCCCCTTATCTCCCATTGAACTTGTGTTGTGTTGTGTTGTGTTGTGTTGTGTTGTGTTGTGTTGTGTTGTGTTGTGTTGCTTTCATGGGTTGGGAGCATTAACTAAATTTTGGCTTTCTAGCTGAACTCCTCGAGAAAAATGATTCCCAGTTAATACAATTATGGCATGACTGACTGCACAGTCGTTGAATAAACATCAAATACCTCTGTAAAGTAACAAAATGCAAACGTAGAGCAGTATTATTGTCAAAATTAAAGTATACCTCTATGACCTATCTTAAACGGCAAAATTGTTTCATTGTGCTTTTCAGTGCTTCTCGAAGTGGCTTGATCTTCCAGCAATAAACAATTGGGTTCAGAGTTGAGTTTAGGTACATAAAAGTTAGCGTATATTGTCCAACAGGAATAAGAGATGTCTGCCCGGCATATACTAAGGGATACACTAAAGCTTGCGGGAGATAACAGGCCACTAATGCTACTTGTACCCATATTCCTGTCGACACCGTATTTCTGTATAGCATAATGTTCAGAGGATTCCCTACTGCCAAATCGTTTTGTTGACTTTGACGTTGAAACTGATTTTGTACTTGTGCCTGTTGATGGCGAATAACATAAAAAATCCTCAGGTAACAGAAGACGGAAATTAATAAACATAGGAATGTTGCTGCAGATATTACTCTTGCCAAGATAACATGGTTCCAAAATCGCTGCATCAGAGCAAGGGTTACAGACAAAAACCAGAAACAACTTGTAACTGCACGAGCTCGCCTCAAAGTTACCACCTGTCTGTATCGCAACCCAAGCGAAAGAGCGAGCAGCCTGTCGATACCCATTGAGGTCACTGTTAACAAAGACACTCCGCTGAAGACTATACTTAGAGTATACGCCAAAATGGTCAAGTAGTAGCAGAGAGTTTGCTGTCCGTTGAACGCCAGCATTAATTTCACAGCAAATAGTGGTTGCGAAACAACGCCTACACCAAGGTCGGTGATTGCAAGGCAACGGAACATGAACTTCGATGGCAGATGAAGTGAAGATTCCTTGTGAAGTGCAAGCACGACCAGAGCATTCCCAATAATTGCAGTAATGGACAGAAGAATATTTAACCCCACCAAGATTATTTGTTGATGTAACCCAGTTGAAGGCGCAACACAAGCTAGAATCTCGAGTGTGTTGAGGTTTCCTTCTTCAGTACTGTTCGTCATTTTTTCTTGATGGTCATTTATTCGTTGCTGTCATAAGCACTCTTCCTCACTATCCCACAAGATTGAAAGCTAAAGCGAAAGGTTTGTTTTCTTTTCACGTCAATACAAAGAAACAAGTCGATGTTATTTTATCCCGTCCCTTTAGGTTGCGCTTCAGATCTACATGCAATGTGAAGATTGTGGATAATTGTCTGTATACCTAACACTAACGTTTTTGAATTAAAAAACTTTAGTTTCTACTTTTAATTAAATGTCACTGAATGAGCTCTTTGAGCAGCTTGCATCTTGTTTGTTTTACCGTTCATTCATATGACACATCGTGTCAAAAAAGGGTTTTGAGTAACTATTATCGTTCATAAAAAATGTCAATTTCTTTCGGACAGCCGGGTGTAGAAAATTTCTCAAACATACAAAACACTTTTTCGCTTGCTAGGCATGGAATTTCTATATCAACTACGTTGTCATATAACAAATACTTATTTCAATTTTCATTAATTTCGCTGGAGAAATTTACCTCGAGATTCAACAAGAATGGTTTCAAGTTATCGTGATCACCTTTGGCGTCAAAGAAAAAAAAATAAACGGAGTAAAAAAGGAAGAGAATACAGTATCTTCACAAAAACAAAACAATTATATTTTTGGAACTGCCCGAAAGTTGACAAGGTATCACTTTATGTGATAATATGTGGAGAACACCGATTCCATTTTCGAGTTCAAAGTACGTAAAACAAGCAGTAAAGGAGTTTTTTTTTGCAAGTGGTACTGTTCGGCTATGGTGACCTGAATCATCAGGACGAAGGTCGTAATGACTGAAGACTTGTTTGATACAAGTGTTTGATCATCAATTATTTTGGGGCATTTATATTGATTCAACTGAGTCACCTTAAAGGTTTAAGGCAAATTCGGGTAGGAAGTTACACTAATATTGCCCTTCAATTTCCGAGTTAAAAGCAAAACGTTTAACAAAGTAAGCATAATTAGTGGACAATTTCACCTCGCACCAAATTTTTTTTTTAAACATTTTGTCGTTTCTGTACAAAGGAAACTGAAACGAACGCAACGTTTTAGGCAAAACAAAACTAAATTTAATTTTGCTGATAGTTAAGAACAAGGGTAATGGAGCCTCAAAAATTAGACGCAAAAACATCTGTCAGCCTTAGCTTTATTTTCATTTTCATCTTATTGACGTGAGCCTGCAGAAAGATCTACAGCTAATGCTATATTAAAAAATATTCCTTTTTTGAACAGAACCAGGGCTATTCTTGGTGACGGATGATTTGCTGTTAGACGCACCTACGTCAAGAGATAAGTCATCGACTTACTCCACAGAAATTATTTCCTCCCACTGAGAAATCACCAATTATATTATATGCAGAGAGGTAAATATGGTTAGGGGTTCGCTTGGTTGTGGTTTGCAATTTGACAGCTAATCAATGGGAATACAAATTTATTGTTACAAACAGCAGCTGTATGGAATTTCACTTTCCCCTTGTAAAAAATGACTATAATTGGCTGGAGCTGCTTAAAGAAAAGTCAAAATAAAGGTTAAAAAGCCATATCTACGAAAAAAGGAAACAGAATTAGCATTTTTAACTAAAATTGTAAAATAAATGAGTATCTCGATTAAGAACGAAATGAATTAATACCTCCCCACATATAATGTGACCACTGACGTGAGATGGTTATTTTGTTTATTTCTAAAAGCGTTTAACCTTGCATCACAAAACAAAAATGGCAGCCAAATGTTTCTTTATTGGCAAATTTTCACAGATTCTTTGTTCCCCGTTCATTATCGTTAACGAACGTAGAATCAAGTGTGCGCTGGGAGTCCCAATGAAGCCTTCGTTAAATGGTGGTCGTGAATTAATCGATTGGCGAAGATCGATAGCGTAGAATTTGTTTTGTAAATGTGCACATATGCAGCGACAGGATGTGACTGCAAGAAAATTGCGAACCTGACAAGATAAAAGACAATCGTATTGCATTTACTGACGTTCCGGTATAAAAGGGGCCTGGCGTGGCCATTCCCAGTTCTCAATAAACCCTCAAAGCGTAAACAGGTGAAAAAGAACTCGCGCTTTCTCTATGAGAGTTGCTGGTAAAATGTGCTTCATTTTTGCTGAGAATGTTATGCTAAAACGTTAACAAGTTATATCTTATTTTGTACAGGGTATCTTTTGGTTTCATGAGGATTTTGAAGCGTATTCAGTTTGCAGGACTCTGCAACACGCCATTACTTCTTCGATCTTCCTAGATTAGTCGGGAAGAGGAAGAAGACTTTGCCAACGGCCTCGTGTTTTCTTAAATTCCGCTCATCCTAGCAAAGGGGCGAGCCAGACCAGTTTTGACCCGGTCAGACCGGTTTTCCACTATTGCGCATGATCAGTTGTACGAATTGCTGTCTTTTTCTACGCCTACGGTAACTTGTTTACCTTCGATCGTTAAAATTGGTGGCCGCTTCACTTTCTTACAAAGTATTCGAAAAGGCAGCGAATTCTGCTGGCTGTTATCTTCAGATCGGGCAGATTTCAAGCCTCACAGAACCACATTCAAGTCTCTGTTTAGTTTTCGAATTGGTCGCTTCCGACCGGACATGGCAAATAGTTGGTTTACCAAATCTGCCCGATGGTTGCAAAGAAACTTATATGAATGGAAAACCAATTCCCAACTAAGCCAATGCTCGTCGATATCTCCTCTAAATTCCCTAATCGCCGGCCAAATACAAGTTTTGAGCAGGTAGCAATCGATAAATTAATTTCAGACTCGTAATATAATGCAGTATTTTTCTTGCCGGTCATTTCATTGCAACTTGAGAGTGAGGCTGAGCGAGGGTTGGTTACATTTAATTTTGGAGCATGCTCAATATGAATTCTTGAGGCCGTTAGCCGAGTCTTCTTCCCCTTCCCGAGTATCTAGGAAGATCGAAGACTGAAGACTCTGCTCGCAGAGTAACACGCCATGAATGCAAGGGTAACAATTCGTGTTTCGCGCCCAAAAGCCAGTGTAATGTCAGAAGAGCAATGCAAGCTGGCAACGAAATGCGTTATAGTGTGAAGAAACCAAATGATGTATACAAACGAGTTGTTACATAGTGTGGGGTAATATTACTTTATACAATGTACATTTAATCATGTAATTGTTATTTACGTTAGTAGAAGAGTTATAAGAAATATGGCCTGTCCAAACGTGTAAGAAAGGGAGAAAAACAACGGAGAAAGGTACACGGGGCCAGGTGAAGGTAAAGGGATAAGAATTCGCCATAGTTTATGTTTCCGATCACCAATTGCAAACGACTGAACCAAGGTAATTTTTATTTTTAATGATCAAATTGTATATAATTAGTTACGCTGCTCCAATATTTATTTTGATTATTTAACTTGCGCGTGGTTTAATTTAACGCTCCGTTTTTTCAGTTGTCAATATGCCACGCCCAATTAACGGAAACGAATGAATGAAGGGATTTGTAGTGATAACACATATATTAGTTTAGATAATGATTGTTGGGTAATGCAGCGAGCTGGGTACAAACTGTACATATGCATTCAGAGGAAATTAATACAACTATCATGGTCTATCATGATTCAACCATGTTTTATTTCATACTGGCAAGATTTACACTATTCAGTGGAGCTTCGTTTTTAACAATTGGTCTGAAAGGACTTGTATAGTTTGTCCCACACCGATCGCCAGCGCACATTGCAACCTTCATCGATATGTACAGGATCAGTGGTTGTGAAGTCTCCTCCCCAGCGAAGAATGCCATTTCCCCGGATTTTCTGGATGAAGCATTTCACGCCTTTGGTTTGTTTGGTTGCGTCGCCGAGGCACTTGCTGTTGCAGAAACTGGCACCATCAATCACATTCATGTCAATTGCGTGACCTACAAAGTGGTTGCTGACTTTAGAGGGTTCCACTATAGCACAGCTGACTACCGCTCCATTGTCCATTCTAAAGGAGCTGGTAACATATATCTGAAAGGGAAAATATGGCGAATAAACTAAAAATAAATAAGCTTAAATCTTACATACTTCCTTCATGTACTTCATCATAGCTGATTTGCAGTACGTTTACTACACTAGAACCAGCCTTTTGCAAGAATCTGAATATTTCTGTAAGACTAAACCGTTAAAAGTTCTTTTCGCACTTAGACATTTATTGTAAACCTCGCCAGCCCTTTCGTATCTCCTAATTATATAGAATTTTCTTTGCTTCCTTAATTAGTATAGATTAGCAGTTGAATGTTGTCGTGAGAGGGTCAAGTTCCTTTTTTCCCGTAAGGATGCTTTCTATAAATGTTCCCCCTATATTTCGAAAAAATCATATTTTTCAAGCATTTTGAAATATTTGCGATAAGGTCATCAATAGAAGTAAGAAATTCTACAAAAAACTGAAACCCTTAAATCACGTGATTTTGTATTGCGGGCCCATAATGGAAGGACAACTATTTTCAATTTGGATGTACCTTACTAAGTTTACAGGGTTAACTCTACGGAAAATAGACGGTAATTGCCTAGGATACTTGTAAATATGCTGAGCAAATTCAAGTGTAAAAGAATTCCAACTTCAACTTTTTTTTTCTGATTTCGCTTGTGTATTCTATGAAATAGAATACGATTAAATGATAGCTTTAATTTTTTTTTGTAGTGATAAGTAGATAATGGAACGCAGAAGTTGTAATAAGAAGGCATGAAAAACGAATTAACTGTTATTACAAGCCGCGAATTTAAATTTTGTCCTTCCAATGTGAGCCCTCGCTACTTTAAGTCCGCGGCAACCAAACAATTTCACGTGATTTTGAAAAAGAGCAATGTACAGAACCTCTTCCTCTCAAACTCGTGCCCAGTCTTTTTTATTTTGCATTTTAACCAAACTAATCAACTAGTTCGTTCTGAGCTATAACGAATCTTCGCTCAAATTAATATCACTTTTTGTTAAGCCAACCTTAACTCTGCAAGAGTGGGCATAGCTATTGATCCTTCGGATTGCTCCGATGAATCCGCTGTGAACTCTCCCTGTTCCTTGAAAACGGTCTCCAGAAATGTTGACAAGATCACATGTCGCTGAAAAATATCGGGCAAAGGAAATAAAGATAAAGTATTGAAACTACTCAGCGCGTTTTTGTTAATAATGAATTTTGGTGTCATTGGAAGAGTTGGACGGGATTTGGAATAGGACACGTGGCATCTCAGACTTCCGTCCATATGGCAACATCTTTCGCTTCTGAACGCTCTTGCACTGAATTGAACAAAATGTACTTTTTTACAAGTAAAATAAATTCTTACCCGACAATGCAGTAAAAGGGGCTGCCAAGAACATCGTAGTCACAAAAATAGAATTGAACTTCATATTTTGTCGAAAATCTGTATTTAAAATAAACTTTCAAGATTAGACAAAACGACAACCAAATTGGCACTTTTAGATTTGTTAGCTGACATATAAACGCAGGTCTGAGCTCATTCCGTCTGCCATTTTGAAAAGACTTAGTACGATTAACAGTATTTCAGTCAGGAGATATTCTCATGACTGGCAGCCTCATCAGTTATACTTAGTTAGTCCAGGCGTACAAATCTACAAGCTATACGAAAGCTAAAAGAATATACTAATCGGTCTCCTCCTGATCGTGTCATATGGAACAGGAAAGAAATCAAATTGATAACGTCAGTTTGCATGCAAGCTTACCCTGGTAACTCATCTAATATATTTTTTAGGTACCTCTTGTTGCTCAAAACTGAATGGTCTTAATTAATTGATCTGGAGCAATGATTCCTAGCTTTTAAAGGCTTGTTTAATCCTATAAGTGACGTAGTTGTCGTTTTGTTTGGTTGGAGTTTTGTTTACTCGTTTATAATAACAATAATTGTGTTTTTTAGTGTGCGGCAGATTGTTAAGGAACGATTTGATGGCACGTTATTTCTAAATTGCAAAACAAAAATATATATACATGTACACAAAAATTTAGATTCGTGAATAGAAAAATATAATACGGGCATACCTTTAAAATGGAAATCTTGCTGTTGTCATAACTAAATTTAATTTCAAGGAATTTGGTTTGACAACTTTGAGAACTTGGGGCCTGTCCATATAAACCAAGATGAAGCCTGTATAACTGCTTGTAGTTGATTCCTTGAGAACATACTGCCTGTGTACATAAACGTAAATGAAACCTGTATAAGTGCTTTTAACGATAAAGTTGGAAATGGATGTGTTTTTTCACCTGACTCAAACCGTCTATCGTGTCAAACGAAACGGAAATTTCAATTTGATTTGTCACGGAATCTCTATTCCCAAGTAAAATACTAGTCCTTCGTCAGAGAATTCTAGCCTTTTATGCTCTTAAAAAACTTTTAGATTACATACAGTAACTTAAATTTGTAGTTTTTTTTTATAATTAGCAATGATGGTAGGTAATGTTGGAAATCCCACATATTTGTAGTAGAAAATATCAGTTTCCAACACTCTCGATCATCCGTGCACGAATTCAGCCACATGCCGACGCCAACGAGGTTCCATAATTATTTACGAACTGGCAAATTTCGCATGGGATAACACCTGTATATTAGAATAGATTGTTGTAAGATGTATTGGTTAGTCCTTCCATAAAAAAAGTAGAATGACTGGCGAGAAGACTGTCTTTTTGTTTTTAGATGGATGTGGGCGTGTGAATTAGCACATGTCCCTTTTGAGCTGCTCTTGTTAAATAAATACAACTTCATAGAGGAGGGTGGGGGTGGGGGATATCAATGAGTTAACCGTATTAGCTCTAGGAAAAGAAAATAAACTTAATGTTACACTGTCCATGATCCACAGTCAGTAAACGTACTGAAAGAGGGTAAGCCAATTGATAGGTTAGTGTTCAATATACTTTTTCGCTGTGGTAAATTTGCTAAATCGGTAAATTGCATAAATAACAGTAATAACCACACTTTGTATCACCAGCCTCTTAGCTGAGACGCTATCACGTGACTTTGTCAGTCCTGAAATCGATGGCGATACGAATTTGTTTCCAATCAGAGGTGAACCGACATTGGTAAAGTAACCAATTGTGACACCACTGATGGTTGAGTGTGACATGATGGCGTTTTTAAACTTAAAAAAAAAATAGGCTTTATGTGAGAAAAAGTGACTACCGTTTTACCGCGCGAACCGGGAACCCAGGTCATGCAAAAAGTTGATTGTGTGATACAACCAAACATAACACGAGATGCATTTCAAACACCGTAAAGACGGCGAAAAAATTCTTGGGTGTCGCGGTCTACTGGGAAGAGTGGTAGTATAAATCTTTCAATTCGAACGTAAAAATTGCAAGGCTTATCACGACAACAAAAACAACTCTTTCTTTTCACGCCCTCAATTTATTTTTATTGCTACAGATGTTTGTCCGCCTGGAACTTGTAGCTGGGACCTTGCCAGTACTTCTCAGATGTAGAGCGCGTAAACGTCGCAGCATACTGTCCCTCCATTGTCGAATTCGCTCTGATCCACCAAGTCCTCCCCATACCACAGGTGTAACTGTTGGCCCGAGTTCACCGAATAAAAGGGAAAGAACGGAAGGACAATCTCAGGGGAAAACGAGTTAAATCCGGGAATTTGGGACCACTTTCCACCGCCATACGTCATGAACTGACTTGGTGGCGAAATAAGGTGATTGCTTGATGTTGTTATGGTAACGTCTACATGGTCTTTTAGGTGCTTATGGCTGCCACAACCCCAGAATGACCAGTGGGAAACGCCGAGGCGAGTGTCACAGGACACCGAGCCACTCAGGTGGACCGGTTTTATGGCAGCCAGCTTGCCACTGTAAAGGACGCTGAATGTGCCATGCTGGTTATCTCTCGCACCAAAGCAAACTGGGCGAAAACTCAGTTTAAGCCAGTGATCTACGAAATAAAATTGAAAATGAATAAAAAGATGAACTAACGAGCGGACAAACGAACAAACTGGTCTTCACTTTGTGAATTGCATTCTTTCCATAAATCTCAAATGCTGGATCCTTGAAATTAGAGGTCATTCCATTGTTGATACATTTCTATTTTCCCCCTCCAATCAACCCCTCCCACTTTTCTCTGGCGTCCAGTTCAAGATGTTCTTTGAATAAATCGAATAATAAAGTTTTTCGTTTTCCAGAATTGTGTGAAATCTTACCCGACTCCACAGTGGAAGGGAGTACCAACAGCATCAAAACCCCATTAATCAACTTGAGCTCCATAATTTGCGCGTGGTACAAAAATCTAAAGATAAAATCAACATTACTTGCAAGCTGAACTGGGGATCTGTTATCTGTGAAATCTAAAATTCTACTAAGGTGACGTCATGTTATACACTCGTTGGTCCTACTGTTCACTGCAGAAGTAAGGAATGCTCGAGTTTTGTTTCGAGTCGGAGTTCGAGTTGGATTTCGAGTTACGTTTCGAGTTAGTAATTTAGATAATCCAATTTAAACGCAAGTTAATAATTCAACAATAAGACTACTATCAGCGGCGGTCAAATATATATGAGCGTCGTTCCGAAGCAACGAAAGTTGACTCCACAGGCGGCCAGGCGTTGTTTGTGATACGTACATATTGCGTTACTTTTTGAGCCATTTAAGAGAATGTACTAGAATTGTTCGAAAAATCGCTCTAAATTGAACTTGTAGTAAAGCATTTTTTAATCCTTTTTTAATTTTTAATTTATTTTATTTAAAAATAAAAGTAGCTTACCTTACTCTTCGCTTGTGTTATTTTGATGTCTCTGAGGTGACTGAGTCGTTCTGAAGCCATTTAGACGATTTGAACTTTTCCAAAGACTCAGCTACCTCACAGACATCAAAATAACACTTGTAAACGCAGGGTAAGGTAAGCTAGTTTAATTTAAATCTTTTACTACAAGTTGAATTTAGAGCGATTTTCGAACCATTCTCTAAAATGGCACAAAACGTAACGCAATATTGTCACGTGCGTCGGATCACAAGCAACGTTTGGGCAACCTGTGTTTACTCCAGCCTCTACGCGCAGAAAGGCTGTCCGTAGGAAAGCAGATGTATAAGCAGCGTGAATTTGACCGAACAAAAAGAAGGTGACAGGCCTACACAGAGTCTTACGTTCGTGACATTTGGATATTTGAGTTCTGTATTGGATTTGGTCGCCCAATTTATTTTGCCTCTCACTTGTTTAGAAAGGGCACTATAAGCCATCAGCTGTATTATTAGGAGGCGTTTAAAGCCGTAAGACTGCCGCCCAGCAAATGTGTAGAGGTCATAAGTCTACACAGTTTCCCGTTAGTAGATTTTGGCACCTCTGTATTAAATGTGCCACATGTATTGATATTGCTGTTATTGTACTAGACTACGAGCAATCCTTATTTATTTTCGCCGTCCGTCGAGTGCGAAGCCCCCCAAAAAATAAAAATAGGGACCGCTCGTAGTCTGTTATTGTACTTAAAAAAGAGTCTGGAAGGGGAAGGCGCAAGTGTACAGCTACTGGAGGGATTGATGCAAAAAAATATATTTTAGAAGTTTTTTTAAAGTGTTTTGGCAAACAGCGAAAAACAGACTGCAACTTTTCGTAATTATGCCATATACAAGTATACACAATCGTAAGTGAAAAAAAAATTATCTGATCTGGGTTTAAAATTTCAAGTCTGATTGAAATATTCTAAAGTTCATCATTTTATAACGACGATTTGGCTTGGCAGATTATATGTTTATCAAAAAACAATATCCATTTCAGTCAAACCTTTGAGCTTTATATACTCTCACAGCGCTTGAATTGGAAAATAAATGACTTGCATTAGGAAATGGCTGGTATCAATTTTATTTAGAATATCAACAGCTTGTACCTCCCCCCCCCCCCCCCCCCCCTAGCCAGCAAGGAGCATTGCTCGAAAGCTGTTCGTAAGAATAGAAAGCGTTTTTAATTCCTTAACAGGTAACGTATAAGCCTGTAAAACCTGTAGTGGAAAGAGTTTAATCAAAATAACTCACCCTTAAATAAACTTGGCGCCTGTATTGGTAGAGGAAAAAAAAAACGAAAAAAAAAAGAGAATATTGCACATGTCAGATATTAATACTCAGGTATCAAATAAGTGACGATAGAAATAGCAACAAAAGCTTACGTCGGGAACTGTATCTCCAGTACTTACGTCTTGCTCTTCAAAGGTGAATCGGACAGCAGTTGATATTATGTTTCTCTGAGCGTTTTCATCTTTTGGAACCAACCAATGAAATAAAGTCAACTGTTTGTTGGTCTTGGTTTTGTTTTCCAATCCTTCGACTGGTTGCGTGGGTAATATTCCAACCGAGTAAACAAAAGCGACTGCGGTCGTCACCAACAAAGCCTTGTTTTTTATCATATATAAAAAGAAACGAAGATATTATTTTTGTGTTTCGAAAATGCAATTCAGAATATATTTAACTTAGAGAAAATCACTAAAACTGAGAAATTTAGGAAAAACAAGAATCTTGGGGACTAATGGCTTTGTTGTTACTTACGCAATAAATTAAACTTTCAAAGCCTCCTTTTGACAACTCTGAGAACAGCAAATTGGTGAATGAAAATCTCGGATGTTAACGATAAAGTTTTGACAAATAAGCGATTCAAGCAAGCTGCACACCACATAATCAATACACTTATTGTTTCAGCACGCAAATGCTACAGGTCAATTTGCAAAGAATTTGCTTGGGTAGCCTTGGTTGGAGTAGTCACCTTGTAAACATCTAAAATTGCTTTAATGAGAACTTCGATAACACTGTTTACAGAATTATAAACCTATTTCTCACAGTCATTTTTTATTAAGATATACCTTTAATTTTTAAATCTCGATACTCAAGTACATTACAACTGACATCGTTTATCTTAAAAAATCTATTCTTTATAAGAAAAAGACTTTCGTCAAACCGAAAACATTATGTTTAATTAGAGTGGTTTTACTTAGTATATGTAATCGCATGGGCCCGAGGGCAATTAAGGATTAATTTCACGCGCATTTTCAAAGTTTTCACAAAATTGCCCGAGTCGCGAAGCGACGAGGGCAATTTGGAAAACTTTGAAAATGTAAGTGAAATTAATCCTTAATTGCACGAGGGCTCATTGCGATTATGTGTTTATCACATAAAGGGAAAAATGTTTTGCACAAGAAAACTTAAACGAGGTCCGCCATGGCGTAAACCAGTTCGCAAGAATATTCGCTCGTAGCAAAATGACCACATAAATAATCAACTTATGTCGATTAACGGAAAAATCGACAGTAAAAGTAAGCATAACACAGCATGTGCAATTGACTCATAATAGTCCCCACAGCATGAAAATTGGGATTTACGTGAAATTAAAGGTGGTTAAATCTGGTGTAAAGTTGGTTATCCAACTTTACACCATCAATTAAATGTTGTTAAAGGTGGTTAAACCGACCTTTACGCTGCCGTGTGTAAAGGTGATTTAAAGCTGGTGTGAAGGAGTCTCTTTATATGCCTTTATACTTGAGTGTAAAGCTGGCATAAAGGTCAGCTTTAAAAAATGTAAAGTTAGCGTAAAGCTGATTAAATTCCAAATTTACGCCAGCTTTACTTAAGCTTTACACCACAGTAAAGTTATGTCTTCATGCTGTGCTCTTCACAGATAAAAATGAAAGCAGTTTAAATTTTAGTTACCTTTGTTTGCGATGCTTCTTACCGCGCGGAAATGATGGATCGATGAAAGTCAACCAAAGTATCCGGACGAGCTTTAATACCTTCTTGAACCCAACATTCTCCTTTTCACAGCGGAAACTGTAAGTACCAACAAAATTTATGCCACTTCCAGGCCGTGTTTCTAAGGCGAACCAAAGCAAAACGAAGAAGCATTATCTTTCAGTAATCTCAGCCGCCATGAATTTCTATTCTTCGTGCAGTGCCAACCGTTCAGAAGTTTTTCCGGGCTGAGACAAACGAATTCCTCTTTCTATTCCACGAAGGTACCACCCATTTCTGCCTGCCGATTTTCTTTCACATTTGATGAAATAACCGCAATTATAGTCGAAAGCATTGTGTTGTCAACACTGTTCTGCACTTTTTTCAAACTCGTTTCAAGCGGGAAACCAACTCAGTGCAGACGACGCGCGCTCAGCCAATCAGGGTCAAGTAATCATGCCCTCTTGATTACCAAAAAGTGCCCTCGTGATAAAGAAAAAATGCCCTCTTTCTCAACCAATCAGCGTTCAGTAATTTTTCGCCATATGTGATAAACCTGTGAAACAACATATAATAGTCAAAACTTAACAAAAAAAAAAACAAAAAACAATGGAAATGGTGTGTAATACTATTTAAAAGTTTAGTTACTATTTCACAGGTTAAGTAAAACCACTCTAATTTTCCTGATTAACATGGTTGATATTGGTTAGTATAGTTTGTTTAGAAGTAAGTATTCGTCGAGCTGCATGTCAGTTTTTTATAGCTGCAAGTAGACAGCACATAATCAGCACGTTCTCTGTAGCCAGATCACTCGTGAGTGAGAAAATAATATTGATAATGCCAAATTGTAGCATATATGCAATGAATCCTGGTCTTGTAATTTTGACTTGAAGCGTTAGTTGGCCGAGATACTTGGGCTTAGAATATCGATAAAATAATATAGAGTGCGTCTTTTTGAAAACAAAAAAAAACCTTAACTATGTTTCTTGTTTCGTGTTATCTTTACTCTCGTTCTGCAATCATCTATTCGAAATTTTCTGCTCGGACTTTAAACATCAGCCCCAGTTGTTCAAAGGGGGGATAACGCTATTCACTGGATAAATCGCTATCCAGTGGATTACTGTTGGCAAAACAAACTACACTATCAACTGGATAGTGTATGATCCGGTGAAAAGCGTTATCCACTCTTTGAACAACTGGGGCCTGCTGTCTCTTGATCGTTGGTGACTAATGGTTTTATGTGTCACACCAACGCAAATAGGCCATAAGTGGTCCTTTATCTTCTTTTTGTTATTGCCTGACATTAGTTTGTTGAAGAGGAGCAGCTGAGAAGAGCTTTGTTAATATATCAGTCCATTATCATGACAGTTTTGACCCTATCATGACAGTTTTTTCATGACAGTTTTGACCCTAAGTGGTCCTTTATTCTCTAATCGTTATTGCCTTTAATGAGTTTTTTTTTTTTTTAAACGGACAGCTGACAGAGAGGTATGTTGTATTATTCGCTTTTGGCTTTTGCGTAAAAGCTGCGACATTTAATCATAGTATGTTTGAGTTCTGGGTGATTAATGTTTTTTTTTTTTTTTATCGCATCGACGCAGAAAGACTCTAAGTGGTTCTTGTATCTTCTATTTGTTGTTGCCTTCGGTGAATTTGTTAAGAGGAACAGCTGACAGTGATGTATATTGTATAATTTACAGTCTATGATCATGACAGTTTCCTCCACGCTTTTTTTTTTTGCGCGGAAGCTGACTGGTTTTACCCAGCAGGTTTGCGTTCTAAATGATTAATGTGTTACTTAATCACATCAACGCAAAAAGACTCTATCTCCGTTTGTATTAAAATTTACGAATTAAACAAGAAACACATAATATGAACATTGTCTATTTTTCAGTCTACAGTCATGACGGTTTCCGCTAGAGCGATTGATGTAACAATGCGTCACATCAGCGCAAATAGATTCGGAGTGGTCATTCTTTTTGGATATTGCCTTTCTTGAATCCTCAAAATAGAAAAATGGTTGGTGTTCGTTTTCAAATGATTTTATCAACTATCGTTAAGGGATATTGATATTGAAGTGAAATTTCGTTTAGCAGTAGCTCAAAAACTCCCATTAACACAGCTCGAACGACGATAACATGTGATAGGAATGAACGGCAATTGGAAATCTGGCTAAAACTTGCAAATAAAAAGCTATTAAACGTATCAGTAGACAACGTAACCATCACAACAAACCTCGATTCGGGTGCGTGTTTGTTGCAAGCAAGTCTTATTTTTACTCGGATCTTTTCTCATCAAGTTGAGGACATTTTACCCAGCAACTCAAGTTAATATTTAGAGAACATATATCAACTTTGAAATACTGAAATGGCGTTCTTAATCTATAATGTTTTTTTTTCAGGGGTGAACTAATGGGTTTAAGGCTAGGTAAAGCACAAACGTACACAGGTGATGTGGTCGATGCATTCTTGATTTACGAACCGCAGTTCTTCACTGTATTGCTTCCGACTAGCTTTCCGATAAATAAAAAGAAAAAAAAAAAAGAAAAAAGAAAATCTAAGCACATTAATACGGTACAACTGTGCTCAGATTACTATTCGACATAAATGGCATGCTTTAGAGTAAAGTTTCCTTTTATTGCGAAGTCTATAACTATACCATATACAGAATATATTGAAGGGCAGCTGTTTCTTGTTTACGGAAATAAAATAATTAATTTTACAGTTAATCAATGTAAATATGGAAGTTCAACCCAAGCTAATCTTCTCTGTTTTTTTTTTTTCTGTTTTATATTGCAGCTGCTACCAGCTAGAGATTGGCAGCCTAACACCAGAAATCATTTAGAGAGACAGAGGCTTTGTTAATATTATATGTTGCGGTTCAAGTTTTACCCTTGGTACAATCTGGTATTTTCCTTTTCTATAATCATTCATATATTACGATACACCAGAACAAAGGAAATACAAATTGTTTTGAGGGTAAAATTAAACAAAATATGTGAAGGTTTGTTTATCGTTAACGGAAATGGAATAGATATATATCATTTGACAAATAATCAAAACTCGACGAAAAGGATCAACGAAAATGTAGAAGCTTTCAATCTAATCCAAATCATAAACATCAAATGCAATGAGTTTAATTTTCTGCGTTTGAAAGGTTATATGTCTTATGATCCGAGCTTTTACCTTAAAAACAGGAAATTGACGTTAGGGAGCACCTTTCAGACAATCAATTATAGGATTTAATTAATATATATAAATGGCTGTTTGTTGTAAACGGAAATAGAATAATTAATTTGGCAATAAACCAAACTTCTGAAGAAAAGGGTCGACGTAAACCGGGCGTGTTGCTAACTTAATTTACATAATCACACTGTATTTTCATATTTTATTTTACCACTATCGGCAAAATATCGGCACAATTAATTGAATCTAGGAAGAACAAATATTTCTCAGTTAGTTTCATTTATAATGTGCGTAAACTAACCCAAACAATAAGATTTTCTTTGAAATCAAATGATATATATAAATGGTTGTTTGTTTTTAACGGAAATGGCATAATTAATTTGTCAATAAATCAAACCTCCAACGAAAAGGATCAACACACATTTCCAAGCTTTCAGCCTATGTAAGCTAGTCATAAAATCGCTGCATGAGGTTTCAAAATTTCTGTTTGTGAAAACTCTGTATTTTTTCTGAGCGTCCTCTGGAACATCAGAATCTTAGGATTCGAACCCACCTTTAAGGTAAAGGTAAGAAAATTATGAAAAGAAGTTTAAATTTTAGCTAGTCGTTGCGATATATACTGAGCTCAATAGAAATAACAGCAAATTTACACTATAGAGAACTGAAGAAGTGAAAAGAAATACCACGTTTGAACAAAAGTGGTTTTCAAGAAAACCAGAGGGCTTTTTGTCGTTTGCATGATCGAACTGTATTTTAATTCTTGACCACAGCCGCCTGCAAGTTCAGACAACATGTGCTATTGACTGGATCAAGGAAACAGACAAGGTAACTATATTTAAAGCATGCACAAACTAGAATGGAAGAAGATCTAGAATTGAATCCAAGAAAGAAGAACTGTTTCAAAAATATGAAGTTTGTCTGCTTTTCAATTGGTATAATACCGTGGAAAATCGTGTAGCAAAAGTAAAATCGTAAGATAACCAACAATACCAAAATGTACGTTTGAGTTTGCTTAAAAACACTCACTTTGGTTAGGCAAAGTAGCGTAGTCTATTTCGCATAAAAAAATACCTTAACCTTAATTGTGACTCCATGCTTTAATATCTCAATGATGAACACAATGGCTAATGATGCCTCCGTTTAAATTTCCCAGTGCTCTTATAGTCCGCTGCTAGAATGCTCAAAAAATTGTAATGCACGAATGGGTTTCCGCAATTTCTGACGCAATTACCATTACAACAACTCTTCAGGTCTTCCCAAAAATCAATTCCGCTCTAGAAAAGGGAAAAAAAATTATCCTTAACCCCTGTTGATTCTGCCTTTTTAATATTCTTGTATAAAAGTAAAGGATGGAAAACATTTAGAGGCCTTTCCCAGCAAGATAGATCGGGGTTTTCGTCAACATGTTAATTATCCACACTTTTAGTTAATTATAACCAGAAACGTTATAGGGACCAATGTGATTATCCCGCACAATGAAACAGCTGAAGATTTTCTTTTCCTAGCAGATCCGTATTGGACAACTATAAAGAAGAGAATGGCGAACTTGCCCGAAGATGGAAACCATACCACGACTGAAGAGTTGTTCTGCAGAGAAGGCATTACTGAAGTACATCAAAATATATTTATTCCAGCATTAAATATACTTCTTTCCATCAGTGCATTTCTGGGCAATGTTCTGATCATTGTTGCTCTTCCAAAGGTGTCGACCCTTCATCCGCCATCGAAGCTTCTGTTTCGTTCTCTTGCAAGTACTGATCTCTGTGTAGGTCTTATTACACAGCCTCTCTATCTCTTTTCTTCCTTAATGCCTTCGTCGCCAGCACACTCCCTACGTTGTCATTACAAGTATTCTGGATTCCTGGCTCGTGCAACAGGTACAATCTTTTGCGAGTTATCTTTGTTAACATTAACTGCAATAAGTGTGGACAGACTGCTCGCTTTGTTGCTGGGGCTAAGATACAGGCAGGTGGTAACTTTGAGGCGAGTTCGGGTCTTTGTTGTTGCTTCCTGGCTTTTTAGCATTGCCATTGCATTAACATCTTTTTACAGTGTGCATGTGACCATATCCATCATTTGCACGATTGCGTTGCTTTGTGTACTGACTTCAACCAGCTGTTACACGAAAATCTATTTCAAGCTTCGCAATCATCATATCCAAGTTCACGAAGGGCAACAGAACGGTGGAGCAAATCCACTAAATGCTGCACGGTACAGAAAGACGGTGTCCAGTGCGTTGTGGGTGCAAATCACTCTTGTCATTTGTTATCTTCCATATGGTATAGTTAGAGCTATATTTGTTTTTATTGGATCAAATGTACCATCTCTCGACCTTGCTTCTACTACAACATTAACTCTGGTTTTCTTGAACTCATCTCTTAACCCATTTCTGTACTGTTGGAAGATGAGGGAAGTAAGGCAAGCAGTGAAGAACACGATTAGGCAGCTTTTGTGCTTCTCGAGTGAACTGTATAATCACCGTTAGCACTTTTTAAACAAGAATCTCATTGAATAATAGATAATGAAGGTGGTAAGTTTCAAGCTCGGTAAATAATTAGTCATAATTATGTTCGTAATTATGTACATAATCACGTTCGTTTTTCTTCCAATCGCTGACATTTGATGTAGATAAATTATTGTAAAGGTGTTATATGCATAGATGAACCTGTCACACCAGTTTTGACTAGTGTACTAGTGTAGGCGTCTCGTTTTAAACTTACGAAAAGACGTTACTTAGCTTGTTTAGATGCTATTATTGCGATTATTTATTTAGTATTTTGCATTAGCGTCTGCTGTCCTCGACACCTACAATGTAACAGTAACTCTCGCTTTGTTCAACTCAACGCTGGATCCAGCCGATCATTATTCCACATGCTCAAGATCAGAGATGTGAGAAAAGCATGTGAGGTAGACAGTGTGTGCGAAATTTAAGCTTTATTATGTTACCAAATTTCAATGCACGAAGACTCATTATCACACGCCTCCCGAGATTTTGAATGACTCTATGATTCGTATATCCTTGTGGATGGGTGATGTTCCACTCGCCCAGGAAATTTTAAGTTGCATGCTTCTGCTTTTTGTTAGCTGAGAAACAAAATTCCAATGAATCAACAGACAGGCTGAGGAATGAAGAGTTTTGTAACATGAACATGCATCTGAGGTATTTGTTCAATGTACAAATTCTACGGCACCATACAATATTAATATCAATCCGCTGAAGGGGATTTACCGCTTGTAAAACAACGATTTTATTGAATGATAAGAGCCTACAAGAAAGAAAACACATCTTAATGCATTGAGGGGGGCTTTACCGCTTGTAAAACAACGATTTTATTGAATGAGATAAGAGCGTACAACCAAGAAAGCACATCGAAGACCGCTGTAATTCTCGTCAATGCTATGGAGAGCAGCAGGGGTGCCGCAGTTGTGAGAGCGCTCGCTTCTCACCCGTGTGGTCCCTGTTGGAGTCCCGGACCCGGCGTCATATGAGTTTGTTGTTGGTTCTTGTCCCTGCTCGGAGGGTGTTTCCCCAGGTTCTCGCGGTTTTCATCCCCTCCACAAAACCAACACTTCTAAATTCCAGTTCGATCAGGAATACACTGCCCCATAAGCTTCTAGTTTTAAATACTACCGTGTCTAAACAAAGGTATTCTTTTTATTTTCAGAGAAAATACTGGAAGGCATCAAGGGTAAAGTCGAAACACAACATAAACGCAATGTAAACAAAGTTGTTCTATCGCTATTTTTTTTCGAGAGCGCCCAAGCAAAATATTCATTTATTGACTTCCTTAACCTTTCTCTCTCAATCTGAGACCAGTCGATACCTTTTCACAAGCAGCTCATCACCTGATCAAAAGCAATTTGCATTCAAGGAAAAGAACACGTAAAATTGTTGCTGCAGCGCAGGTGGTTCAGATTAAAACAGGAAGTCGTTCTTAACCGCAATTGAATACTAAGTCCAGTTGAAAGACAACCGTTGCGCTATAATTACAGTCCACAAACTTGAAATTTATACCGCAAAGCAGTCCGTGTTTTAACGCCAGTTTGCTGAGCGAATAGCGACTTTCGAAAAAAGGATATCTGAGACGAATGGGGAAATTGGCGTGAGTCACGCATCGACACCTGCAGTGAATCAAACGGAAGGCGTCGATACGCTTTATGTTAGCAAAGGCTTAATTACCAGCCTGTGTTTGTGAGGTCATAGCACGCCCCATATAAATATTCAAATTTTCTCGCTTATCGCTATTGTAAATATTTAAGCTTTTTAGAAACGGCTTTTACTGCTGTCCATTTGAAATAAAATTAATTAGAAACATTTTCGCAATGTTTAAGTTTGTTTTTATGCAGTTGTTTTGGCGATTTGAAGCGTGCCAGAGCAGTTCTATGAGTTTAAGTTTTGACTCGTGTATAGAATACTAATATTTACACAAGGCGTGTAACTTCCACATCAAAGAATTAGCTTTCCTTATTACCTGGTTAAATTAACTACTTTATTTAATAACAGTTTATATTCTATTAAAAAAAAAAGGTTTCGTAGATTTTTTAGTTTTATTTAAGAATCGCTCCTGAATTTTTTAAGGTGTTGAATCAGTAATTATGTCACATGCAAAGGACAATATCTAAAACTAATTGGTTAACACTTCTTTTAAATAATTATCAAAATGATTATTTAAAAACGTATTATCAAAAAGAATGGATAACGGGTTAAAAATGTATATTATCTTGATGTGAGGTATCCGACTGGTAGCTTCACCGCAAATAACACTATACAAGACGAGCTCAGCAAGGAGTATCTTATCTTCTTTTATCAGGTAATTCAAATTATGGCTATTGGAATTAATACAAACTATAGTTATCTGCTCTTGCCCAAACGCTGACATGCAGCAATTGAGTTATGCGCCTTTGAAACCCAAAGAATAATCGAAAATTATTGGTTGATAGAATTTTCGTTCTCTTTCACATTCACAGCTGTCGTTTTCCGCACCACATCTCCTTTATCCAAACTGCCCCGAGCCCAAAGCCTATGCGATCATTACAAAACAAAAAACCTACCCAGACGTAAAGTGAGTATACTTATATGATAAGACAAATTATTACAAAACTGAATTTGAATGCCTCCTTATTATGCTGGTGATGTTGATAGCATGCATGGAGGAGGGTGTATTCCAGTAGATCTAGTGACCACTGCTGGCCACTGCCATAAAACTATACCATCAGCTTGCAATATTCCGCACTTTTCAGAAATATAAAGGAGAAATGTTCAGTTTCCAGAATGAAAAAAGCTATTGTAAAGTAGTAAAACCCAAAACTAGCATGCTCTTGCAAAAGCTCCATGCGTATCACTTTGTATGCTAAAAGCGATGGGCAATTAAGCAATTTGCAGGTTTGTGATATTTAGTAGACCATTATAATGTTGCTTTTACTGACATTTTCGCCGGTTCTTTGAATGTGAACCCAATAAATTATACTTTTGAAACTGATAACTTTTAACGAGAACAAAGTTCAACATCGGAAGCATGGCTTAGGTGAGTCAGCCAGACCTGTGAAGCGACTGTACAAATACGGGACTTGAGAAAGGTGTGCCAGCTGCGTGTGGCAAATTTTCGTTTTAGCATTTCCGGTGCTGTTGCTAGGAAACAAAAATACTCAAAAGTTCACATTAATAATGCAGTGCCATTAACGTGATAGTTGTTTTATTATTATGTATAATAGTGGTTTCAATGACATTGCAGTTTTATATGCGCAAAGCCAAATTATTTGGACTTGGTAGATTATGCGTCCAAAAAATCGTATAGGCATCGACTGGGAGTACTTGTGAAGAACATTATTCCATAGTTGAACTGACAGCTTTAAAGAATATGCTAAGTTATACATAAGTACTGTATAATTTAATGTTTAGACAAAAAATTAAACATTTTTCTTAATTGCTTTTTTTTTCAAAGGCTTGATAGTAGCGATCAGCAAGTGAAAAGTTTAAAGAAAAAGACAAAACTTTTCAATTTAAAAGGCATGACAGAAGTTTCTGTCGAAACATGTCTGTCAATCTTAAAAGATTTGTCCTTTTCTTTAAGCTATTATTCTTTTATTATTTTAAAGACAGATAGATGAGTTGCAATCGGTCTCTAGCGTAGAGAGATAAAAAAAATATTAAGTGGAAGTAAAACTGATATAAGAAACTAAAATCATATGTTTTTTTCTAAAAATGAGAAGCTCTTAATACTATTTACTTTTGAATACCGATAAATTAAGCCATTCTGACAAAAATTGCCACCTGTAATATTTTTATTATACCTTTCTTTGTATGTTAAATAGCATCATTTAATGCAACGTATTCTAGAATAGTCATATTGTAAATACAAAAAGAGAACACTGAAAAGATTCTTTCGTTGTCAACTTATTGCCATCCATACTCGTAAATTATTTTCAGGAAAACTCACATTCGAATTCCAATTATGTTTAACTTGACATCAAGATCATCATAAAGTTAAATATCTTTATATATTTTTTGAAGCTCCAAAAAAAAAATGGGGAAATTAAGAAGGGCAAAAATATCACAAGTAAAATCACATAAACGGAAGAATTACTTTAATATAGTTGGAAAAGATCTGAAAAATGGGGTCATCTTCCAATTGCGAGTTATGCAAACAAATGTTCAATGATAATAATAATAAAAAAATGAAATATTATATCGATGCCCACAAAAGCCAATATCTTTGTCGAAAAGCCAATACAATATATGAGCCAACCAGATATGGGCCGCAAACAACATAGTTAAAATAACAACATCAGTTGGTTCATCAAAGTTTGTTGCTCGAGAAACAAATATATCCCAGCAAATGTTTCCGCCAGGAAATAGAATGCAAGGCGCTTTTAGTGCGAGGGCATGTTTGCAAAATTCCTCGAGGCAACCGCCTATTAATAGCTGGATATTCCATTATTCACGCTTTTATTACGTCGTTTCTTTTCCACAGGACAGACTTACCTGAGAGACCAGCACATCACATCAAAGGTGTATCATCTGCTCTGAGAAGAGTTATAAAGTGGGCTTCAATACAAAACTGAAGGAACATAGTCTGTTTCGAAAACTAGCTGCAAAGTTAGATTTGACCTTAACAAAAACGTAGACAATGGAAAACCTAACTGACGATGCAACAAACCACACAATTCAGGATTTAGTATACAAGACAGCTGGTTTAAATCAAGAAATACCTCCTGAAAGAAAAGTTATGTCAGCATTTAATATTCTTACAGCCATCACGGCATTTCTGGGAAATGTCTTGATCATAGTTGCTCTTCCAAAGGTGTCGTCCCTTCATCCCCATTCAAAACTTCTGTTTCGTTTACTTGGGGTCACTGATCTCTGTGTGGGCCTCATTACACAGCCTCTTTACGTAACCTTTCTTCTGATGTCTCCAAGATGCTCTCAGCGTCGACTTATTGCACACCTTATTAACATTACATCCACAATTTTTGGTGGAGTATCTGTGTACACGGTGACCGCAATTAGTGTGGACAGACTACTAGCCCTGTTGTTAGGTCAAAGGTACAGATGGATAGTAACTTTAAAGCGAGTGCGTTTCTTGCTTTTTCTATTTTGGTTTTCTAGCTCCGCCGCAGCTATGATGTTCTTTTACAACCACGCTATTGCTATAGGTATGACTAGCTTAGGTCTGTTATTTTGCGTCTTTGGCTCCACCTTCTGTTACACGAAAATCTACGTCACATTACGGCAGCATCAAGCTCAAGTACAAGGCTATGTAAACCAGGGTCAACGGAACGGAGGAAGAATTCCACTGAATATAGCACGTTACAGAAAGACAGTTTCCAGTGCACTGTGGGTTCAAACGACAATGCTGGCTTGCTATCTTCCATATGCTACAACCATAGGCATATTTGCTATCGCTGGGCCTCTCCCACCATTCCTTGGGATCGCTTGGAATGTGACGCTTTCTCTTTACTATTTTAACTCAACTCTGAATCCATTTCTCTATTGCTGGAAGATCAGAGAAGTGAGACGAGCAGTGAAGGACACAATCAGAAAACTAAACTGTTTTTAGAGCTAGCTTAGTCCCGCAGACTGTATCACACATATTAGGGGAATCGAATGGTCAGTTTGCGAGCATGCAAGCACAGCGTTTCTTTTTTCCGAAGAAAAAAAAAAAAACGAACATGCGAGCACTTGTAAAAAGATGCGAGTACGAGCAAACGAGAACCAACATAAAATGTTGCGAGCATTTCGAACGGAAACCTAATTTTTCGAGCATTGCAAAATTGCGAGGGACCATTCATGACCCCTTATATTGAGAGCAAGTCATATAGCAATCGAAAAGAAAATAGAAAAAAAAAGGGGAAAAATATTTTCTTTTACAATATCCCACATGACAGTCTTGACGTGAACAACGGAAATCAGCGTCATCTAGAATGCTTACTTTCAAGGTCCTCTCTTTTCAACTTAACTTATTCCAATTGAGGAGCCTTTAGTTTAATTGGTTAAAAGGAAATGTTCAACTTTAAGCTAATTTTACCTCGACATGTTATTAACTATTTTTATTTGTAGTTATGTTGTATCATACCCTACATAACAGTTTCGAAGCAACAAACGGAAATTAACGTCCTCTAGAGTGCTTACTTTCAAGGTCCGCTATTTCAAACTTAACTTATTTGAATTTAGGAGCGTTTAGTTAATTCTTCAAAAACATATGCTCAACTTTTAGCTAATTTTACCCGGCATCTTATTAATAGCTATTTAATTTGTTGTTCTGTTGTACCATTTCATTTCTTGCTAATGACAACCAAAGTTTAAGCAAGAACTTCAGATGCGTTGTTGTTAAAGATTGAGGTTATTGCACTGCCACGCCATAAAAAAAAAAAAAATAAATAAAAATAAAAATAAAAATAAAATTAAAAAATTAAAAAAAAATAAATAAAAAATTAGAAACCGTTCAGTGAACCGCTCAGTGAAAGAAGGTAAGAAAATGAAATGTTATAACAGACCAACACTGGAAAAACTTCTCCAAGTCTCAGGTCTCTGTGATGCGCCGCTTCTGAGTTATTTGCCAAAACGTTTCACGCACATTTATAGAGCTTTGTATGGAGACGCCATGTTGGTGTGCAACTTTCGTACACCAACATGGCCGCCACAAATTAGCCAAGCCATTTAAAATTCTCATTTGCAATGAAAGCGATTTCTCTTCGCTCGTGAGCTCTTACATATGCTCACAAACAGATCTCCTAAGACTTAACAATGTTAAAAAGTCCTAAAAACCATAATAGGAGACTTTTTTTCAACCAGTACGGCTTTGTCGCGGCCATTATCTTCGTGTCACGCAGGGATAAAATTATGAAATTCAAAATGCTGTATTTTCAAAGCGACAGGCACTACAGGACTGAAAGCTTGCCAGAGGTCTTTTTTCTAGGTCATCTTCAACCTAGTGTAGAAAAAAATTCAAAAGACCTCACAATATTGAGTTTAAAGTTTTATGACGTCACATGCAAACCACGAATGCATTGAATTCTGATGGTAATATTAGTTAAATATTGTTCCTGCTTAAGAAACCAAACAAATGACGCCATAAATGGCATTGTTTTACATCATTATGGCACCAAACCAGTTATAGGTACCCCTCCCCCACCTAACTCGGTTACAGAACGTTATGGATATTGTAGTGTAAGTTTTGTTTTAGAATAAATATAAATCAATAAAAACCTACATATTCATCGTTCCTTGACATTGTAAACTAAACAATTCTTGTAACAGTTCTTCTATTATTGCAGTACTTATATTTATTGTATTCATGTATCCAATGGTTCCATTTGATGTTATGACCCGTAGAAATTGTGTGATCTGCAACGGCGTAAGCGTGACCCATTTGGGCGAGAGCTTTAAAGTGCTCGACTTTTCTGTCATGTAATCTTCGTTTTGTTTTATGCAGAAATCATTATGTAGAAAGCATTACAGACCCAGTAATTGGTTCTGTATGAGACCTTTGATTTCTGAGAGCGATGAAGCATTTTAAAGTTCTCACTGATATGGCCTAAACCCCATCCTCAATGACAACGTCTTGGCTGTGCAAAGCTGTTGCTCTGTTAACTCGTTCCAGTTCCTCACTTTAAATGTTTCAACTTTAAACTTTCAGCCTCGGCACTTATTTACAAACATTTCAGAGATTCATGCGTTGATACCAACCCCGTCCCCACCGTGCCCCGAAAAGAGGAAACATGACGTAAGTAAGTGGGATGAAAATCATCACGATTTAGCACCTGGTTGAAAAAAAAAAAAAGAAAAAGAAAAAGAAACTTGTCCTACTTTGAAACGATCAATGGACAGTTTGTCTTGTGTGATGTTTTACTGACTTAAAATTAAAAGTTGTCTACCTACCAAGATTTTTCCGAGGTTAAAATCAGTTTTTTTAATAATCGACTTTTTCACCAGTTTCGCTAGTCTTGTTCTTCGGAAAAAACCCTGCGAGTAGACAACTTTCAATTTTTTTAGGAAATGACAGGTCAAAGTTTCAGACATACGATTTTACTTACTTGTTAGACATAATTTATCATCAAATGTTTTTCTGTCTTCCTAACTTCAGAAATAGGTCTCCATAGTGATTGCGACTCAAACCTGTCTGAGAAATTTGAGATTGCAACGTACAAAAATTAAAAAGAAAACAGATATTGTAGGTTATTACAATACCTTGATATGGCATTTTTGAGTCTAATGCGCATGCGCTTTAGACTATATGTAGTGGAAAAAAGCTGTTAGCAATACCCTGGGAATGGTTCGGGATCGATAATCGTTCGGTGTAATTGTGCTTAAACAATAGCCCGCCTCATTGCGGGCTTGGTACGGTGATCGTAATCCAATCAGGAAGCAAGGATGTTGTTAACGAAGCAACGGTCGAACGGAGCTCGAGCACGACACGCACTTGTAAAAGAAATTGTCATGTATGTAATTGGAATAAATGTCTTACACTGCAAAATAATACGAATCCACGTTTTCAAGTGTGAAGCCAATTAAGATGTTCTCCTTCCAGCTGCATGTTTTTTTTTTTATATTCCCTGGGAAACGCAACGTAAAATGGACATCTTTCGATGAAAAAAATCCGGAACTGAAATTTGTGTTCATAAACAAAAAATAACTTTGAAAAACAAAATGGAAAATTAAATAAGATTGTAGTCAGCAATTGATTGTTCAATTCAACTGAAGTAGGATTTCATTCATAGAATGCAACTTTCATTAAAAAGAGTTTTGTTTTCACCATTCAAGATTCAATCTTGAGCTTGAAAACAAGACAGTTTAATCAAATTACATTTCGCGCGAAATTTGTATAAACATTGAAACTTGCCAAAAAGTAGTTAAGACAGAATGAAAACTCGTTTTAATAGTTATTGAATTCAAATCTGATTGTTATTTCCATGTATTGACTATTTGAAAGCTGTTCTCAGTCATGAAAACAAAACTCTTTCATTCAACTGGTTGCAGTGTTTTTAAATAGACGTGAAAATATTTCGCTTAATTAAATTACATTCTGCACGCAATGTTTTCTTTGCTCTCCTGTGTCGAAACGTTTAAGGAAATTGAAATCTTTGTTGAGCAGTATTGCATAAATTGCAAAGGAATTGAAAAATTATATATTTTGGCTTATTTTGATGGGATTTAGGATATTAAGAATTCTGAATAAGCGGCGGTATCTTGTCTATCTATGGGGCGGACCATTATTCTTTGATGAAAATTTTTCCAAGACAGACAATTTTTTTTTCTGTATCGTTGTCTGTGAAAACATTTTTTTTCGGTGTCATCTTCCTGCAGACAATTTTTTTCATGCCAGCAAAAAATTTAGTTGGGCTTTGTTTGCTTTTGCAAACAGAGTTTTGACAGAGTTCGGTGAACTCATTTCCTATATAGCTATCGATCTTATGTAGTTGCGAAACAGATCTTTCCCTTTACGGCTGCTTATGCTTTGTCAAGCGAATTCAACATTACAAAACACAATTTCAGGAAAAACAGGATTGGAGCCCAAAGCCAGGTGACGACCATATGACCGACCGACTACCATTCTCCCCTCATTATTATAATGCTTTTTAATATAGTACAGCAATAGGCTAAGATGTTTATAGCCAACGATAAATCATCCCTGGACATGTCACCTTCGAGTCAAAAATAGATATAATATATTGTAATATTTCGCGGCCATTAAAAAGACTTCAGTTCACAGTTTGATGCTTGCAAATAGACTCGCTTTTTATAAGTTCACATAAGGTCTGATCTGCATGTTCAGAGTAATTTTCTTACAATTTTCCCTGTCCTAATCATTATGTAGGCAGCTTTACCAGTGCAATGACCGCTAAACGAGAACATACAGGAGAGGAACAACAAAATGATGAACCTAACTGGAAGTGGAAACCGCACGAGAATTCTGTTGCACTATTGGTCTTTACGCATCAAAAGATATTTTTTTTTCTGCAATAAACAGTACTCTAGCTATCACTGCATTTCTGGGTAATGTTTTGATCATTGTTGGTCTTCAAAAGATGTCGTCCCATTATCCGCCATTTTTATAGGGTAGGGATTTTAACAGGGTAGGATCGTGGAAATTTGACAGCTTTAGTCTTTGCAATATCTAATGACCCCCTCTCTATCAGAAATTTTTACCCTGTCTCCCCGCCCTAAAAAAGAGAGAGAGAGTTAAAATTTAACTTATTTATATATCAACCTGCACTTAATAGCATATACAATTGCAGTTTAAAGCAATAACCACAGTGATAACATATCAATGCAAGTTCCGCTTCTCCTGCTTGTTTGTGCAGTAATTGCTTGTTTTTATTGATGGTGCGTGTATTGATAGTGGGTAGGGTTGAGTTCATGAGTTTCTGGACATGGTAGGGAGGTCCGGGGAGCATGCTCCCCCGAGAAAATTTAGATTTTTCGAAACCTCAGAAACACTATATTAGGCAATCTGGTAGAATTTTTGTATTATAATAGATGCTATAGCTGCAGTTTAACGTGACAATAATGGTAATGATATTGCAAGTGCAGTGATGAACTCTTTTTATTGATGGGGCTTGCTTTGTTGGTGTGTATGAACTGCATTTGCAGCCAGATAGTTGGTGGGGTTGATTGGCTGGTCGGGGGCATGCTTCCCCGGGAAAATTCCTTTTTTTTCGGGACCTAAGAATCATTGCGAAAGATGAATTTATTTGGTATTCAGGTGTCTCTCCATTTAATGATTTGAACATAATAATTGCTTTGGTACATAGCCTCTAATTCCTGAGACTTTGCCAAGTAAGTCTGCAGATCAGGTCAGCAGTATTAGAGTCATAAGGAGCGGATAATAATATGCGAGCCTTACGGTTTTGCAGCTTCTGAAGCTTGTCGGCGAGACTATTACTGTAGCATCCCCAAGGGAGGCGCGGTGGCCTAATGGTTAGTGCGCTGGACTCCGGATCGGGCGTTCCGGGTTCGAGCCCTGGACGGGGCACCGCGTTGTGTTCTTGGGCAAGACACTTAACTCTCATAGTGCCTCTCTTCACCCAGGTGTATAAATGGGTACCGGCGAATTTACTGCTGGGGGTAACCCTGCGATGGACTAGCATCCCATCCAGGGGGGAGTAGAAATACTCCTAGTCGCTTCATGCTACAGAAACCGGGGATAAGCACCGGCCTGATGGGCCACTTGGCTCGTATGCAGACTTTACCTTTACCTTACCTCAAACAGTGCTACAATAGTCAAACTGTGACTTTACTAAACCATTAAAGATGTTCAAAATGGTGTGTAAATGGTACGAAATTTCTAATACGCTTACCTAACCTAATGCTGAAGAAATTTTCTTGCAAACACCTTCAATGTGAGTATTCCAGCTTAAATCTTCATCAGTGTGCACACCAAGAGATTCAGTCGAAGTTGAAGTTATAACTAAGAATTCGCGATCGGTGTTCTAGATAGTAAAGAAACAAATGTAAAGTGCCCCCCCCCCCCCCCCCCCCCTGAGATAGAGACAGGGACTGAGATAGAGACAGATTATAACACTGAGAGGAGCATGGGATCTTGTTGTTACCTTTTGGTTTTCTAGCACTGCTCTTTCAATAATATTACTTTTTAACTATCCCATTGCTATATACATCATGCGCTTGGTGATGATATTATGCATGGCAACCTCAGTGCTCTGTTATATAAAAATATATCTTAATTACCCTCGCCGTCACCAAACTCAAGCACAAGACCACGTGCATCAAGGAGAACCAAACAGGGAAGAATGCCTCTTATTATAGCACGATACAGAAAGGCAGGACATTGTGGGTACAGGTAACATTATTAAACATATGGTATCGTAGCTATATTTCCTAGATTATGTACGCAAAGTGTCTCCCTCGCTTGGTCTGTTGCAGTATCTCTTGTTTTGGTTAAACTCGATTCTAAATCCATTTCTGTACTGCTGAAAGATCCATAAAGTAAGACAAGCAGTGAAAGACACACTCAGACAATTTCGTTGTGGACTTTTGAATTAACTGTCCTAAATCTAATCAAAACCTGCAAAATGAAGCTGGAAGTAGGCATTATTTAATGGAAATTCAGACGCGGATAAAACTCAAGTGGACAAAAACGAGCTATTTATATAGGGCAATGAAAAGCTAACAAATATGGGCAGTTTGTATCCTGATTTACCATTAATTAAGTTAAAGAACCCTAAAATGTCATTTTTTTCCCTCAATGAATTTAAAGTCATTTCTTTATTGCCGCAAGCCCCTATTTTCGATAAGTTAAAGTAACTAGTCGCAAATGTTATAGAAAAACAAAAAACAAAAAACACGTGATGTTATCATTTAGCAAAGTGGAAACGTATTTAAGCGTTAATTAAAATGTAGTGATCATGCTTTCATTTCAAAAGTGTGACAGGTTGTGCTTTATTTCAATTTGAATTTCATCGTGTTTACATGTAGTCTGCTTGTTCAATAGAGTTGATTGACCGCGTGGCATAACTCTTTAATTGTTTGCCAGTCAGTTTTCCTGCACCGGCAAAAAGTCGTTTTCGTTTCGCTTAGTTACAAAATATACTGCGATCACACAGTTTTGGCGTTTCTGTAAGTAACTGTTTTATGGCCTCTGACATATAATTTTAGCCAAAGCACATGGAGTGCGTTCATTAGACATTTATTTTGTAAAAAAAAAAAAAAAAAGAAAAAAAAAAAAGGAGAAAGAATCTCTCTGTTTACATAGAAGTAATAAGCAAACTGAATGTTAGGACTATGAGAAAATTACGGTCAATGGTGGCGGTGCTGTGGCAAGGGAGGGACCACACCATCACTATTATAACCCGATCTTGGAACTCTATAAAAGCCCATACATTACAAACAAAAGTGTCGAACCGTGCCCACCTTGATAAAAATAACCACGCATTATTATATAATTTGCGTCAAAAGAACTCAAAGTGCAATTCAATAAATTAACTATACTTAAGTAAGGAACCGCCTTAAATTGTCGTGTTACTTTAAAAAAAATATATATATTTATATTTTTCCGATTGCGCAGACTGAGGGAACTTAATCCACAGGTAACAATACTTGAATCTCGATCACGATTTTGCTTTTCTACAGATAAACAAATTTAAACCACGCAAGAAAAGAGCAGTAGTCTTGGCTATCGAAAAACTAACAAATGCTATAGGTGAATGGATGCTGGCAGTCGATCTGACAGTTTCCAATGTCAATTGAGATTAAATTTTCACCATATTTACACGTAGGTTACTTAGTAATAAATAACGTGAATTGATTTTGTAGCTTGATTTTCTTTTTTTTGGCAGAGTTTTCCGGCGATATGTACAGCTGCTGCTAGAAGTCGTTTTCAATTTTGCTTATTTTGGGTCGCGGCTCGTTCTTTGTCAGAGATCTATGAACTGATTCAGGAGAAGAAAACACATTTTTAAAGGTAAAATCAGGCTCGACGCAAAAACCGGCAGGTGTGTAGTAATGTTAGGCGATTGGGAAGGGTATACAACAACTGGCATACCCCACTAGCTTATTACATTAATATGTTTTGCAATCTCACAGAACAGTAATATATTTTTTGCAACCCAACGGAGAAAGAGGTGCGGAAATCGAAATTTCGTCCTCTATCACATTTGCATGTCACGGTCGAATTGAAATGTGTGAAAACCCACAAGCTCCGCGTTTGGCGTAGAACGACAAGTAAGGATTTTTGTTTTTTTTATTATTATTTAAAAGCTAACAAATAAACCCACTAGTAATCGTGTGTTTGTACAATAAGCAATTCCTTACAAACTATAACATTCTTACCTCCAGAAAAGGCAGCCACGACAGCGTTCTAACGTTTTGTACGAGGCAATGGGAGAATAACGAAAACATCTTCTGGACAGGCCTTGAACTCCAAAAGCGGCGTGATAATAAACGGCAGGTAATTAAAACTTCAAATACAAACTGAGGAAAAGAATAATGAAATGAAGAACGTAACGGAAATTGAAAACCACACAACACGTTTGTGCACTACAGGTCTTGGTGAATTACATCAAAAGGTGATCTTTTCGGCCTTGAACAGTACTCTGGCCATCACTGCATTTCTAGCAAATATTCTGATCATTGTTGCTCTTCATAAGGTGTCGTCCCTTCATCCACCATCGAACCTTTTGTTACGTTGTCTTGCAAGCACCGACCTCTGTGTTGGTCTCATTGCACAGCCTCTTCGCGTTGCATTTTTAACGTCTCCTGAAAACTCCATTCGTTGTGATTATCTTTACACAGTATATCGTTTCGTGAGTATCATTTTTGCGGGAGTATCTTTGTTAACAATAACCGCAATAAGTGTGGACAGACTTCTCGCTCTAGTGTTGGGGTTAAGATACAGGCACGTGGTAACGTTAAGGCGTGCACGTTTTTTTGTTGTGAGCTCATGGTTTTCCTGCTTCATCGCTCCGTCTTTGTTCGCTTACAGCGTACGTGGAGGTGTAATCCTTTGTTGCACAGTAATATTTCTATGTACAGTAACCTCAACGTTTTGCTACACGAAGATCTATCTCAAGCTTCGTCATCACCAAGCCCAAGTACAAGACCAAGTTCATCAAGAACAAGTGAACGGAGGAGGAATTCTTTTGAATATATCACGATACAAAAGGACACTATCCAGTGCTTTATGGGTAAAAATGACATTACTAGTTTGTTATCTTCCTTATGCAGTTTTGGCAGCTATATTTGCAATCAGCAGATTGCACACACCATTTTTTTTCCTCGCATGGGAATTGTCACTATTTCTTATTATGTTAAACTCATCTCTAAACCCATTTTTGTATTGCTGGAAGATGGAGGAAGTAAGGAAAGCAGTGAAGGATACTATGAGACAGTTTTGGTGTTTCTCAAGCTAAGTCATGGATCGTAAAATACATTGTTAATGAATGATTATGCCAGTTATTTTATCAAAAATTATTTGTTAACAAAGAGAATGATCCTAGTGTTTTCTACAATATAAATTGCACTGCTGCATAGAGTCGGGAGTGTTGGAGAAGGGTGGAGGGGATGGGAGAATAAAAGGGAAGAGAGGAATGACACTTTAAAGGAGAAAGGGAAAACTGTTTAATAGTCCCTTTGCACTATTTAGTTCCAGTTTACGTCAAACAATTTATTACTGCAGGCCCAATTTTTCTCTCTTCCGTCCATGAAGATGTAAATAGACAAGTGGTATTGAATGCACCATTTTTTTATTTTTATTTTTAGTAGCTCGAAGATTGATAGCCAAAGTTAGTCTCAGATGTTAACAGTGTTTTCCGGTCGCTATATTGGTGTACCACGGAAGTACACCAATATTTTATTTATCTCCCATAATATCATATTTTCTTGACTTCATTCACTGGATGGTTTTCAATTTATATTTATATTGCGTAACAGTGAAAACGATCTATAGATTATAAAATAAACTTCAAATTTAATTTCAAAGACGAAAACAATGTCGTGCAATTTTTCTTTCCGAGTTTGACCTTGCCATTTACTATGAATTTGCCATTTGCTATATTTATCCTTTGCCCAATAATCGGGCTTATAGTATATCATCATCATTCCCATCATCGCGCAAGAGTATCTCATCGACATTCATATCACAGAAGGACAGTGTATGCCGGATGTTGGTCACATAAGCCTAGTTTAATGGGGCAGCTACCGCAAGTTTCCAAAAGTTCAGTGACAGAGCATCCGGCATGGTCGAAGTAATAATCGCAAAGTCATTGATTCGATCAGCTCCTACTGGAGATACTGGAATTACTTTTTCGGAGTGTGTCTGCGTCATTTGATGAAAACAAATCATCTTTCACAACAATGAAGTTGGTCCAAATCTGTTCCCGAGGCTTAATTTAACCAATATAATAACTCGGTACCTTTATCAGTTAAATCACTGTAGGAAACATTTCTAAATGAATGATGTCAGACGTTCTGACAGTTTTTAAATTTAAATTAATGTAGCTTAATAATTCAAAACGTCTATGGTTGTCACTTATTTGGCAGAGTTTTGCGACGACAGCTGCTAGAAGTCATTTTTAATCTTGCTTTTTATGCGTTATAAACTGCAGCATGTTTAGTGTGGGACGAATTCAGGATTAGAAAACAAAATTTCCGGTAAAATTGGGAACGACTTTAAATCTAGGCGGGTAGTTATGTTCGGTCATTGGGAAGTATGTGTCAATTCCGAATGATATTCCCCGCTTCCATTTAATCAATACTATTTTAATCGTAAAACAACAACAACAACAAAAATGATTGTAGTAACGCCAAAGGCAAAATAGGGAATGAACATATAATCTGCTGCACATGCATGTCACTGTCGAATAAAAAAATTGTGAAAACCCATGAGCACCCCTGCTGAGCAAGTCACATCTATATTAAGTCACATCTTTATTAAACGTTTAATAACTAAAGCTTAAAATCCCGGTATACTAAGACAGGAAGAACGAAACGCAACCCTGATAGGTGTGTTGTTTATATTTTAAATTTATCCATAAATTAGCTTGCAGGGGAAACAGTTGAGCAACGAAGCATTTGTGTACGAAGCAAGATAAACAAGTTCTAGCTTCCCTGCGTTCATTGATTGTCGCTTAATCTTTAATATGCTAATTTTACTCTAAAAAAACACGTTTTTTAACCGTTAAATTGATTTTTTTGGCGCTACGGTGCTACATTTCTCTAAAATTTGCCAGAAATGCATTTTCTTACACTGCAGTAAAATTTTGAGGGATATTTCATGTAAAAATGTATAATATTTTACTTTGGCGCATGGGCATAAGCCAATTTTTTTTTGTTTGCCGAACAGTTCCGTTTTTTTCCTCGCTGCCTTGCTTTTGGTTTGTCTCTGCTTTCCTATTCTCTCTAACTCCTACACTGTACATCCCTTCTTTTGACCTGAAAAGTTTCGATCTTTAGCAATCAAGTACATGTATATTGGCCTGTTTTTTTTTTCTAAGGTAATATTTCACGTAGCTTAGAGTATCCCGCCATCTACGAGATACGGGAAGTCATTTGCTACTCTCAGTTACGAAATAAATCTTCCTGTTCACGACGACTTAGGGCCTGTTTACAAGCAGGTAGGGTAACCCTAGTGCTAGGGTTACCCTAGCAGGAGGGTTACCCTAGCGCTCCCACATTTCTCCTTTTTTTCATCGACGTGTTTACAAGGCAGCTAGGGTCACCCTAGCACTAGGGTAACCCTAGCGCCTTGTAGACGTTCTGCTAGGGATAACTCGCCTACCCGGGACAACTTTATTTTGATTACAAGACGCTAAATATGTTTAAAAAAACCGACAAAAACTGGGAATTGTGACCAAGAAACATCGTGTTTATTCACAGTTTGTCGTATTTTTTGCACTGGAACGGAATTATTTTCGAATAACAGCTTCTTACGACGAAATTTTCGTAAAATGTTTGGCGCTGCATATGTGAATTCATTCCATAACATACCTATTTATAGTTTCTCCGTCAAACGCGTTCAAACTATAAAAGAAATAGCGCTTGGAACGTTAATTAGCTTGGAAATTGAAATATAATTTTACTGGAACTGATAGCGGAGCTCTCCAGCGGCCCGAAGGGCCGCAGAGCGGAGCCCCATAACTACCGTGCGAGGATAGAAATTGAGAAAACCATGCGTTTGAGTTTTCATGATCATCGTGGCTAGCGGCATGGCTCGCGGGCGCGTGCGCCTAGCGACGACGACGACGTCGCCCAAAATGGCGGCCATACTTCAGAAAAAGCTTGACCTGGGCATCTTACGTGTTTGATATTGACCATCCACTTTTCGTTAAAAGTTACCTATCGTAAAAGTTTGTAGGACACTGAACATTTTTTTAACTCATGTTGAAAATCGAATAGGGATATTTCATTTCGCCTACACGAATCGATTGCGCGAAAAGGCGACGAAATCTTTGCTCAACCGCGGGAATGAAAGCTTGTGAAGAAAGTGAGCAGCAGAAAATATTTCTTCGTTATTATTTTTCACTCCATCACTTCAGAGATTTTTTCTCACATCAAAAAAAAAAAAAAAATGATCTGGACATTTCACATCAACTTAAACGAAGCCATTGCATGAAAAGGCGCCAAAATCTTTGGCACGCTGTTCACGTTTAAAGCTGAATGAAACACGCGAAGAAAGCTGCTGAAAAACATAGATCTTCGTGGATATTTCTCGCTCTATTTATCCATCTACAAACATGAAACAAACAGCGGTAATAAACATAAATGATCTAAAGTCATTTACAAAGCTGGCTGCTGGGACTGCAATGATGTTTACATTGGTAAAACAAAACGACGACTTCACGACAGGAAAACTGAACATTTTAAGGCCCTCACTAAAAGCGATCATCTATCAGCTATCGCCGATCATATCATTACCACGGGCCATAACATCAAATGGGATCATTTTGACATTCTAGCGTCTGGCAAAACTGACCTCCATTGTAAAATAAAAGAGATCTTATTCATTCAAGAGCTACAACCCTCATTAAATGCCAACGTTGGCAGTGAGAGGTTGTTGCTCTTTTAACCTAAGCGATAATATTAAGTTACTGCTGTAGATCAATTGTCTCAGTCTAGGTTCCAGACCCTTTTCATAACAATATATAATAGTCGTTAAAATTTTGTAACGGTCATACTTTTGAAAATGTATGTTGCATAGCATACGAAACGTCAAGTTAGTAAAATGCGATTTTTCACAATGTTTATTACCGCTGTTTGTTTCATGTTTTTAATCAAGTTACGATGGACAACTTGAGGACAACTTTGTAACGGGAAGAACCGAAGTAATCAAAAGAGCGATGTCCACGGTTCGACCTGCGGCTGAGCAAGCCTGAAAATCACTGAATTGAGCTCAAATAAAAGTGAACTCAAAGCCGATCAAGTTCACTGAAGTGAAGGATAAAAGACTGTTAAAGGCTACACCGATGGAAAGAGAGAAATTGATCTTCGTTGATAATTCATATATGTAGGTGGTGTTGGAGAAAGCTTACAACGAAATTGCCGTGTTCGTCTCCGATATTATTGGGCTGGTCTGAAAGCTTTGCCCTGCAGAATATACAAGCCTTCTTCAATAATGAGGTAACAAACGTAAATCTAAGCGTAAGCCTAAGGGACCGGTCATAAATTAGAGGGGGGGGGGGGGGGGGGGGAGGGCTGGTGCATTTTTATTTTGGCCTACCTGTTTTGGGGAGACCCTCCCCATTCCAGGTGCAGAAAAAATGTTGGCCCTCCAAAATAGTTTGCATAATTTATCATGACCCCCCCCCCCCCCCCCCCCCCCCTCCCCTCCCCCACCAATCCCTGCAAAGCAAAGCAAAGGGAGCAAAGGGCAGGGAAGATACTTAAAGATATTACTGAGCTAATATCTGCTAATAATCATTAATGTAAATGTTGAAAGTGTTGTATCTCTCAAGCGTGATCAAATGAGATACCTCAAAGAAATGGAAAAATATGAGAAAATTTGTGAGGAAGCACTTTAGTAGTACCATCTCCAGGTCTTTTGGAAGAAAATGGGCAACTTTCTATCACAGGAGACCATCAAAGTGAAAGTACTGGAAGTGAAAGTGAATCAGATCTATAGCAATGATCATTATCAAGCTGTTAAGTAACTAGTTTACATCACTTCAAGAAACCAGTTATAAATCGTTAAAAAGATATATTTACATTCAATTTTGACAATTTACTGTTTGTTCAAGTCAGGAGAGAATCTAGACATAGGACCAAGAAGTGTTATTAAAAACCCATGTTAATATTTTACAGTCATCAAATAAACAATGTGTTCTATATAATATTTACAGAAGAATGACTGTGACTTCAGAAGAATTCTAGATTGACTCCTTGACCCCAGCAACTTTGCATAAGAAATAATGACCCCCCCTAAATGACATGCACCAAATTGTTTGGCCCTCCCTTTTGAGCTTGCATGAAAATTAGTGGCCCTCCCCATGTTTGCACCAGCCCTCCTCCCCCCTCTAATTTATGACCGGTCCCTAAGGTGTGGTGAAGGGACAGTGAAATTAGGAAAGGAGCACTGGCTATTGCACAGTTGACCTTTTGCCTCTGCACACCCCTCCCCCTAGCCCCCCACCCAAAAAAAAACAAAAACAAAAACAAAACACACAAAAAAAACACAAAAAAAAAACACACACAAAAAAAAACACAAAAATGCACAAACATTATTATAACCCGTTCTACGAACTCTGAAAATGCCCTTACATTATAGTCAAGCGCGTCGAGCCGGGGCCATGCACCTCGAAATAAGTGAACACATATTATTATCGACATTGAAAAGTCAAGGTAGGGATTACAGAAAGTTTCGTCAAAAGAACTCAAAGTGCTATTCATTAACTACTAAAAGTTATGAATCGCAGTAAAGCGACGTGTTACTTTTCAAAAAAGAAAAATTACTTCAACCAATGGCAAATATACCTGAATCTCTATCACGGTTTTGTTTATATGCAGATAAACAAAACTAAAACTGACGCAAAGCAGTAGTTTTTGCTGGTATATAGGATAAAAAATAATAATCACATTTTTCTCAGTTATTTTATTCCTTGTTGTTTTATTTATTTTACAAAAAAAAGAAAAGCCAAAAACAACTACAACAACAACAACCTTCAGAGCAAATAGCCCAGGTCAAAAGAATTTCGATGCATGTCAATCAACTCCGCCCTTTTGCCAAAAACGCGAAAATTTACGTAGTTGTGCCCAAACTCAGGGGATGTTGCTCAAACCAGGAATAGGGAACGCAATTCCCCGTTTTAATAACTTCCAAACTTATGGAATGAATTTAACATATTTACGGCATCATATTTTAAAATACATTCACGGTGAGCACATCGTTCGATGAGTCAGAATCGAAGAATGTTTCGTCATGTCTTCGAATGTTTGTTTAAAGGCATGTTTTCCCTAGCCTGCTTAGCAAGCGTCCCCATGTGAGCGAAGTGCTATGTGTCTCGCGAATTAAGACTCTCGTCGCGCGAAAATTGGGGCGAGTGCCTGAAAAAAGGAAAAGGAGCACTCTAACCCCAATTTTCCCTCGACCAGAATCTTCGCTCACACGCGACACATAGCACTTCGCTCGCACCGGAACGGTGGTTATGTTTTCCTGAAACTTCAAATTGCGTCCAAACTTTCGTTCTGAAGGTTGCGTGTGTTTGACAACCACTGATAAACATCTAGCCGAAAGACTTGGCGTATTAAAATATGTCACTTAAATTCTAACGGTTTATTTCAATTACAAGGGCGAAATTCTTAAATAAATTCTTAATAATCTATTTTTATTTAATTTCAAAGGAAAAGAAAACCTCAATACGTCAAAAGGCAATGAAGTACGTTTTCCTAGTGCGCCTGTGCAGTTAACTTAAAAAAAAAGATGATATTCATTCACATCCTAGCAGTGTACAGAATGTTTGTCACATGAACCTAGTTTAGAGCCATAGTTACCACGGGTGGTAGAATTTCCGAGGTGGCAATCTCGACTACTGTTGGAAGCACTCGGTCGGAATTGCTTTCACCTTTGAAGTTACCAAAAAACGCGCGACCTTTTACAACAGCGAAGTTCATTAAAGTTTATCACTTCAGCAAAAATTGTTATTGAAGCGTTATTCTATTAAAACAATGTATGAATGAATGCTTACAGTCCTTAGAGACGTTCATACAGTTTACAATGTCAATTGAGATTAAATTTCCACCATGTTTTCACGTAGTCTACTTAATAATAAATAACTTTCATTGATTTCGTAACTTGATTTTCACTTACTTGGCATAGTTTCCCGGCGACGTGACATATGCTAGAATTTTTTTTAATCTTGCTTATTTTGGGAAGGTTGCGGCTCGTTCTTTCTGAGAGGTACGAGTTAATTCACGATTAGAAAACGAAATTTTTTGAGGCAAAATCAGGATCGACGCAAAAACCGTCAGGTGTGTAGTTGTGTTGGGTGATTAGGAAGGGTATAAAACTACTGCGGTTCTACATTAGTTTATTACATTAATATTTTTTGCAATTGGACAGAACAGCCATATCTTTTTTGTAACCAACGGTAAAAGAGGGCATGAAATCGAAAGTTCCTTCTCTATCACATATTCATGTCACTGTCGAATCTCACGAGCTCCACGCTTGGTTAAGTTTTTATCTAAAAGCTTGCAAATAATCTCGCTAGTAATCGTGTGTTTACACAATAAGCATTTCCTCACAAGTTACATTTTTGCCACCAGAAAAGACAGCCACGAAAACGTTTACTGCTTGGATGAAGCAATGTGAGAGCGTTAAAAATCAAAACAAACCGAGGAAAATGACAATGAAATGGAGAACGTAACGGAAGTTGAAAACCACACGACAAGTTTGTGCACGACAGGTCTTGATGGAATACATCAAATGATCTTTACAGCCTTGAACAGTACTCTGGCCGTTACTGCATTGTTGGCAAACATTCTGATCATTGTTGCTCTTCAGAAAGTATCGTCCCTTCATCCGCCATTGAACCTTTTGTTAGGCTGCCTTGCAAGCACCGACCTCTGTGTTGGTCTCATTGCACAACCTCTTCGCGTTGCATTTTTAACGTTTGCTGAAAACTCCATTCGTTGTTATTATCTTTTCACCGCATTTCATTTCACGAGTACAACTTTTACGGGAGTATCTTTGTTAACAATCACCACAATAAGTGTGGACAGACTTCTCGCTCTGGTGTTGGGGTTAAGATACAGGCAGGTGGTAACGTTAAGGCGTACACGTATTTTTGTTGTCAGTTCATGGTTTTCCTGCTTCATCGCTCCGCCTTTGTACATTTACAGCAAAAGTGGAGGTGTAATTATTGCATGCGTAACAATATTTCTATCTACAGTTACCTCAACACTTTGTTACACGAAGATCTATCTCAAGCTTCGCCATCACCAAGCTCAAAACAAGACCATGTTCATCAAGGAGATGAGAATGGAGGAGGAATTGCACTAAATATTTCGCGAAAAAAAAAAGACACTGTCCAGTGCTTTGTGGGTACAGATGACATTACTGGTTTGCTATCTTCCTTATGTAATTGTAGCAGTTTTATTTGCAATCAGGAGATTACGCACACATTTTATTGCCCTCGCAAGGGAATTGTCACTATTTCTTATTATGTTAAACTCATCTCTAAACCCATTTTTGTATTGCTGGAAGATGGAGGAAGTAAGAAAAGCAGTGAAGGATACGATGCGACAGTTTTGGTGTTTCTCAAGCTAAGTCATAGATCGTAAAATACATTGTTAATGAATGAATATGCCAGTCATTTTATCAAAAATTATTTGTTAACAAAGATAATGATCCTAGTGCCTTCTACAATACAAACTGCACTGCTGCGTAAAATCGGGAATGTTGAAGAGGGGTGGAAGGGATGGGAGAATTAAAGGGGAAAGGTACAACTGATTAATAATCCTTTTGCAATATTTATTTCCAGTTAAGGTCCACCAATTTATTACTGGATGACCAATTTATCTCTCCTCCGTCCATGGAGATGTGGATAGACCAGTGCTATGAATATACTAGTTCTTTATTTTTTTAGTAGCTCGAGGATAGATATTGCCAAAGTATGTTTAAGATTTCACTAGAAATGATTCATCCGATCTAGGTTTTAGCTTTAAAGCGAATTAAAATAGGTACAAATTTATGTAATGTGACAACCATGAGAGGGAGATTAGGAAAGCTGTTTGTGCCATCTACTAAAATAAACAGTTCTGCCTTAGTATATCAGCCTTAAAAGCCGTCGATGTCACCTTTGAACACTTCTCATTACGATTTCAAATGAGTTAACGTTAAATTTCGTAGGAAAACATATTTTCAAACAATTCGGTACACTACACGTTGTTTTCTCGATAAAAAAAAGCTCACACATTTACATTATAGATAAAATTTACATAATACGGTTGCGTGGTAAAAGACACAATAATACGATATTCAAAGACCAGACAACAATCACTTTTCTTTACCACGCCAAAACATATCAACTCGACGTTGTAAGAACTGTAACCCTTAAACACGCATACAAACCTCCCTTGTTAAAATTTTCTTTCCGTGAGGGACTTTTCACAGTCATTCGAGTTTTAGATCTTAGATCTTATTTAAGTGTCAAAAAAAGGTGTAAACATCTTAAATATACTTTGTCTGTGGCGATCGGTAGACTTAATTTCACTAGAATGATTCATCTGATCTAGGTTTTTTTAAGTGTGCCTTTCTACAAATTTCGACCGAACAGCGGCACAAGTCGAAAAATCGATTTCGCTCATATTTTGCACAAAGATAGGTCCTAGTGAGAAACTAAACGGACTGCAGTTAGTTTGTCCCGATACAGCTTCCTTTCGTATAAATATGCAGAAAACGATTTCGCCCCGTTTGGGCTCAAAATCCACTTCCGGTTAGACTGAATTTTGTGAAAATTTGATCGTCTCGCGCATTATATTACTACAGCTGTTTATGATCTTTCAATGATATTTATAATCTTTTCAGGTCTTCATTGTATGACTGAGTGAAAAATAAAACAAATCGAGATTAGTTTTGAGCCCGAAACGAGCCAAAACTGACAGACTAAATTTGCTATACTGTGAAAAACTCCACTGAATTTGCTGAATTCATCCTTAGCCAGAATATCGAGGAGGACGAGGAACTTGTATCCTTTGACGTGATTTCCCTTTTCACTTCCATCCCGGTTAAGTTAGCTATGGAAGTAGTAGACAAAAGCCTCAGAGAGTCCGATTTGTGGAAGGAAACCAGCAATCTCGCAAAAGAACAAGTCGTGGACTTATTGGACTTTGTGCTTAACCATAGTTACTTTACCTATGAAGGAGTACACTATCACCAGATCTTTGGTTGTGTTATGGGTTCTCCAAAACCAGCAATCTCGCAAAAGAACAAGTCGTGGACTTATTGGACTTTGTGCTACGTTAGTGCTGCTATTGCCGACCTTGTCATGATGCATGTAGAGGAAGTAGCATTGTCCACCTCCCCTGTAACACCTCGTTGGTGGAGAAGATACGTGGACGATTCAAATGTATGTCTAAAGAAAACAGAAGTGGATATCTTTTATCAACACCTCAGCACCATTGATCCAAACATCCAGTTTACCTTTGACCGCGCAAGCCAGAATGAGAAAGGTCAAAGCATATCTTTCCTCGACACGCGGGTGACAGCTCTCTCTGACGGCTCGCTAGAGGTAGCGGTAGATGTTACACACACCAACAAGTACCTTGATTACAATTCACACAATCCCCTCCAGCACAAAGAAGCAGTGGTGAGAACGCTACTCAACAGAGCTCACATTTTACCATCGAATGCAAGCCTCAAAAGCGCAGAGACGAAACGTGTGGCTAAAGACCTAAGGGCAAATGGGTACCCAGACAGGCTTTTGCAAAAGTGCCTCAAGGTCAACTCTCGACTTCAACGTACGCAAGAAAGACCTGTGGACTTTGCCAGCATACTGTACGCGCGCGGTGCCTCGGACAGGACTGGTCGCGTGCTTCGAAAGTTTAACATTCGCACGGCTTTCAAACCATGCCAAACGCTAAGCCAGATCTTCAAGAAACCAAAAGATCGGCCACAAGACCACCAAAGAACGGGAATCGTTTACAAGGTCCGAAGTAATGACTCCGCGTTCACTTACATTGGAGAAAGTAAGAGCTCCTGGAGCTCACGCGCAGCCGAACACGATCCCGGCCGCGCTTGTAATGGAGAGTCAGCAATTAAACAACACGCGGAATCAACCGAGCATGGCATCCACCCAAGAAATGCAACGAGAAATCTCAAGTTACACCAAGAGACTGTTCCTAGGGTCGTGGCACTCTACGGTGGATTCCAACGCGGTTAACGAAAGAAAGCCCCTTCCGCGCGCTTACACTCCACTGTTAAGAAATGAAAGATTGGATGGCGTAGTCAAACATCCAAGCGCGTGCTAATTTTTTTAACGAACACAATTTTTTACTCTGATGAAGGTGGACAGAGGCCACCGAAAATTTAGTGTTAAAGAAACCCAGATCAGATGAATCATTCTAGTGAAATTAAGTCTACCGATCGCCACAGACAAAGTATATTTAAGATGTTTACACCCTTTTTTGACACTTTAATAAGATCTAAGATCTAAAACTCGAATGACTGTGAAAAGTCCCTCACGGAAAGAAAATTTTAACAAGGGAGGTTTGTATGCGTGTTTAAGGCATACAGTTCTTACAACGTCGAGTTGATATGTTTTGGCGTGGTAAAGAAAAGTGATTGTTGTCTGGTCTTTGAATATCGTATTATTTTGTCTTTTACCACGCAACCGTATTATGTAAATTTTATCTATAATGTAAATGTGTGAGCTTTTTTATCGAGAAAACAACGTGTAGTGTACCGAATTGTTTGAAAATATGTTTTCCTACGAAATTTAACGTTAACTCATTTGAAACCGTAATAGGAAGCGTTCAAAGGTGACATTGACGGCTTTTAAGGCTGATATACTAAGGCAGAACTGTTTATTTTAGTAGATGGCACGAACAGCTTTCCTAATCTACCTCTTATGGTTGTCACATTACATAAATTTGTACCTATTTTAATTCGCTTTAAAGCTAAAAAGCACCTGGTAACGTTCAATTTAACCTAATCGAAAGATGGTAAATATTGCCCAACATGTCAATTTTTCATTTGATTTCAACTGAATCATTTTTATATGCTATTTGACCCGTCAATAACCTTAATTTTTATCTTAGGTAATATTTCACTTAAAATACTAAAATTGCAGTCAGGGATAGAGATTATAATGTAAACTATTGTGCTCGACGCATATTTCACTTAGCTTATTTGAAAGAGTTTTCCGCCATCTCCGAGGTACAGGAAGTCATTCACTATTCTCAGTTGCGAAATATATCTTCCTCCTCACGACGACTTACACTCTGTCAGACGAATGGTGGTTTATAGAAACCAAAACAATCAATTAAAAACAGGTGAGGAGTTTTTTGAGGTCTTATTCTAAAAAAAGGGAAGCTATATGGTCTCCTCTCATTTATTTAGTTATTTTTACAAATTTGGCGACTATATCAACACGTCGAGACGCTTGCAGTCAACGGCAAAAATTAATGGGCAATGCACGTTTATACCCTTCCACATATTTCACTACCGAATCAAAACATGTTTAAAAAAAAAGCGATTTTTTTTTTATAAAAATACATATAATAATTTCATAGTTTGATTTTTGGAAATAGATCGCTTATTCTATACTTCTTGTAAATTCGCCGTTTAAAAGCACCTGGTAACGTTTAATTTAAAATTAACCTGATCGAAAGATGGTTAATATTGTCCAATTTAAATGTCGGAACAAGTCAATTTTAATTTGATTTCAGTTTAAACATTTTGACATGCTAGTATATCTGTCAATAACTATAATTTTAAATAAGATAAATTTTAAAGTAAGATAATATTTCACTCAGCTTATTAGACAGAGTTTTTCGCCAGCTGCGAGGTACGGAAGTCATTCTCTATTCTCAGTTGCGAAATAAATCTTCCTCTTCAAGACGACTTATACTCTGTCAGACGAATGGAGTTGGAAAAGAAAATTTTAGCTTAAGACAGGTGAGGTAGTTTTGTGAGTTATTCTTTTTTTCTAAAAAGGCAGCTATGTGTTCTCCTCTCATCTATTTAACTGTTTTTTTTTTTCAAATGGCGACTATATCAAAGCGCTGAGAGGCTTGCAGCGAACGTTAAAATGGGCGATCAGACGTTTATACTCTTCCACATATCTTACTACCAATTCAAAATATGTTTCTCGGACATTAAAAAAAAATACGTGTAATAATGTCATAGTTTGATGTTTGGAAATGGATCGCTTAAAGCCTGGTTTTTCATGGGTATAACTTCCTGATCATCAGAAGCGACATAACTCAACCACTCTTGAGAACCTCGGCATGAATAATTGTTGAAACGTCTTCTTTGCAGGGGCTTTGGACTTATAAAGGAAAATAGGCACTTCTATGACCAACGCAGGAGAAGAAGAAGAACAAAATGGCGAATCTTACTGAAACTAGAAACCACACGTTCAGTCTGTGCATGAACGGTCTTTATGGAACACATCAAAAGATAGCTATGTCAGTACTGAACAGTACTCTGGCTATCACTGCATTTCTGGGAAATGTTCTGATCATTGTCGCTCTTCCAAAGGTGTCGTCCCTTCATCCGCCATCGAAGCTTCTACTTCGATGCCTTGCAGTCACCGATCTCTGTGTTGGCCTCATCACACAGCCTCTTCATGTTGCCTTTTTAACGTCGCCAGATCACTCAGAACGTTGTCGCTATCTTGCTATCCTTTTTAACATTATCAGCGTAATTTTCGTAGGAGTATCTCTGTTCACAGTAACTGCAATAAGCGTGGACAGACTTCTCGCTCTGTTGTTGGGGCTAAGATACAGGCAGGTAGTAACTTTGGTCCGAGCCCGGATCTTTGTTTTAGTATTTTGCCTTTCAAGTCTCTCAATTGCAGCAATATTTCTTTACAACTTTCGGATTACTATAATCATCATCTGCATTGTGTTGTTAACATGTATAGTAGCCTCAATGTTCTGTTACTCGAAAATCTATCTTACACTTCGCCGTCACCATGCTCAAGTACAAGAACATGTTCACCAAGGAAACCTAAACGGAGGAGGAATAGCAGTGAATATAGCAAGATACAGGAAGACAGTGTCCAGTACAATATGGGTGCTGATAATATTGGTGGCTTGTTATCTTCCGTATGCAGTTTTAGCTTTCTTAGGCATTACAAGACTACGCACGCAATTTCTTGACCTTGCATGGGAAGCAGCGATATCTCTCGCTATGTTAAACTCTACTCTGAATCCATTTCTGTATTGGTGGAAAATGAGGGAAGTAAGACAAGCAGTGAAAGAGTCAATCAGAGAGTTTTGGTGTTTTTCTAATTAACTGCTTAATACACAATAACAAGAGCAAATGCATTCATGAGAAATTTCTTTTGTAATAAAAAAATTCTGATTACATAGTTAATACAATATGAATTACAGTTTCTGTTCTTAACAACACACTCACATCTACTACCCCCTTGACAAAGCATCAAATAACACGGAAGGCGACCTTTAAATTTTCTTTGAAATTACCGCCTGAAGACCGCTATAAAATATGACACGTAATAACAGTTAGAGCGCTTGTGATAGTCCAGCTTTGAAATCGACATAGGACAATAATTGATGCTAGAGGACCCCTCCCTAATGCTTTCAATTGTCAGAAAGGCACGTGACCATACCATACCAGGGTCTCTCTTTTCTCGCTCCGTTTGAGGGGGGGGGGGGGGGGGAGTGAGAGGGGAGAAGCAGGAGAAAGAAACCCTGGGAGCGAGGTCCCACTAATTATTGTGTGTTTGTAGAATAAACATTTCCTCAAAAATTATTGCATTTTTACCACCACGTCACGCACATTTCCGGTGCATATTTTGTCGTTTTCAGACCATTCCAGTCACTGGTACGTGGCTTTCTTGTAGTGTTTTCAACAATTAGGCAACCACACACGATGATATAATGGCAAAGAAACGAAAAAAAGAAGCAATGGGTCAAACGATTTAAAATATTTTCCTTGACAGTTTGAAGGTAGCGGTAAAACCCGTCCGGGAAGGGGTGGGGCAAGGGTGTTGTAGACGGTCAGAGAAGTGTTTCTCTTCAAAATTCGAGACAGATTAATCAACCAAATGAAAACTATGACATTTTAAAGCCATTGGTTTGATGTGAGGTGGAGATCGTTTCAGATTTTCGATTTTTAAAGGCAATAAAAGTTGATCTATTTTTGTATTACCGAATATGCAAATTTCTGCAAATTTCCAGTTTTCAGTGCTCTCGTTGGACACCTGAAGGTAATTTGCCCGCAGATATTTTTCAGTTTATTCAAAATACAGCCCTTTTTCGAAGTAAAAAAACAACGAGTTATCGAAAATCCTTCCTAGAGATTTTTGGCGTCAAAAATGACTTTCCTTGCTACGTTGAAAAAACATGCAAACTGCCATCTTTGTTTCAAACTGTTTCTCTGCAGAGAAGCGGTCCTGGGAAAAATGAATACAATTTTTACAAAGTAGACTAAAAGACTGGCTAGAAAACTTGCATGATTTGGTTGGAGGTTGTGCCTTCTATGTTGTGATGAGAGTCATGCAAAGTTGACCATTTTTTGGATATTTTCAGTACAAAAATTGGTTCCAGGGGGGTCAAACTTTAATTGGTTGTCACGTGATCAGATTGTATTTATCAAACGTTTCAATGCCCATTTGCTTACCTTCTCATGGATACCTTTCACCAGAAAAAAAAAAGTTTGAGGTAGGGTTGTTTTTGGCCATTTCCAAAATTACTCGAACGGCTCTTAAATGGAAGGAGCTGAAACCTCTATTACTATTCTTCGCAGATTATTTAATACCATATGTGTATTTTTTTGTTCAGTATCTTTATTAACACTCGACGCATACCGCGTGTTGGTTTTTATATAGATATCCCCCTAGGGACTTAGCCTAACCACGCTGGCACCTAACATAATTTCGTGAACGTGCAAAACAGCTTTTTTTTTTGGCTTTCTAGCACTGCTCTTGCAATGATATCTCGTTCAAATGATGCGTGTTGACCTCAACAAAAAAAATAAAAAAAAAATCTATCTTACGCTTCGCCATCACCAAGCTCAAGTAGAAGACCACGACCACCAAGGAGAACCGAACGGAGAAGTAGTTGCACTAAATATAGCAAGATACAAAATGACAGTGTCCAGTGTAATATGGGTGCTGATGATATTAGTGGCTTGTTATCATCCCGTATGCAGTTGTATTCATATTTGCTGTCACGTTTTTTACCTTGTATGGGAATTGACAATGTCTTTTGTCATGATTAATTCTTTTCTAAATCCAATTTCTTTACTCTTAAATGATGAGGGAAGCAAGACAAGCAGTGAAGGACACGATCAGAGACTTTCTTTCGACACTTTGGTAAGGCCCTAAGATCTACATCTACATTTATTAAGTTGATAAAATCTTGTAAGACATCATCACATCAACTATAAATAAAAGCCAAAATAAATACAAAATTTGTACATATGCATAAATTAGATAAAAGTGATATGTCAAAATAGCAGGATAATTAAATAATAATTCTTAATTACAATTTACTTTACTTATTTCACATGCTTCCCTAAATTTAATTCAAAATCAGATAATGACTTGCAATTCACTAAGTCAGCGGGCACTAAGTTCCACTCTGTTATTGATCTAGGAAAAAAAAGAAAACTTAAAAACGTCCTTAGATACTTTTGGCATCCTATACTTAAAAGCATGGCTGTTGCGTGTTCTTTTTTCACTGTTTGGTATTAAGTGTTCTTCCGTGTTCAGTTATGTCTACTAGATTATGACTGAGTTTGTACATTAGAGTCAGTCTGTTTTTCTTTCGTTTTGTTTCTAATGTGTCCCATTTCAAGTCAGATAACATCCATGTCACGCTTGCTGTTTTGTTGAAGTTTTGAAGGTAAAAACGGGCAGCTTTTCTTTGAACTCTCTCCAGGGTCGAAATATCCTTTTTTTGTGGTGTGGGTCCCACGACGCACTTGCGTACTCCAATTTGGGTTGGACGATGCTGGTATAGATCTAGAACTCGACTGGCTGTGAGTTCCCCCCACCGAAAGAAAACTTTAAGAAAGGAGGTTTGTTATGCGTGTTTAAGGCATGCCGTTCTTACAATGTCAAGTGGATATGTTTTGACGTGGTAAAGAAAAGTGATTGTTGTTCGGTCTTTAAATATCGTATTATATTTTCTTTGCGGTCAGTGGTGTGTTAACTTGCGCGTGATACCACGCAACTAGTATTTCACTGCATCTATAAAGTGAATGTATGAGCTTTTTTTCTATAGAGAAACAACATGTATAGTGTAGCGAGTGAAATTTAACGTTTACTCATTGGAAACCGTAATGTGATTAGCACAACTGATTTTAAGCTTTAAAGCCCGATATACTTATACAATAAAAACAAAATGCAACCCTGACAAGTGTGTAGTTCATATTCAAAATTTATTCATAAATTAGTCTGCAGGGGTTGAGGGGGGGGGGGGGGGGGGGGGAGTTGTGAGTCGCTTTTTATCTAAAACATGAAGCAAGATAAACAAGTTCTCGGTTGCCTACGTTTATTGTATGTCGCTTAGATGTCCCCAGCTCATGAAAGTAAACAGAGCGACAACACCAAACCGTTCTGGAATAAAAAGGGGAAGGGGGAGAAGTGCTCGAGTTGCCACTACGGATAATCATATAGGGCCATACAGGTCAGGTGGTTGCAACGAGAGGAAATAATAAACAACAACAAGTTGCAACCAGGCTTAGAGAGGTGGGCCTCTCTGGCCTTAAGCTCTCTCTCTATACTGAGATCATAACAAAACCAGCATCACAACTTAGAGAGGTAATCTGAGGTGCAAATCAACAGAGGTTGTTTCCATGGTAACAAGTCTATCCCGGGGCGCACTCTACCAGGATAGCTGACCATGTGAGTCTATGGGGCAAAGGGCGACCTCTATGGAGCCTTCATCCTCGCAAATGACATCCTCTAGGGATATCCGAGAAACTATAATTTAAACTACGGCCGTGTAGTTAATGCCACACGATTTTAACTGGCATTAAAAATACATATAATAATTTCATAGCTTGATGTTTGGAAATTGATCGCTTATTCTTAGCTTATTTGGTTATTTGATAGAGTTTTCCGTCAGCTGCGAGGTACGGGAAGTCATTCGCTATTCTCAGTTGCGAAACAAGTCTTCCTCTTCACGACGACTTATACTCTGTCTGACGAATGAAGGGTTAGAAAAGAAAATTTCAGTTTAAAACAGGCGAGGTAGTTCTGTGATTTATTCTAAAAAAGCAGCTTTATGGTCTTCTCTCACCTATTTGACTGTTTTTAAAAAATTGGTGACTATATCAACAAGTAGACACGCTTGCAGCCAACGTTAAAATGGGCAATGCAGGTTTAGACTCTTCTACATGTTTCATTACCGAATCAAAATATGTGAGAAAAAAAATACATATATTCTTTTTATGTTCCTCGGACATTAAAAATACATATAATAATTTCATAGTTTGATGTTTGGAAATGGATCGATTATTCTAAGTTCTGATTTGTTTACATATGGGCTGATATTTTATACTCAAGGCAATTTCCCATCAAGCAATTACTTCCTGACCGTCAGAAAAGACATTACTAAACCAGTTTTAAGATACTCTGCATGTATAAATGTTAAAACGTCTTCTTTGCAGGCCTTTTTAGAATTCAAAAGAGAGCTTGATTATAAAGAAAAATAATCACTTCTATTATCAACGCAGGAGAAGAAGAACAACAAAATGGCGAATCTAACAGAAAGAAGAAACGACACGATCAGTCTGTGCGCAAAAGGGCTTTATGGAACACATCAAAATTTAGTTATGTCAGTACTGAACAGTACTTTAACTTTCACTGCATTTCTGGGCAATTTTTTGATTATTGCTGCTTTTCAAAGGGTATCGTCCCTTCATCCGCCATGGAAACTTTTGCTTGGATGCCTTGTGATCACCGATCTCTTTGTTGGTATCATTACACAGCCTCTCCATGTAGCCTATTTGACGTCTCCAGACTACTCAGAACGTTGTTACTACCTTTAATAGCATCAGTGTAATTTTCGGAGGAGTATCTTTGTTCACATTAACTTCAATAAGTGTGGACAGACTTCTCGCCCTGATTTTGGGGCTAAGGTACAGGCAGGTAGTAACTTTGCGCGGTGCTCGGATCTTTGCCATATTGTCTTGGCTTTTAAGTCTCATAATTGCAACGATATTTCTTTACAACTTTCGGATTGCTATAATTATCATTTGCATTGTATTGTTATCATGTACAGTAGTCACAACGTTCTGTTACACGAAAATCTATCTTAGGCTTCGTCGTCACCAAGCCCAAGTACAAGTCAATGTACAAGGACAACCGAACAGAGGCAGAGGGGGAATGCTACTGAATAAAGCACGGTACAGAAAGACAGTGTCTAGTGCATTATGGGATCAGAAAATATTAGTGGTTTGTTATCTTCCGTATGCCATTGTAGCTATATTAGTTATCACAAGATCACATAGCCAATTCCTTAAACTTGCTTATGAAACAGCGGTATCTCTTGGTATCTTGGTATCTCTCCTTATGTTAAACTCCACATTGAATCAATTCCTGTACTGTTGAAGGACACCATCGGACAGTTTTGGTGTTTCTATAATTAACTGTTTTATAGGCTGTGACACATTATTAAAACCAGAGCACATGAAGTGCATTCATCAGAAAGTTCCTTTGTAAAAAAGGAACTCTCTGTTTACATATATAGAACATAATGCAAGCTGGGTGTTAGGACGAGGAGAGCAATGTTGTCATAGGTGTGTTGGTGAAGTAGGAACGGAGGAGCTGAGTAAACCTAAAGATCTCTTCAAGATTCGACTATTTTGCATGGATTATGCGTAGGGGAAAAGACGATAATATTGAAAGCGATTTGCGATGCATTAACCCATTGACTCCCAGTCCGGAAGGCTTTTATTAGCGCGCACCCACCCCCAAAAAATCCCGGCTCTTTTACGCCATTTAACACAAACGTGCGAGTGGAAAAAATAAACCATATGCGTACTAAATTCAGACAAATAATTCACTTCCAGACACGCTGAAAGACCCATTTATGATTTAAAATCCTTATCAACTTTGATAAGTTGATCCCAAACCAAACTTGAAGACGGTGGAGAAAATTTCTCCTCCGCGCGTCATTTTAACAACTTGCGAAAACACGAACTCTTTGTACAGCTCAAAAAACTCTGGTGAAAGGTAGGTTTTAATTCTGTACAACTGTCACTGTCATTAATTTAACAACTAGTGGTATTATCTTACAGAAAAGCGGTAATTGGGGATCGATAATAAAATTATTTGCGAATCATGAACATGGTGTCGTGAGATAGCGCAAAACCGCTGGCAAAACTACTTAATTCCTTCCACAAAATTCACACTCATATTGCTTTTTATGCTTTCCATCACTATAAGTAATAATAAAAATACTTGTTTGTTATTTCTGAAGTACTGCCGGAAATAAATCTTTACATATAAACAACATATAATAACTCGTCCGCAAGAAATGCGTATCAGATGTCACCATGTGCTTTTCAATTCAATTCGCTTCAAAAGACCAAAAGTCCAAACGTAAACTGGACAAATGAAAGAAACTTGAAAGAAGCTTTGTTTTAGATTAATTATCATTTCAAGATGTAACAACTAATGTATTCAAAAGCTTCAAAATTCTGCACATTTTTGAAGCCGTGAGATCCTGCATGATTCACACTAAAGCGTAAATTTAATTTTAGCCCGACGGCTCTTTGGCAGTCAATTTTTCCCTCAGTGGCTTTTAATTACCGATCTTTCTAAAAGTTCCATTCAAGTTCGAAGCAATATTGTACATTACCATTTTCCTTTCTGACGTCTTGAGAAGCTGCATTAAGTCGTTAGTCCGTTAATTGTAGTAAAAAAACATTGGTAGTTCCATGCCGACAAGGTCTTCTTGTCTGCGCAATGAAAGATACATTTCTCACCAGAACGGGTTTAGAACATTGTACTCCACGATTTTCCATTTAAAGTTGATCTGTGTTTCTTCATTTCATTTTAAGAGACGGTCTCTGTAAAAGTGGTCTGGTTGATCTGGCTTGAAAAATAGATTTCCCGTATTTCTTATGTGTTGCAAGACTTTCATGTACTTATACTAAAACCACAATCCTCTTGACCAGATCATTTATTTTTCCCGAGTTTTTAAGGATTTTCGGTTCACCCGAACGAACGCTCGTAACGACCAATGTCAGGGCTTAAATTTGCCACAACTTCCCGGATGAATTAAACAAAAACGAATAACTTCTGTACCAAACAAACACCACAGCCAGATATATATATTATGTCTTCTTGATTTATCACACCGACTTTCATGAACATTGAGTTCGAATCAAGCCAGCAGCAATCAGATTAATTTTGTTGAATAAACAATCTTCCACAATAATGAAGTTGTTCGAAAACTGATTCTGAAACTTTATTAAAGCCAACACAATAACTCGGTATTTTTATCAGTCGAATCACTGTTGGAAACAATATTTCTGAATGAATGATTTCAGAATTTCTGACGGTTTTCAGTTTTAATTTAGTTTTAACTTTTTATCATGTTTACATAAAGTTTGCTTAATAATTAAGAATATGCAATGATATCGTTGATTTTCACTTATCTGCAGAGTTTTTCGGCAACAGCTGTTAGGAGTCATTTTTAATGGTGCTTTTTACGGAAAGGATTAGAAAACCAAATTTCTTGTAAAATCGGGATTCACTGAATAATTAGGTGGGTTGGTATGTTAGGTCATCGGCAAGTATGTATTGATTTCGACTGATATTCTCCACTTAATCAAGATTTTTAATCAATTGATAATTGAGCTTGAGCGTCCCTCGTCCGTTGCATATGCAAGTTACTGTCGAATCAAAATTTGTGAAAACTCATGAGCTCTCCAGCTGAACAAGTTACATTTATATTTTAATGCTTGGAAATGAACCCACCAGTTCTATCTTGTTTACAGAATGATCATTTCTCACTGAACTATTACTTTCTAACCATCATCAAGAAAACTAAATCCTTTGGTTGAAGCAATAGAAGAGTATTGAAGAGTGTCGTCTTCTTAATTTAGGTTCTGGGCTCCAAAGAGGGCGTGGCAATAATCTGAAGGAAACTTACTTTTTATGACAACCAAGAAAACGAAATAGCGGAATGAACAATTTAACCGAAGATGAAAACTACACGACAACTCCGTGTAGGAGAGGCCTTTACAAAACATATCAAAAGATATTTATGTCAGCACTGAGCAGTACTCTAGCTATCACTGCATTTCTCGGGAATGTTATAATCATTGTTGCTCTTCAAAAGGTGTCGTCCATTCATCCACCATCGAAATGTTTGCTTGGATGTCTTGCGAGCATCGATCTCTGTGTGGGTCTCATTTCACAGCCTCTTTACATTAACTTTTTACTGTCTCCAGAGCATTCCAAACATTGGTACTTTTCTGCGAAGCTTAGTAATACCACATATGTATTTTTTGTGCAGTATCTTTATTAACACTGACTGCGATAAGCGTGGACAGACTTCTCGCCCTGATGTTGGGGCTACGATACAGACAGGTGGTAACTTTGAGAAAAGTATGGGCCGTCGTTGCCACGTTTTGGCTTTTTAGCACTGCTCTTGCAATAATATCCCTTTCAAATGCCCGTATCGCTATATACATCTTGTGCTCAATAATGTTATTATGCGTGACCTCAACCTTCTGTTATATAAAAATTTATTATTACGCTTCGCCATCACCAAGCTCAAGTACAAGAGCATGTTCACCAAGGACAACCGAACGGAGGAGGAATTCTGAGATCAGATTTATAGATTAGCATTTACAAACTAATTCTCCAGAGAAAACCAGTTTAAATAATATAAATCTCGCGGAATGAATTTGCTTTTCCGGAAATATTATTATTATAGCAAAACTTGCGTAATAGTTTGCTGACTTCGACTACAAAAACCTTTTATCATCCTATTGATAAGTGTATTGTTAACGACTTGTTTCCGCGAATTAAGTTCGACACAAATACGCCGTTTGAATCAGCTGTCGCTCCAAAGTCGTTCCAAGGTCGAACCTTACTGAGTTAGGTTCGGCACATGAGTGGAGCGGCGTTTGGAACGGGCCTTAGAGGCAGTTTGTATCAAAAGTTAATTCGATTGTTTGATTTGTATTGCAATTGGGGTTTACTGTTGTGTACATGTGATCTGAATACTGTGCTGGGATTGGTTTGCACCGTCATGAATAGTCAATGGATTTTACAACTACCCTTTTTTTTAAGTTGGCGACTATATCAACACGTTAAGACGCTTGCAGCCAACGTCAAAATGGGAAATGCACGTTCATACTTTTCGACGTATTTTACTACCAAATCAAAATATGATAAAAAATCATTTTGAAAGAAATTTTCAGTTAAAAAGAGGTGAGATAGTTTGAGATGTTCACTCGAATATGGTAGATACGAAAGTTCGCGAACATGAATGGGTTTCCCTAACGTTTTACAGATAGCTAAACCGAGAAATGAATTGTTGAGAAACTTAGCTTAATATCACAACTGCTAAGCACTTCGATAAAGGCTTGTTTGGACAGAGACTGCATTTTTCTTTCGACACTCGCGAATTCTTAGAGTAAACGTTTTCGTCCGTGTGAATAATTTTCAATGTCAGACTGAATACATTGAAAATGGGCTTAGCAACGTCGATCAAGCTAAAGAAGCTTACCTGTAAGTTACCACTATTTATCACTTCCATTTAGGACGGGAGATGGCCGAGAAGATTCAGCACATTCTGCTGAAATAAAAAGCCACACACTCTTCGCTCGGCGATTTTCTCTGGGAAACTGACATGACCAAGATCCAAATTAACTTAAAGACAAGGAAGTTGTTCCAAGTGAGCACTTTCCTGTGCTCCAAGATCATAGCAATGGATCGAGATAAATCAGGTTTCTCTCGCGAAATGTCGGAGCTGTTTGCGACGTGACCTCGATAAAATCCATAGTGAAATGAGTTGGCCACGTGATTGAAAAATGATAACATAGTTTGAATGCAAAGCATTATGGGTACAAGTTCCAATCCTCCTGTGTTGTTTTGAGAGTTGCGTGTGATCAACAACAGCTGCAAAATATATTATTAAGTTTCACTTTAATTTCAATTTCAAAGGAAAAAAAAAAAAGAAACACCGTCAATAAGTGAAAAGGAAATGAATTGCTCTTCCCTAGTACGCTGTTCCTGTTCACTACGCTTTATTCAATTAAAGAAATATCAAAATGAATGGTGGCAGATTTTTTTGACAGTTTTCATTGTAAATTGAGATTTAATTTTTGCAATATTTACTTTTACAATATTTTACCATATTTGCATGTAATCTTCTTAATAATAAATAACTTGAATTGGTATTAGTTGGCAAGGTTTTCCAACGATATCTGCTAGAAGTCGTTTTTAATCTTCCTTTTTTTTTTAGAAATATGTTGCGGCTCGTTCTTTGTGAGACGTACGAAATCAGGATTAGAAAACGAAAGGTCTTTTAGACTGCCCTGGACTCCAAAAAGGTGTGAAAATAACAATTTCCAAAACAAGCCGAGGATAATGAAATGAAGAACGTAACTGAAGTTAAAAACAGCACGACAGGTTTGTGCTCGACAGGCCTTAATTTAACATATCAAAAGGTGATCTTTTCAGCCTTGAACAGTACTCTGGCCATTACTGCTTTTGTAGCAAACGTTCTGATCATTGTTGCTCTTCAAAAGGTGTCGTCCCTTCATCCGCCATCGAAACTTTTGTTTAGTTGCCTTGCAAGCACCGATCTCTGCGTTGGCCTCATTGCACAGCCTCTTCATGTTGCCTTTTTAACATCTCCTGAAAACTCCATTCGCTGTTATTATCTTTACACCGCTTTTAATAACACAGGTGTAATTTTGGGGGGAGTATCCTTGTTAACAATTACTGCAATAAGTGTGGACAGGCTTCTCGCTCTGGTGTTAGGGCTGAGATACAGACATGTGGTAACGTTAAGGCGTGCACTTATTTTTGTTGTCATTTGTTGGCTTTTCTGCTTCATCGCTCCGTCAATGTATATTTGCAGCGTACGTGGAAGTATAATCCTTGCATGCACAACAACATTCCTATGTACAGTTACCGCAACGTTTTGTTACACGAAGATCTATCTCAAGCTTCGCCATCACCAGGCTCAAGTACAAGACCAATTTCATCAAGGAAAAGAGAACGGATGGGGGATGCCGCTGAATATAGAACGGTACAAAAAGATACTGTCTAGTGCTTTGCGGGTACAAATAACATTAGTGCTTTGTTATCTCCCTTATGCAATTGTAGCAGCGATATTTGCAACCAGGAGATTACGCACACAATTTCTTGACCTCGCATGGGAAATGTCAGTATCTCTTACTATGTTAAACTCATCTCTAAACCCTTTTCTGTATTGTTGGAAGATGCAGGAGGTAAGACAAGCAGTGAAAGACACGATCAGACAGTTTTGGTGTTTCTCAAGTTAAGTCATAGATCGCAAAATACATTATTGCTGAATGAATATGTATTCATTTACAATAAACCATTATTATTGTTATTATTATCATTACTATTATTATTATTACAAGTGAAACCGTTAAAAGCAATATATAATTATATATCCCATAGAAAACAGGTGAATCTGAAAGGTTAACAAAATAGATTAGTGTGATTCTGTATCTTACTTTTATAAGCAGATGCCTACATTGTGCGGTTCCAGAAAATATCCATACCCATGCCAAGGATGATCATTGGAAATTCTGAAGGGGGAGGGGGGGGGGGGGGGGGGGAGTGATCTCAATAGCCCGAGTTTTTAAAAGAAAATATGAAGCTAAACTGGAAATTCCAGAGGGTAGGAGGGTCCAAACCCAAGAACTATCCTTGGGGGAGGTATGGATATTTTTTGGAACCACACATTACAATTAGACTGCCATTAAACTATGTGCTGCAAAAAAAGTTGACGTCTTTACTTGACCTGGAGTAAACTTATCCTCATCGGGCCCATGACAACTCTTGAATATATAACTATAAACGTCGATTCACTAAAGTATATTCAGGTTTAAACTGGCAACATGTGGGAATCAATCATGTGACAATTTTATTACATTAACACGATGTGTATTTTTGAGTTCATTTTCAAGTTGACTAAGAAGAATGTCATTGCAAAGTCTTCAAGTCACCTGTAAATAGAAATTTAATATTTTGGTGAAATTGCTATCTTTCCAACATGCAGACTGTATATTAAAATTAAACGGCCCTTTTCAGTGTGTGAAAAAAAAAACTGACTGCTTTCATGTTGGGCTAGTGGATCCAATAATATTTTACACTTGCTAGATAGCCAAATGACATTTATGAATGTTTTACTTTGTTGTTGTTTCCAGAGAAACATCAGTCTTTGGATAAGCAAATAATGGTTTCACCTTGCCCAGTCTACCTGAGTCAGGGAAGGAAGAAATCAACTTTCTTTGCACCCTTCCTTTCAGTAATCATTGCAGAAAAATGTCAGATTATTAAATGATTTGGACCCTAAAGCTGAATTTTTGTAATCTGTTCATCTCAAAACATTATGTTACAGAAATCTTTGTTTGGTTTTCTTGTAGAGCAAGTTGTCAACAAAAACTAATATGGAGTTTATTTAAATCAAATTTACAGCTACTACATGACTTAAATTCCCAAAAGGAAAAAAAAAGGAAAAAAAAAAAGAAAGAAAAACAAATGGGTCTTGACAAAGTGCGAGCCATCAAGTCGAGAGAGCCATTCCACGTAATCTGAATAGAACAATGGTTAGCCTTAATTAATAGCTCTCTGGTTAGCCTAAACAGTACTCCAGTAAGCCTGAGTATAGTTAGCTTATGTGGCTTGAGGTAAGGCTATATATTTAGTGGGTTAGGAATTTCTGGATTGTATGATTTCGACTGATATTCTCCACTTAATCAATATTTTTAATCGTAAAACAGCAGAATTTGTTTGTGGTAATTCCAACGGCGAAAAAGAGCTTGAGCGTCCCTCGTCCGTTGCATATGCAAGTCACTGTCGAATCAAACTTTGTGAAAACTCATGAGCTCTCCTGAGCTGAACAAGTTACATTTATATTTTAATGCTTGGAAATGAGCCCGCCAGTTCTATTTTGTTTACAGAATGATCATTTCTCACTGAACTATTGCTTTCTAACCATCATCAATAAAACTAAACCACAGCGTTTTAATCCTTTGGTTGCAGCAATAGAAGAGAGTGTTAAAGAGTGTCGTCTTCTTAATTCAGATTCTGGACTCCAGCGATCTGAAGGAAACTTACTTTTTATGACAACCAATAAAACGAAATAGCGGAATGGACAATTTAACCGAAGATGAAACCTACTCGACAACTCCGTGCAGGACAGGCCTTTTGCTTGGATGCCTTGCGAGAACCGATCTCTGTGTGGGTCTCTTTACACAGCCTCTTTACATTAACTTTTTGCTGTCTCCAGAACATTCCAAACATTGCTACTTTTCTGCGAAGCTTAGTAATACCACATATGTAATTTTTTGTGCAGTATCTTTATTAACACTGACTGCAATAAGCGTGGACAGACTTCTCGCCCTGATGCTGGGGCTACGATACAGACAGGTGGTAACTTTGAGAAGAGTATGGGCTCTTGTTGCTAAGTTTTGGCTTTTTAGCACTGCTCTTGCAATAATATCCCTTTCAAATGCCCGTATCGCTATATACATCTTCTGCTCAATAATGTTATTATGCGTGGTGACCTCAAGCTTCTGTTATATAAAAATCTATCTTACGCTTCGCCTTAACCAAGCTCAAGTACAAGACCATGTTTACCAAGGACAACCGAACAGAGGAGGAATTCCGCTCAATGTAGCAAGATACAGAAAGACAGTGTCCAGCGCAATATGGGTGCTGATAACATTAGTAGCTTGTTATCTTCCGTATGCAGTTGTATCCATATTTGCTATTAGCGGATCACCCACGCAATTTCTTCACCTCGTATGAAAATTGACAATGTCATTCATGATGTTAAACTCATCTCTCAATCCATTTTTTTTACTGTTGGAAGATGAGGGAAGTACGACAAGCAGTGAAGGACACGCGATCAGAGACTTATGTTGTTTCTCAAGTTGACTGTTTATTAGTCTTTTTTTGCATAATTACAAGGACAAGTCGTTTATTAGAGCTTTTGTTATATAATCCTTCGTAAATACAGAAAATGGTTGGCAGTCCTAAACACTGCAGGCTGCAGTTTAACGCTGACAGTAGCTAGAAAAACTGGGAGTAGAAAAGAGGAAGTGAAGCTGGCAAAAGAGCGGTTGCAATAAAGTCTGAATTTTCGTCGAGTATCTAGTAACTGGACCCCAACCCACCAAGCTTAAGGCAATTCCGCACAAGAACATGTCGGCTTTTTCTTAACGGCTTGGCATGGTGACCTATATTTTTATAATTAATTCTGAAACGAAATTATTCGGAAGGAAAAATACTAGATAATGCCGTTCATAAAATCATTACTCGAGGATGCAAATTACGACTCTGGAAATAATGACTCAAGGATGACTTTGGATCGATGTCGTTTGGATTTGTTTAATTTTTTCCATAAGTTTTAAATTGCCTTGCTTGTTATGCTCGAGACCTTCCCCCTATCTAGCGTAATATTTTCAAGCATAACTTAAATAAACTTTGCTTCCAGCTCCGCAAAATGCAATGTTGAACGATGAAATAACGCGCCATTTTTCTTTTGCAAGCACGGTGAAGTATCTTTTTTTATTTTATTTCTCGAAACTGTGCATGGTAAGGAAAATTCAGAGAAAGTTAAAAAAAAATGTTCTAAAACTTTTATTTCTGATGAATCACCTTAGATAAAGTAATATAGTACCCTGGCTAATCACTTCTCAGTCCACATCGATTTTTTTCTTTCTTCTCTTTTTTTTTATTACTTCTACTTCGTGCACTGGTCTGCAATAGGTATAAAGCAGGCAGTATGACGCTTTTATACTCACAGCGAATTGTGCTGACCAGCATTGGTAGTGCCCGATCCCCTATTAACCACAAACACGTCATACGAACTCACAAAGGGCAATATAATTATATCCAGTGTATTCTAGACTTAATTACTTTCAGGTTCGAAAATGACACCTCATTATTAACATGGCATAGACGATTTGCATGATGGCTTCATTTGACTGAAAACCAATTTAGCCTACAGCATATAATATTGTAAGGGAGAAAGTGGCGTCAAAGGTTCAAACATACCCCATGGGTTGAAATTATAATAACAGTCAGCATAGAAAATTGCACGAAGAGCATTTCTTCGACAAAGGAGGAGTGTATAAAATGCAACTGTACATATCAAAACATAGAGAAACGGAAAGGCCAAAAAAAATCACATAAATCATATGAAGGAAACTAAATCATAATTCCATTCTAGAATGTAGTTTTTATAATCCACTTTACTTTTCCTAATAAATTTTGAAAGCATCGATCAACCCGAAAGCCCAGTCCGAGGGCTTCACCCGATCGAGCTGACTATATTAGAAACCCACACACATGTGACATTGTTGCGCCCTTTCCAACAAAACGAGAAACAATATCAAAGTGTGTTGCGCAATAATAGAGAATTGTTAGGACTGCTGCAGACATTAGGTGTGATACCTTGGTTAAGTTCTGAGACCTGATGTCATAATTATAGACGAGTTTGCGCACTAAATATTACCAAAAAATATTTACATCAAGCTTACAAATTATCCTAATCTGTTGAATAAATTAGCAATTGACGTATACAAAACTTCACCGCGAAGGGCGTGCCGGTACGCGCGGGTTATGCAGGGAGCAAATGACTCATATGCTCCCTGCATATCCTGCATACATGTACATGATGTACATGTAAAAAAGAACATATTCCAATAAAACCACAGTATTTCGAATGACTGAGGTCATCAAAACTGCAAAGTCTGACCAGCTTCCACTAAAAAGGTAAATTTTTAAAACATACACATGTTAGAGCGGGAAAAAAACTAGTCGGCATGTTCCTTTATTTGACATCATAGCGGTGCCCAGATACAGTGACGAAATGTTGCCAATCAACCTGTTGCTAAGAATGACGTCATCGCTCAGTCGCTGTACAATTTTACTCTAACGTTGAGGCACAAAAACAATACCTTTTTGTTTCCTTTTCGCAATACTTAAAAAAGTGTTTTTTTTTTTCTTTTAGCTGAATATTTGAAAAAGCAGAATTAAAGTCCTTGAATCAGCATAAAAAAAAATATTTTTTCTTCATGAAACCTATGTTTTTGAATTTGCATGTGCAGTCAAATCTGAGTAACTTACTTTTTATAGACTTTTTGTTCAAACATTGCAATAATAGCAGCAAACAACAACAACAAACAACCAAAAAAGTTTATGTCCTATGCCCTCATGAGATCGTCAATTCAAAATATGCAAGAACAAATGGCGTTGGTGCGTTAACTTTATTGACTGTCATCTCTGCTGTCACTACCTAATGTCTGTGTTATGCCAAGTAACTAAATATTACTTTACATTTCCCTCTTCTGACGTTAAACAAAAATACAAATCCGGTAGGAATTAAAAGCTTGGTAACAGTGGGAGGCGCGGTGACCTAATGGTTATTGCTGGACTCCGGATCGAACGGTCCGGGTTCGAGCACTGCGTTCTGTTCTTGTGCAAGACACTTGACTCTCATAGTGCATCTATCCACCCAGGTGTATAAATGGGTACCGGCGAATTTACTGCTGGGGGTAGCCCTGCGATGGACTAGCATTCCTTGTGGTATATCATCTTCATTTCCATCACCGCGCAAGAGTATCTCATCGACGTAGTCCATATCCTAGTAGTATAGTGTATGCAGGATAATTGCCACATAAACGTACTTTAATGGCCCAGCTACCCCGAGTCTCAAAAAGGTCAATAACAGAGCATCCGACAGTTCGAAGTACTAATCGCAAGTTCATTGATTCAACTTCTGTCGGGAGCGCTCGGAATTGGATTTTTTTTATCGATTATGACGGTTAACGGTTATCAAAATGGACATTTCCTGCATGAGTTGAATTAATATTAACTTTTGTGTTCTTGAGACTGTTTTGGTCTTTCAGTAATGGAAATTTAATCAGAATACTCCAAGACTTCTAATAATTAGTTTTAAATCATTAATATATAAAATATATAGTGACATTTTGAAACCGAACTTTCTTTCAGATGGAAAGACCATTAAGAGAGTAGATTTGGGAGGATGGAAACTGGTTTGCCAGTTAAAATGACTCTCTGAGAGCCTTAAGTCCGAGACGAGCACGTCCTGAAATCGTGAGATTTGAAAGCGCTTCTGAAACCGATTGGACGGCATTCTCATTGTCTGCTTTTTTGACGGTAAAGGGTATAGAGTGCCCTTCCTGACCGCCAATGGTCAAATTTTGAGCCGTTTCACGGCTGACGGTTTACTCCCTTAAGACCCTCTTTTAATGCTTGCAAATGAACCCACTTGTTCTATTCTGTTTACAGAATGATCATATCCTCATCGAACTATCACTTTATAACCATTTGATATTTTGGTTGCAGCAATAGAAGATGCAATAGATAGAAGGTCCTGGACTCCAACGAGGGCGTGGTAAACTATTTTTATAACGACCAAGAAAAAGTAAGAGCGGAATGAACAACTCAACTGAAAATGAAAACCAAAAGACAGCTGTGTGCACGACAGGTCTTTATGAAACACATCAAAACAGAACTCTAGCTATTACTGCATTTGTGGGCAATCTTCTGATCATTGTTGCTCTCCAAAGGGTATCATCGATCCCTTCATCCGCCATCGAACCTTCTACTAGGTTGCCTTGCAAGCACTGATCTCTGCGTTGGCCTCATTGCACAGCCTCTTCACATTGCCTTTCTAACGTCTCCAGACCACTCCATTCCTTGCTATTATCTTAACACCGCTTTTAATGTCATGGCTGTAGTTTTGGGGGGAGTATCTTTGTTAACAATTACTGCAATAAGTGTGGACAGACTTCTCGCTCTTGTGTTGGGATTAAGATACAGGCAGGTGGTAACGTTAAGGCGTGCACATATTTTTGTTATCATTTCTTGGATTTCAGGCTTCATCCCTCCGTCAGTGTACATATACAGCGTACGTGGAAGTGTAATCCTTGCATGCACAACAACATTCCTTTGTACAATAACCTCAACGTTTTGTTACACGAAGATTTATTTCACGCTTCGCCATCACCAAGCTCAAGTACAAGACCAAGTTCATCAAGAAGAAGACAACGGAGGGCGAATGCCACTAAATATATCACGATACAAAAAGATACTATCCAGTGCTTTGTGGGTACAGATAACATTAGTGGTTTGTTATCTTCCTTATGTAATTGTAGCAGCTATATTTGCAATCAGGAGATCACGCACACAATTTCTTGACCTCGCATGGGAATTGTCAATATCTCTCACTATGCTAAACTCATCTCTAAACTCTTTTCTGTATTATTGGAAGATGCAGGAAGTTAGACAAGCAGTGAAGGACACGATCCGACAGTTTTGGTGTTTCTAGCGTTAAAGAGGCAGGATCACGAGATGTCGTCTAAGTTTTGTGTAAACTGTGCTAGAATAATTCAGAATTATTCACACTCTAAGATGTGAACAAACCACAATCAATTTCTTTGTGGTCTTCCTCCAACACTGTCAAACTTGAAAAAGCCTGTCCAACGTTTTCAAAAATTTAGACCAGTTGTTTCCTAGGCCCGTTCGTAGGCACGCCAGTTTTAAACGTTTGTAACCAGTACAGGCACTTGTAAGTGGGGGCTAAAGATTAAAGTGTCATTAAAGATAATGGCACTGTCGCAAACTAAGGTATGACACCATGGTTAAGGCCTCAGACCTGATGTACTATCTACAGATGGTAGTTTGTACACTAAATATGGAAAAAGGGAATATTTTTATACATGTACAAATAGGATTTTTATGTCTTTATCCCTACCCGACATTTAGAGTTCGAGTGTATTGTGTGACATAATGTCAAGATTATGGTGTTGCGTGATAGGGCCCCATGCAATGAATTTCAAAGTGTGGTGTAGGATAACGAAGAATTTCTTGCATTCGATTTCAGGATTGTTTTTGTGCCATACCTTGGTTAAGGTCTGGGATCTGTTTTATAAATTATATATTGAGACGAGAGTTTGGACACCAAATATTACGAAAACATATTGATAGCAATCGTTCAATTTATTTTTTGCCCTGTAATAATAAGTGAGCAACAACATACAATTACAGATATTATCTGGTTCCTGAATTTCAAGTTAGGATATGCCCTGGAATGTCAGTCTTTTATTCTCTCAATAACTTTAAATTCAACATTTTAAAGGCTGTAGATCAAAACCAAATTTTAATTTCTTTTTAATTCCAATTTCAAAGTAAAACAAAACAATGTCAGTGAAGAAAAAACATAAGTCAACAATGAAGTTCTTTATCCCAGTTTGACTGTGTCATTCACTTTGACTATACTTATCTTTCGCCCAATCAGCAGGCTAATGCCGGGCAATACATCATTTTCATTTCCGCCGTTGCACATGCAAGAGCATCTCACCACGTTCAAATCCTAGTAGTAAAGTGTGCGCAGGATGTTTGTTTGCACATGTCAATCCAGCTTAATGGCACAGCTATTGTGAGGTTCCAAACGTTCAGTGAGCATCCGACATATCCACAATGCTAATCGTAAAGTGATTGATTCAACCCCTGTTGGGTGCACTCGGAATTGCTTTTTCCGAGTGCACCCGCGTCATTTGTTGAATAAATATCATCTTCCACTACAATAAAGTTTGTCGAAAACTGTTCCGGAAGCTTTCATTAAAACCAATATAATAACTCGGTATCTTTGTCAGTGGAATCACTGTTGGAAAGGTTTCTGAATGAATGATCAAAAAGTTCTGTCATTTTCAAATTTTAATCTAGTTTTAATTTAACCTTGTCTGGCATGCCGTTTGCTTAATAATTAATTAAAAAACGTGTATTGATATTGTGGCTTGCATGATTTTCACTTTATTGGGAGTTGTTTTCGACGGCAGCTGCTAGAATTGGTTTCTACTCTTGTTTATATTTTGCAAAGCAAGCTTCAGCACTATCTGTTTAAGACAACTTCAGGACTAGAAAACGACATTTTTAAGGTAAAATCGGGATTGACACATAAACCAGTTTTAGAATCGATTCAGTAGTTATGTCAGGTCCTTTGGAGTTTCAGTTAACCTCGAATGATATTCTCCCTTTTCAGTTTTATTTTCGTTAATCAGATAGCTGCACAATTTGTTTGTAGCCAACGGTGAATTAGGAAATGAATGTTCGTTCTCTGCTACATATACATGTCACTTCCGAATCAAAATGTGTAAATACTCATTGGCTACCGCGCCAAATTAGTTAGGTTTATGTTATTATGCTTCCAAATGAACCCGCTAGTTGTATTTTGTTTACATAGAAAGCATTTCCTCACTGGACTAGTTTTACTTTCAAACCACCAGAAAAGAAAACCCATGTAAACTGTGACGTTTTAATTCTTTGCTTACAGCAATGAAAGAGCGTTGAAAATGTCTTCTTAATTAAGGTCCTGGACTCCATCGACGGCCTGATGATCAACTAAAGTAAATTTAGTCTACCAATAACAAGAGAGAACAGCGGAATGGAGAACTTAATTAAAAATGAAAGCCACATCAGAAGTCTGTGCACGGAAGGCCTTTATGAAGCACACCAAGATATATTTCTATCAGCACTGAACAGTACTTTAGCTGTCATTGCATTTCTGGGGAATGTTCTGATTATTGTCTCACTTAAAAATGTGTCTCTTCATCCACCATCGAAACTTCTGCTTGGATGTCTTTCGAGCACAGATCTTTTTGTTGGTCTCATAACACAGCCTATTTTTGTTAATTTGTTATTGTCCCCAGAACATTCCAAACATTGCTTCTATTCTGCGATCCTTATTCACAGCATAGGTGTTATTTTTTGTGCAGTATCTTTATTAACACTGACTGCAATAAGCGTGGACAGACTTCTCGCCCTGTTGTTGGGGCTACGGTACAGGCAGGTGGTAACTTTGAGAAGAGTATGGTCCCTCGTTGCTGCTTCTTGGCTTTCTAGCATTGCTCTTGCAATAATATTTAATATTTACTACCACACCGTTGTATACATCATATCCTCAATAATGTTATTATGCGTGCTAACCTCAACCTTCAGTTATATAAAAATCTACCTGACGCTTCGCCATCACCAAGCTCAAGTTGTTCACCAAGGACAACCAAACGGGGGAGGAATCGCGCTCAATGTCGCGAGATACAGAAAGACCGTGTCCAGTGCAATATGGGTGTTGATAGCATTAGTGGTTTGCTATCTTCCGTTTATAATTGTATCTATATTTCCCATTAGCATATTACGCACACAACCTCCTAAGCTCGTATGGAAATGGACAGTATCTCTCATTATGTTAAATTCATCTTTGAATCCATTTCTTTACTGTTGGAAGATGCGGGAAGTAAGACAAGCAGTGAAGGGCACGATCAGAAAGTTATGGTGTTTCTCAAGTTAACTGTTTATTAGACCATATTTTACATAATTAATAAGGGCAAGTCACTCATTAGTAATTAACAATTATTCACCGAAGTGGAGGTGAATAGCGGTGGATATTTACCGGGCCGCGAAGCGGCGAGGTAAATATCCGCCGCTTTTCACTGACACTGAGGTGAATAATTGTTTTAGTATATACCAAACCAGTTGAATAGCCGGCCTAAAATTAAAAGTTTTACCGTGAAAGAAAGCAATTCAAAGGACTGAACACTGCGCACATGAAAAGACGACAGCGCGGGAAAAGTCACATGACAACACTACACAGGCGATCGACCGAAATAAATTTGCAACTGTGTTTCGTTTGTTGAATGGATTTGGACGGTTTCAAGCGGAATTCTTTACTTTATTTTCACTACTAAAGAACACAAGTCTTTAATTTACTCGTGAATACAACCTGTGCCGGTCACTATAGCCTGGGAAACGTCCGTGAAGTCATGAAACGTGCTGCAAAAACTGTTCATTGAATTATGTTGACAAGATGCTGCAAACGACCGCGAATGCCAAGAATACGTGGACTGGATTTGATCGAAGCTTAATACGGCTGCTAAGCTAGTTGACTGCAGGAGAGTCAGCGGAAGAGGAGTGAAAACCACAGCAATTCACAATTGAAGTTGATCTTCGGTGCAAACCTAAATATTTTAGTCTCCAGCGTGACTTTATATATGGCCGAGCCGAAAACAACTTGCCAAAATCGTTTATAGCACGACCAAAACAACTGCAAGGATTTACTGGCTTTAAAACAGAGATACAGGTAAGAAATGTATTTGATTTCTTTAGTTGGACGGTGCATATTTGGAAAAAAATTCAGACTAAAACGTTTTAATTTTGCGTACGTGTACGCGGCGAAGGTAAACAAAATATTTTGTACCACATTTTATCAATCGTTTTGTTGAAGGAAACGCTTAAAACATTTTAAATAAACATCGCTACGTATCGCTAAACCTGGTATTGTTCTGACCTGGTAAAGTTGACAACACATTAAAGTACAGCGGCTTCTTTTATGGATCAAAACGCGCTTTTTTAACCGAAGTTACTCGTAGAAGTCATCTTACTTTGCTCGGAGGTGAATAGTATTTGCTATTCGCCTCCGAGCTAGCCAATCAGCGTGCGCGAAAAGCACTATTCACTGGTTTGGTATATACTAAAAGCTTTTATTATAGAATCCCTCGGTAAATACAGGGGATGTTCATAGTCACAAACACTATAACAGAAGCTGCAGTTTAACGCTTTGCAAAGCTGGGATAAGAAAAGAGGAAGGGGAGGGTGATAAAATAAAGAAGCGCTTTGAATATAGTTCCTTTATCCTGAATTTACATCGTAGTCTATTCTAGCAACTTGACTCAACTCACCACAAATAAAAAAAATTAAATTAGTTCTTTGCCTTCTCTCCTAAATCCACAACACTTTTTTTTCCTTCTAGCAATCTCTCCTGCCTCGCATACTGGTCTGGGACAGGTATGAGGGAGGCAATGTGACGGCCCACCGCCCTTCTCCAGAACCACTTTTGCAGACTCTACAAAAGGCAGTATATTCGGCCAGTTTAGACTTAGTTTTAAGTCTAAATCTAAAATTACTATTAGTTTCTAAAATTGCCGCCCATTATTTACAATGGTGGGGACCCTTCATTGTCTTTCTACCCATACCTCTAACCCCGAAAATAGTCCAACCAACTCTACATACAGAAAAGTAATACATGCTGTGAGTTTTACACTTCACTTTCCTTTATATGCTCTAAAATAACTCTACAGAAAAGTAATAGTTATACATCCTGCGAGTTTTACACTTCAATTTCTTTTATATGCTCTAAAATATGACGCCTCTATTTGCATCGAGTTGTAGCGATCAGCAATTGAAAGAGAGCATTGCCAATCTTCTAGCTTGTCAATTTGCAGCACTTATAAGAAGAAGCCCTTATCAGTCCGTGAGCGCAGCACGAGTACACGACGTAGGAAAATTTCTACTTAGGAGCGTATGCTGTGAATTGCTTAAACTATGCCGTTCTAACAACGTCGCGACAAGAGGTTTTGGCGTAGCAAAGAAAAGTCAGTAGCAGGCGGCTTCACTTGTCGTTAAATGTGTCGAAATCGATCTTTTAGGTTCGCTGATCCGTCTAAATTATTTGCAAAACAATCACTAAAAATTAGTGGGACTGATTGCAGGCGGATTGCTGTTTCGTCTTTGATCGTCGTATCATATTGTGCTAGCGACCAATGGTGTGTGAGCTTGCGAGAGATGCCACGCAACTAATATGTAAATGTATAAATGATGTAAATGTATGGGCTTTTTAGCGAGAGAACAATGTATAGAAGACAACGCAACCCAGAGAGGTGTCTAGTTTATATTTTAGACTTATTCATAAATTAGCCTGTGCGGCGCCGTTGCTCATTTCCGGAATGGACGGTGCCATATCTGCTCCAGTTTAGGCCTGGATAAGGTCGAAACTGTGTTTGATTATAGGATGAAATTAGGCCTAGATAAGACGATCATTAAATCTAAGTTAGATTCAAGATTAGGTTAGGGATAGGGTCATCTATTATAGATGTTACAGTAAGAAAGTCACCTTATATAACTAAATTTTTCGGGGGTTTGGCGGATCAACGTGGTGGTTTAGTGGTGAGAGAGTCATGCTAGTATGCCAGAACTTCCGGGTTCGATTCTGAGTGGTGACGTACAATTTTCAGTTTTCTTTTTAGAAGAAAAAAAAAATCGATGATTGTAAAAAAAAAAAAAAAAAAAAAAAAAATTCTAAGTGTCACTAAAAAGGCACCGACCGTTTACGAAACTGACACCTGCAGTGCCTTTCGCCGTTCAGAGTAGATCACGAATAAAAGCACTCGCTTCCTGCTTCTCTGAGTTAAGGTCGGGCAGGACCCTTGCTCATTAATAAATTCATTAGCCAAATTTCTTGAGGAGGTGTTATCTTGTAAAGCTTTAAGTCTCCGAATTTTAAACATCGATTCCTCTAATTTTTATCAAGGATATTAGGGGATGATGTAATTACATCATGGTTATAGCTTTACTGGCAGCTCGCCGGTTACGTTGATGTTTCAAGCTCTCAAAGCTAAACTGCAGATAATACTATTTTGTGTCCAAGTTCTCTGCTAGAATAGCGGACCAAATTAAATGACTATATAACCTAGTGATAAATCATAACCTCTCTTGTGCCCTCCGAATTTTAAACATCGATTCCTCTAATTTTTATCAAGGATATTAGGGGATGATGTAATTACATCATGGTTATAGCTTTACTGGCAGCTCGCCGGTTACGTTGATGTTTCAAGCTCTCAAAGCTAAACTGCAGATAATACTATTTTGTGTCCAAGTTCTCTGCTAGAATAGCGGACCAAATTAAATGACTATATAACCTAGTGATAAATCATAACCTCTCTTGTGCCCTGACTGAAAGAAATTTCTCGAATTCATAAATTCCTAGAAGTTAATGTTCCTAACCCATAACCCTTAATTTAACTATATATAAACAAACAGCACAACCAGAATATTTGTGGGGAGAAGGGGTAAGGGATGAGGCTCTCCCATTAAGAATTGTAGGTCACTATTCCTAGGATTTCCCCGGGGGTGATAATCCCCTAGGGTACTCAGTACGAGGTGCTAATCCTCAAGAGGGGGTGATAATCCCCCAAGGGTACTGAGTGAGAGGTGATCATCGTCTCTAGGGGTTGATAATCCCCCAGGGCACTCAGTGAGAGGTGATAATCCTCTCTAGGGGGTAATAATCCCCCAGGTATATAGAGTTGATAAGCCTCTCTAGGGGTCGAATCCCCCGGGTTAAGGAGTAATAAGAGTCTATGGGGTAAAGGGTGACCTCTATGGGAGCACTTCATTCCGAAACCCATCTTTATTAAACTGAATAATACAATAAAGCTCGATACTTTAAACTGAAATTAGCACTGTAATGAGGGAAAATAACCTCACAATTCTTAATTATTTATAAGACCTCTGCAAACTACTAAAATGGCATGAGACAAGTTGATATGTGTTCCTTGAAATACAAGTAGCTCTGGTACATGTATTAGAATACAAAGGTATTGCAGTGAGAACTATGGTGTAAAAAAGTAACTTCAAATAACGACTTTATGCATTATGGGAATAAAATTATACCATAATAATAAACCAGCAGAGAGGAATAAAACAGGGAAGGGTGGGAGGGAAATTTTGGTTCTGCGATTGCGGAAAGTGCAAGAACTGTGTTGTGCACGGCTGAGCATGTGATTATACAGTGCGGGATTTCACGTGCGTAGTAGATGCTGATTGGCTGAGCAGGATCACCCGACATATCACGGGACAAGGGGAACTCATATGTGGGAAGTGATCCATGACCGGAAGTGACCTGATTTATTCTCTCTACTGGGGTGTATGGTTAGACATTAACTATAATTTATATTTTGGTATAAATTGGCTTTAATGTTCCTAACCTATAACCCTTAATTTAACTATATACAAACAAACAGCACAACCAGAATATTTGTGGGGAAAAGGGGTAAGGGATGAAGCTCTCCAATTAAGAATTGTAGGTCACTATTCCTAGGATTTCCCCGGGGGTGATAATCCCCCAGGGTACTCAGTACGAGGTGCTAATCCTCAATAGGGGGTGATAATCCCCCAAGGGTACTGAGTGAGAGGTGATCATCCTCTCTAGGGGGTGATAATCCCCCAGGGTACTCAGTACGAGGTGCTAATCCTCAAGAGGGGGTGATAATCCCCCAAGGGTACTGAGTGAGAGGTGATCATCCTCTCTAGGGGGTGATAATCCCCCAGGGTACTCAGTACGAGGTGCTAATCCTCAAGAGGGGTTGATAATCCCCCAAGGATACTGAGTGAGAGGTGATCATCATCTCTAGGGGGTGATAATCCCCCAGGGTACTCAGTGAGAGGTGATAATCCTCTCTAGGGGGTAATAATCCCCCAGGGTATATAGAGTTGATAATCCTCTCTAGGGGTCGAATCCCCCGGGTTAAGGAGTAATAAGAGTCTATGGGGTAAAGGGTGACCTCTATGGGAGCACTTCATCCCCACCAAATACACAAAAGGTGTATTCCCCATAAACGGTAAAAACAGTAAATTCATGTACTTGTTTCGAATAAAATCAAATCTCGAAACTTTGTTGCTTACAAATATATGCAGCTACTTCAACCCTTTGGGTACCACTGGGACCAACATCTAATGTCTCCTCACAGATACATGATGGGAATGAATGTCATGATCTCCTCATCGAAGGCTGAGTGCACTACCCCTGGAGATGGGGCCAATCAGATACCGGATTAATATAAGCTATATTAATTTTATGTATATGTGTCCATTCCACAATATTGTTCAGACGTGCAAGTGTCCATGGCCTGAGCTGTGTCACTGAATGAGCTCCACCAAGGCGTGTCAGAGGTAACTGAACAACTGATAGCAGGATAGACAATCATCTCCAAGTAAGCTCACCCATGCAAAAACAGAAAAGTAACGAAACAATAAATGAGAGAGGGTAAAAATGGTGACGATCTTCTGAGTGGGTTAGAGGGATCTTGCGTGACCGCTGTGGCGGATTTCGAAAACACCAGTACCCGATACAGTGCCCAATATTGAATACCCGTACACTATAGACAACCTGACCAATATGATTTAATTACAAACCTAAGATCGGGGGCTTGGACAATTCTCCTGGAAAGAGCAGCAGCGACGGTCCGTGGAGACATTTCGTCGGACAAAAAACGTCTGTGACTGCGAGCGTAAGTGCAACTGTAACAATTGATTTGATTTGAGCGAGTTGGACGCTGTTAAAGTTAGCATCTTGACGGTCTTGTCCTTGGTTGTTGCGCCATCGACGGTGACGAGTGGGATTGCCTGACTTGCTTGCGTCTGTTTACGTTTTCTCGCCCCACCGACGGCCGGGGCGCTCTTTTGGGCCGCTCTCGTACCTAACTACTTTCGTGGAGCTTTTCCATCAGTTGGTTTGCGAGTTATTCGCTTTGTAAGAGCCATTTTCACAATTAAAACAAGTAAATTTTGGTTCTGCGATTGAGGAAAGTGCAAGAACTGTGTTGTGCACGGCTGAGCATGTGACTTTAACTTTGAAAATTTATATTTTCTTTTTGAAATGGAGTTTGGTAAATTCGCTTCTGTCAGGGCACAATAGAAAACACCGAGTTTATGTTCCTCGCGAATCAACTCCCGAAATTCTGTATCGGTGGATAAAACTTGACACAAAATTACAGGCCTTGTCGCTTCCGAAGACCTTCCGAGTCAATGTTTACAACAACGTGCGCTTTGTCCGAAGCTCCGAATCTAATTATGCTGAGTCACGTTCCAGCGAACAGGACACAGCTGAGAACAATAATTTGTAATTACTTTTACAAGGAAATTCAAGAAATATATTTATGCTCATTAATATTTCGATTGTTGTCGGCTTCAGTCGTCGCAGTTCGTGCGTACTCTTTAGATAAATACATATATAATGATAGCAGGGGTCCTGGGCGACCTTAACCCCATGGTAAACCGCGCCTGTCCAGAAAAATAGTTAAATTACTTTTATTCGTCAACAACAGGAACAAACAATCGCTATCTGGTAGCTATAAATACACACAAAGAATATAAAGTAAGGTCCGTGTAAAAAGTCCAATATCAGGAATTAGCATTGAGCAGTCTCTTTCTTTTTTTCTAGCGTGCGACGCGGAAACGATATCAGATCGATATCGAGATGCGGGATGCGAATCCGCGGGCTGCGAGAAATCGCGGAGAGAAGGGGAAAGAAAGATTTGCCTGCCTCGCCTTATTCCCTCCTCATTTTTTTTTTCCTGATTTCATAATTTGCTTTAATTTTTTCTAGGCTTGTGAGCAGGCAAGATGAACCGAATCCTGCAATCTGATTGGTTCCGGGAGCGGGCGGCATTTTCCGATCTTGACCACGGTCAACGGAATGGGCCGGCAGTTTGGCAGTTTGTGTAATGAGACGAATGAACCCATGAAAGTTTTGCTCTCAAAAATTAATGTAATTTTTTTCCTAACCGTTGTAAATGTTAAAGGAAAAGTAAGCAGTGGAATTAAAGGCCTTGAAGTTCTCCAAAAGGCGAATTTTGTTGTTTGTGCATTATTTTCACGCCATTGCGCTTACCTGCAAGTCGCCGGCTTAAATACCTAACTGATTCTTTCAAAAGCTAACATAGTAACGGAATTAAAGACCTTGAAGTTCTCCAATAGGCGGGTATTTTTTGTATTTATTGACAAAATCAAGTTATAGTTTGTCGATCGTTATTTATGCATTCGCACTGATTTTCACGCCGTAATGCGGTTTACTGCAAGTCGCTGGTTTACAGACTCGATTTATCCTTTTAAACGCTTTGCCTCTCTGCTACTTTTCCCCAAATCCGAATACTGCTTATCACCATTCAAGAAAATGAGATGTTTTGATTAAAAACAGTCAAATTAATTCTCGCAAAATTGTGCCGTGCAGACGACCAAACTACACAAACAAACTTCATTCAATTCCACTTTCGTGACTCGCGGTTTTTTATGCTCTCTTTTGCTGCTACATTGTGCTTCTTTTTTATTATTTAAGTTACTTTTCTCTTTTTTTCTGATGACCTTTTCCGTGAGTACTGTTCAGTTTAGCGAATTTATTTTGTTTGGCGGAAAACAAATCATTCTTCACTTTAGCCGTAGCTTAGCGATCGATTCAACATGCACATTGGATGCGCGCGTAAAATTCAATTACATTTTGCAAGACAATCTTTTTAGATTTTATTTAACCAAGTAAGAAAAAAATAAATAACTTATTTACCGGCTTTGGGTCGGTCCGTATCATGAAAAACTGTGACCGAGGTCTTGAAAATGCTGCCCTCTGATAATTATTTTTTATCAATACAGTAAATTAGTAATATGACTTTACTATTTTCACTGGAAAAACTTTCAGATGAAAATACCATAAAATGACTATATTTGGGAGCACGGAAACAGGTTTGCTAGTTGAAACGATCCTCTGAGAGCCAAAATTCCGAGATGAGCAGAGATTTGAAAGACCTTGAAACCGTTTGCGTCTAATAGTATCCACTTTTTGGCGTTTGGCGGTAAACCCTATTGAGACCCTCTGTGTTATGAGATGAAGCACCGTTATTTCGGTGTTGTTACCTAGAGATCTAGTAATTTTAGGTGTGATAATCCCCCAAAGTACCGGGCGAGAGGTGGTATTTTTCTCTGAAAGGGAAGTGAGGGGAGTAGGGGGGGGGGGGGGGGGGGCGGGGGGTATAATCGTCCGAAATACTGAGTGCAAGATGGTATTCATCTCTGGTTTAAGGTATTCCTTCGGGTTTAAGGCGCAATGTGAGTCTTTGGGGTAAACGGTAATCTATGTTAAAGCACTCCATACTAAACTGATCTTAATTAAACCATCATGTAATATTTATTAGCATTAATAACAATTAATACCATTAATAACAATAATGACAGCGATAACAATAACGAGTAAACTTGGTAAAGGTTGTCCACAACTACAACAATGATACTTGATTGCTAGGTACGAATGTCTTTTGATAAATAAGTAGCATAGAGGAGTCTCTTGTACCATACGAGGACTTTGTTGTCAGTAATAACATCTTCATGTTAAAAGGAACTTCCACTCTTGGTACAAGAAACGCGTCAACTGCTGTTCAAGCAGGCTACACGTGTACGTTGTGGCGATTTGCTACGCATGCCACATGTTGTACATTATTTGCAGAGCCAAATCATTCGACGTGAGAGGATAACGTGCTGATAGTGGCTAGTGACGAGAACTGGTTTATTCTCTCCCTATATAAGGATTATTAAAGCAGGGCTATGAAGGTTATCATATTAACCATTTATAGATATACATAAGTTAGCTGTTCAATCAAACCAGCAAAATCGTTATTGTGAAGGCTGCTCATAGTTTGCTTACTTTTAATTTCGATAGCGTTGCTTGCGTTCTCATTGGCTTCCCAGTGTGATAATTTCCTAGCTTTAATCTATTTTCCATCTCTAGATTACAACTACCTGAAAGGCCAATTCAATAACCTGCAATCATGCCTTCCTTCCCTATCAAAAACAAATAAGAAACAAACAATATACAAGAGAAAACAAAAAAAAAAGAAACAACAACAACAACAACAAACGCCATAACGCATGTTACGTGATCTACTACTTCTACTAACTTCGCTTTCAAACTGGTTGAATGTTGCGCGGTCGGAGCTTCCATCAGAAGTAGCCTAACAAAAGTGGCACAGAATGGCGCGAAACTATCGAAATAGTTTCAGTGGGCACGGGAGCTCCTTCTCTTATCACCCTTTCTTGGAAACGACTAACTTGAGGAGCAGAAAAATTGTACGGATTGTATCCTTCACTGCTTGTCTTACTTCCCACTGTCTTCCAACAGTACATAAATGCTTTGATAGGTGAGTTCAGCATCATGAGAAAATATCGCCGCTTCCTATACGAGGCCAAGAAATTTTATACGTAATCTTGTGAAAACTAATATATATACGATAGGATACGGAAGATAACAGGCAACTAATGTTACCTGAACCAACAATGCACTAGATACTGTCTTTCTGTATCGTGCTATATTTAGTGGAGTTCCAGCTTCGTTCTGTTGTCCTTGATGAATATTGTTTTGAACTTGAGTACGGTGATGGCGAAGCGTAAGATAGATTTTCGTATAACAGACAGCGGAGACTGCTATACACAATAATATGAATAAAGAGGCAATTGATACGGTAATACGAAAACTGTAAAGGAATATCATTGAAATTATGAGGCTGGAAAGCCACGATACTATTAGATAGACCAGAACTCGTCTCAAATTTACCACTTGTCTATATCGTAGTCCCAATAACAAAGCCAAAAGTCTGTCCAGGCTTATTACAGTAAGAGTGGTTTAAGACACTCCTAGGAAGATCACACCGCTGATGTTAAAAAGGAAAGCACGATAGTAACAACGTTCTGAGTGGTCTGGAGACGTTAAGAAAGCATTTGACAGTTAATTAGAGAAACAGCAAAACTCTCGGATCGAGTCCTTCACTGCTTGTCTTACTTCCCTCATCTTCCAACAGTACAGAAATGGATTGAGAGTTGAGTTTAACATAACGAGAGAAATCGCTGCTTCCCATGAGGCGTTAAGAAATTGCGTGCGTAATCTTGTGATACCTAAGAAAGCTACAACTGCATACGGAAGATAACAAGCCACTAATGTTATCAGTACCCATATTGTACTGGACACTGTCTTCCTGTATCTTGCTATATTCAGTGCAATTCCTCCTCCGTTTGGCAGTCCTTGGTGAACATGTCCGTGTACTTGAGCTTGGTGACGGCGAAGTGTAAGACAGATTTTCGTGTAACAGAACATTGAGGCTACTATACATGACAACAATATAATACAAATTATGATTGTAGTAATCCGAAAGTTGTAAAGAATTATCGTTGCAATTGAGAGACTTGAAAAACAAGATACTAAAACAAAGATCCGAACTCGGCCCAAAGTTACTACTTGCCTGTATCTTAGCCCCAACAACAGGGCGAGAAGTCTGTCAACACATATTGCAGTTACTGTCAACAGAGATACTCCTCCGAAACTTACGCTGATACTGTTAAAAAGTATAACAAGATAGTAACAACGTTCTGAGTGGTCTGGCGACGTTAACAAGGCAACATGAAGAGGCTGTGTGATGAGACCAACACAGAGGTCGGTGATCGCAAGGCATCTAAGCAGAAGCTTTGATGGCGTATGAAGGGACGATACTTTTTGAAGAGCAACAATGATCAGAAGATTTCCCAGAAATGCAGTGATAGCTACAGCACTGTTCAATACTGGAAAAAAAAAATATTTTGGTGCGTTTCATAAACACCTGTTTTGCACATAAGCTTACTTGTCGTATGGTTTCCATCTTCAGACGTGTTTGCCATTATTTTTTCTTTTCTTTTACCAGCTCGTTATAAGAAGTGTCAACGTTTCTTTGGTTCACTATGATCTCCGTTTTTTTTCGTCAAACGCGCATCAAGAAGACATTGTCAGCGCTCTATTATCATGCATTTCTTAATCCAGCGGACGTTAAAACCACTTCATGAAGAAATTGCTTTTAGCATTAAGCTCATTTGGGACCTTATGTAAAGAAACAGGTACTGTAGGTTTATTTTGAGACATTAACTGAATAGGAACTGAATTATTTTTGCTGAGGAACATCAAGAAGTGAAAACATGAGCCAATTAACGGTTCTTTAAAATTCGACAGTGACAAACGTTTCATAGAAAGGTGATGCTCCCCGTGACCGTTGACTGCAAATAACTCGTGATGTTTTTGTCTTTTAAAAGCTTTTAATGAGAGGATTTGATGTAGCGATTGAAAAAAAAAAAATCTTGTACGCCTGGTGAATGGTCTACGATCCATATTTTACTTATTTCTTTACGTTTTCCAATGTTGGATATGTATTAGGGCACGATTCCTACGGTTCGCATAACTGAGGATTGCAATCTACTTTCCTTGTAGATTCCGCTGCCGGAAAACATTGTCGACTAAGTCAAACACTATCCTAAGAGATCGATCTACTTAATTGGTTATGTATGTTTCATGTAAACATGGAAATATAGAACTCAAACAAATCGAAAATTTTCGGACCTAATTTGCACCAAAAGCAGATTATAAGTCTTGTACGGTGGCTTAAGCCCCATTAACAGTTTTTTGGGGTTTCCGGTGCAAAGTTCCGATCAAGTTTATTTTTCACTTAACTGACCTACGCTTTAAGTTTTGCGTCATGAAACGTTGGTTTACTGAAAAATTAACGTAGACATTGTTTTTTTTTTTTTTTCAAATTCGCTATGCATTTTGGCATTGAATTTTTAGTTATTATTAAAGGGGCAGTCTCATCAAGATTTAGCCCTACTTGAAAGTCTAATGAAGGTGATGGTATTAATTGGAAATCCACTAATATTTGCCTAACCTTGCTAAAACGCACTGTACTACTCACGAAAGTTGTTTAAAACTGGTGTGGCTACGGACGGGTACGAAAGAAATGGTCTAAAACTTGAAAACGTCGGGCCGACGTTTTCAAGTTCGACAGTGTTATTTGGAGGAAAATCACTAAAAAACCGTTGATTATGGTTTATACACATCTTAGAGAGTGCATTTATGACCTTTTGGCATTTAAAGGTTATTTTGTTGTTCAATGAGTGCCGCTTTATAAATTCAGCATAGTTTGCACAAAAACTTAGAAGAATTTTCGTGATACTGCCTCTTTAAATGGCGTCTAATATTTTAAATGATAAATTATAATGTCTCAACGTAAAGAAATGATACAGCGAAACCCCTATTAAGCGACCGCCCAATAAGCGCCATCCCCTATAAAGCGGCAAGTTTTCAAAGTCCCCAAAATAATGTCGGTATAATCGGCCACCTTTTGGCCATCCCGATAAATTTGGCTTTGTTTTGAACAAAGGACAGACTCGCACGGAGAAAAGTTACCAACAGAAAGTGACGGCGGAAAGAACATTCCAAAAAAAAGTTTATTGTCGTCTTTATGCGATTCCATAATTCCATTTGACGCTGTTTTGTACTGGAATAACGCGACCTTTCCAAAGGCCTTATTTTTTTTTTCTTTCTTTTTTTTTTATTAATTGCAACAACAAAACATACATACAATACTGAAGTACTGAATTACTAACCCTACAAACAGAATGTTTCATTACAGATACATTACTTACAAATACAATACAATACACTGCTATACCAATCTTAGACTTAACTTAAAATACGTTATTTTATTTTATTTTAAACGTGCTCTTCTTATATTAATAAATACTACTAACGAATTACATTCAACATACTTACATACAATACTATATGCTATTTATAAAACAAGATATTAGCGCCCCAAACTTAACTCTTACGTTTTATCTCCAAAGGCCTTATGCTAATTTCTGACTTCGAACCCTGAGAAGCTGCCAGCCTTTATTAACCCTTATTTTTCGGTGGGGTGGCCGCTTAATTGGAGTTCTAATGCAATAATACTACCGTAGTGTAACTCGCGAATTGAAATTTTGGTTTTGTGGTGAAAAATTGTAATATTCACTTAAAGTTAATGGAAGGAAGAGAAGAATGGAAATTTCCAAATACTTTAATTTTGGAAAACAGGAGATAACCTATCTTAAGCCATCTACATTTTAACAACGGAGTCCTAGCGATAAATGTTTTGAGCATTCTCTTTGTAAACAAATTTTAAATAATCAAATTCGTACGTAATCATTCAAGTCATTTTTTTTCAATTATCACATTTTAGCAAAATTAGTTATAGCATGTCTCTAATATTCATTATTGTACATAGTTTTATTTTCTATTTTAAATTTCTACACTGTTATTTCTGTTTTTTTTTTCGACTTTCTTTTTCTTTTCAGAGGGCCACAAGAATTTCAGTTTAAAAACTGTGTAGTGTTACCATGGCAACTACATTTTGACAGGGGGTTTGGCTAATATCGGAATTCTTAGAATTTTAGTTTTCGCTGTACAATGATCTAACTTATGGATCATCCAACAATGCATTCGTGTCATACTCGAGCCAATATTAAATAGCAGCCCTAAATTATTTTTCCTAACAAAATCTGCGAAAATTGTGCTACTATTAAACAAAGCACTTTGGAGATATGTACAACAGACGCTTTCTGGCAAAGAATTTTCAATATGTGATGTCGTTGTAAAGTCATATCCGTTGTTACGACAACAGAATGTTGTCAATCTATCATACGTTGTATCCTGTAGAAGTTACTTTTGGTGACCATACGATGTTTTCTGTATAAGTTACATCATGGGATGAGGGGTGAGGGAGGTGGAATAATCCCCCCCCCCCTCCCCCGACACACCGGTCTGAGAAACTCCAAGTTAATTTATGTAGATAATATTAAAACATATTGCGAAACACAATGTGGAGAAAACCCTACAAACTACCCGAGCGTGTCAAACAAATTGGTTAAGCAAAATATGGCCTTGATTTCCCATTATCTAGTAAAATTAAGGCTATTAAGCCTAGGCTACTGCAAACATATTCACTTAATGTTTAATATGAATAATACGTAATATTTGTATTGCGCGGGTTCCATACGGAAATTCTCACCCGCGCATAACAATAATAGAAGTTAAAATGACATACAAATTTACAATAATTCGCAATAACAATCTCTTACATTTACAAGAATTATTACTTAATGTTAATAAATCACATGGTAAAATTAAAGATAATCAAACGTATATGACGTGGAAGGCATACATACGAGTTTATTTAAATGGTAATCACGTGTTAGTTAAGGCAACATCTTAAGCCTAAATGACGTCATATATTTCAATAGTTCCGCAATTTTGCATTTTAAAGTTATTTAAGAAAGTCAGAAAGATCCGACATTTATACTAATAATCACGCCATTACAGACATTTATAATTCCATTAAAAAAAACCAATTTTTATGTCATACATGGTTAAAACAGAAACGCTCACCAAACAATCAAGATTGCACATTACCACCCAGGCGCCTTTTAGTAAATAACTTATAAATCAGCGCGTGAACTTTAAAAACCTCATCCCCCCTCCCTCCCTCCCTCCCTGCCCTCACTCCAATGCTTAATTAGGTGAGGGATGTTACATCATGAACATTGTAATTTTTTCCACATATATAACCTCGCGCAACCGACCTCCCATCCAATGATCTGCTTTGTTGGAGTTCAAAGTTCAAGTGATTATTTTAACGTTAGAGAATTTTTCAAACAACGGGCTTTGTTGACTTACTCTACATCCAAATTTCTAGATTGATTTTCCAAGGAGAGAGTTCGCTCTGATCCATTCACAACTCTGGTACGTGTTTGGAATAGCAATAGGGGATGACAATAGTGGCACTTTGTTGTTGGGCTTTAAAAATCACGTGCTTTCAAAATGTGTTTGTTGCAGTTTAAACAAATCGTACAGTTAATTTGCTAGACAAAGGCATTTTCTGATGGTGTCCTTTACTGCTTGCCTCACTTCTCTGATTCTCCAGAAGTATAGAATCGGGTTCAGAGAGGAGTTTAACATAAGCATGGAGAATGATAGTTCCCAAAAGAGAGCCAGAGATGGTGAATACGTTTTACTGACTGCAACTACAGCCGTTGCTATTCCAAAGGGAAGACAACATGCTATAAATGTTATTTGCACAAACAGCGTACTGGACACTGTTCTTCTGTATCTAGCTGTATTCAGCTGACTTCTTCTTTCGTTTGGATGTTCTTGATGGAGATTATCTTGTACTTGAAATCGGTGATGGCGGAGCGTGAGATAAATTTTTGTGTAGCAGAAGGATGAGGTTACTATGCACCAAAACACTCCTGTGCAGATAATGGCCTTATTAATAAGATCGGTGTAAAGATACGTCGCCACAGTGCCAATGTTCAAAAGCCAAAACAGAACTACAAAGATTCGTACTCGGCTCAAAGTTAGCACCTGTTTATATCTCAGGCCTAAAGTCAGGGCAAGAAGTCGGTCCACACTTATCCCAATCAGAGTTAACGATGACACTCCACAGAAAACTGCAGCTACAATTCCAACAAAGAATTCAGCGTAGCCACATTGCTCGGAGTTTTCTGGAGATAATAGAAACGTGATGTAGATAGGCTGTGTAATGAGACCAACGGAAATATCCGTGCAAACAAGGCATCGAAGGAGAAGCTTTGATGGCGGATAAAGGGATGATACCTTTGGAAGAGCAGTAATGATCAGAGCATTCCCCAAAAATGCAGTGATTGATACAAGGATATTAAATATTATTAGGAATATAAGTTGATGTTTTCCATTTAGCCCCACCGAGCAAAAGTACTGTTGGGAAGTCGTGTGGTTTCCATCTTCTGTTACGTTGGCCATTTTATCTCGATAATACCTCGTTCCTTTCAGTTTGTGAACAGGTCAATTCAGTTTGAGGTACCCATGGATTTTTAGGAAGACGCTGATGTTTATTGATTTTTGGAGCTTGTCGAACTTATCTATTGGGCTTGCTGCCTCCTTTGGCTACAATAAAAACAAAACAAAACGAAAAAAAATACATAAGTACTTTGCAATAAAATATCGTTAAAAATCGCAAAATAGCCCGTCTCCCTTGAAAACCTCGTCTCGTGCTTCCAATTTGGAAAGGTTCTAAGTAAGATGGTAATATAAAAACAAGTTAGAGCGGATAAATTAACTTTTGAAAAAAAAAAAAAATGGAAAAATCGTGTACGCTCCAAAAGACGTGCCTCATGGTCTCTGCGCTAAAACATCAGGTGTACAAGATAATTAACAGTACTTGCATATATTTGCATGATTACGAAATATAACAATTTTGAGACGTTCTCGTTGAATGTGCGCAATAATTTCTTATCCATGCGAAAAAACATTTATTGACACACAGTCTGGAAATCACAAGTTTCAGCAAAAAGGTAGTCTTTATGGCAAGATTTCAAAATATGACATTATTTAGTCAGTGGTCTGAGATTATTTAACCAATATCTAGTTAGATCAACAATTTGAATCTAATTGAATATTTGAGCATATATTCCAATCCCTATTCTTAATGATTACTTGCCCTTTTACCGAACATATATTTTGAAGGATCGAGGAAAACAATGGCTAACAACTTAATTTTTTCGTCATTGACTTTAATGGGTTATATTAGCCACACGATGGTGGGGAAAATACTTGGTTCTTGTAATATTGTGTTTTAGGTGCTAATTGCACCTTTTTACATAAATCAATCATTTTATGTGAAACAGCTTGCTCGCACCAATCCATTTGAATAATAATACTTGATTTCTAGCCGGACAACACGCATTTCTCGCTTACTGGAAACTGCATGATAAGTTGTTCCATCGGCAAGTTTCGTTTCGTTTCAATTACAGCTGAAGTTGAAATTTTCCAGCTGAAGCTGATTTTTTTTACAGCTGAAATTTTCCTGCTGATCTAAATGATAGTAGCCTATTCATCACACAGTTTCATTTACATTCGTCGCTTCCGTAGTAATTTTCGCAATGATTTAAATGTTAGTAAATACGCTATTCATCATCTAGTTTAATGAAGCTTCGTGGCTTCCGTAGTAATTCCACTCATTGTAAATTTACCAACTCGCCATGGTTTTCTTTTTAGGGTGGTTTAGTAACTAAACTTCCAGATTGTATTACACGCTAATTTCATTGATTTCTTTTATTTAGTTGTGGCTAGATGCTGTTTCACGAGTTACATAAAATCACTCCAACATCAATGGAGAACAAGTTGCTGCGTCGAGCCAAACACCTGCAATACAACAATTAAAAGGTCTCTAAATGTTCATTATTGTTGATAACTTGATGATAGCCCCAATGTTCGACGCTCCGAGACCATGGGAACACTTTTAAAAGGACAGAAATATCAGAGACACCTCTTGCCTTTTTTACTTGCAATACATTCAGTTACCTTCTATTTCCTTCATTTTCTCCACGCTACAAATCAGTAAATAACGTACGACATAATTATTATGGTCGCTATACAACTATTGAATATATATATATATATTTTTTTTGTGACATCGGGAATAATCAAGGTCGAGATAATGTAATAGTCACCTTAATCGAGCTGTTAATGTGGCAACGGAAATCGCATCTAATAGGCTCTGAATGAGGTTAACGACCAGCGAGAAAAGGACGAAAAATATTTGACTACCGACAAAACGAGGAATGAATTACCGAGAAGCGACAAAAAAAATTAACCGAGACTTACCGACAAACGACAAAGGTCGGAATTTCCCCCCATTGAGACCCTCCTCTAACATTTCCAGTTGTTATTGGGGCACGGTGGAGATTTTGATTTTGTATAATGTAGATGTAAAGGGTAGGGAATTAAAACAAATAGCTTCGATTTCATAATACATTTATATTCTGCATGTCAATCGTATGGGTAAATCATAGCTTATTGAAGTTTGTACATGTCCACGTGACAATATTTTTTTATGTCTATCTATTTTTTTTTCTTGAAATGTCTTATGGATCCAAGCCGCGTCGGCAATGTATTTTTACCTCAATATGAGAGCGAAACAGAAATGTGTCGTGGCTGGGTCTAGCGCTTCAATGTTTTACCAACTAATGTCAGCCACGTAAGAGTTGTTTTGATTTGTATATAGCGAATGAAGGAGTACTTTAATAACCCATGTGCACTGAAGAAAAGAGAACTTTCGTTCACAAGACACAAGCTAAAGCACACAGACGATCCACGCAGTCGTGTTTGGTTTTAATACTCTTACTGGTGTAATACATTTTACTATTTAGTCGTTATCGTAAACATACTCTGTAAGATACTTCTTACAATTTATTTGACGGTGGAACTACCTTGAAATGCAAGAACACTTTATGATTGTTTCTTTCACTGCGTTTCTTACTCCCCTGATCTTCCAACAATAAAGAAGCGGGTTGAGCGATGAATTAAACGTAAGAAGAGATACTGTTAGTTCCCAAACAAGAGCAAGAGTTGGTGGATATGTTTCACTAACACCAGCTACAGCCGTTGCTACACCAAATGGAAGATAACAGGCTAATAATGTCATTTGGACCCAAAGTGCACTAGACACTGTCCTCTTGAATCGTGCTATATTCAATGGAGTCCTTTCTTCGTTCCGCGGCTTTTGGGAAACCTGATCCTGTACTTGAAATTTGTGATGGCGAAGCGTAAGAAAGATTTTTGTGTAGCAGAAGGTCGATGTTAACATACACATCAACATTACTGTGCTGATAATATTTATAGTAACAAGGTCGTCGTCGCCAAGGTATGTCATTGCAGAGGCACTGCTAAAAACCCAAAACAAAATTACAAAGACCCATACTCGCCTCAAAGTTACCACATGTTTGTATCTTAACCCCAACAACAAGGCAAGAAGTCTGCCCACACTTATTGCAGTCAAAGTTAACAATGAAACTCCACAAAAAATTACAGCTATGACTTTAGAAATGGTGTCAAGATAGTAACAACTAATGGAGTATTCTGAAGACATTAAATATGCAATGTAGACAGGCTGTAGAATGAGACCCACACAAAGATCGGTGCTCGCGAGGCATTGAAACAGCAGCTTTGATGGCCCCATGAATGGTCGACACTTTTGGAAGAGCAACGATGATCAGAACATTTCCCAAAAACGCAGTGATGGATATAAGAATATTCAATGTAGAAAGAAATATGCTAAGATGTATTTTGTCTAGCCACGAGCAATAAAACTCTAGAGGAGACGTAAAGTTTCCATCTTCAGTGAACTCGGCCATTTTCTTCTTGATTTACTAATTATTTGTATACCTCTCGTCAATAAATGAACAACTGAAAGCTATGCAACTTTTTATGGCTCAGGATCGGCCAGGAACTGTCTGAGATCACGGAAAACATGTGTGTCTTTTACTGGCCCACATGGGGTAGTAACGTTTTGACGTTGATAGGAGCTTGCATTTACCTATGGAACAAAATCACCAATAAAACTGCTTTGAAAGTTTGTATAAATGAATTAAATAACAAACAACATAATCAAAGGTTCTAATATTGGAAGTATTTTAAAGCCTCTGGATCTATCGTGCAGTAAAATGCAAAATGGCTGGCTACTGTCTAGAAACTACCTAAATTCTTCAACCAGGTGAAGATCTTTTTGGTGATATTTAAATGAAATATGGTTTGGTTCAATGACATTATTGAATACATGTTTACTCAGAATTATACATTTTAATTTCTGATCCATGTGATAAAAGAGGATCAGTTAATAGTGACTAAGACTGATTAATCTCGTATTTAGATTTTTTTTTGGAAAAAAGCACTTTGATAACAGCAGATTCGCGGTCAGCGAATATGTCATAAAATAGCAATAAATTACAATGCGTCATCCAACTGTATGTACACGGCTCTTTTTGTAAAACTATACATGTTTAATTATTTACACGTGGGAGTTTATTTAACGTATATTTACATATATATTTCACATATATGTTTTTAAGGTGACGCCAAATATTATAATTGCACCGCTAGAAACGTTTGGGAATAACAAGCCCACGGGTATCTAATTCAGTGTCTTTCCTGTCTGCCGAGTAATTTATTAGGAAAAAAAAATTCAAACAGAGACTTGGCTACGAATTTATGCGAATTTCGAAGGCAGTAATTGAAGTTTCACTCATTGTCGAAAACTGTGAGTTTTATGAGTGACCGAGCCGTCGACTTCGTAGATTTCTTGGTTCCAGACTTCGCACTAGCTGACCGCATATAATTTGTTCAATTCCAGATCACTAGTCCCCTGTACTAAAGTACTAACTTACCCAAAGTACTTTAGCGACGTAAATACCACATTACCGTTTTCTTCGTTTAATTTAACTTCAACGAGATGCTTGAAGATATGATCCTCTCAAAAAGCATCGTTGGTGGCAAAGTTATGGAAAATTTCTTGTTTTAAACTTATAGAATTGCTGTACATTGTTCAAGATTTATGTACAATGCAATTCGCACTACAATTTCTAGGTTCTTTCTTCAACCATAATATCGGCCGTAGCTGTCAAGAGACCGATTTGTGATCTGATAACCTCAATTGCCGCCTTGTATTCGCTTACCCTCTTTTCGACACCATTCGCCGCCATCAGTGACCGACTTTTCGTCATTTGCATAAAAGTAATATCTTTCCCTCCACCTACTACTGAGAGTATTGGAAACTACGAAACAGGTGATCCTTGCAATTCACGGCTATTGCAAAATTTTGCTAGTCAGTGATACTTAGAAACACTATTTCAGAGTAAAAAAAAAATACAACACCTGAGGGACAATGTTAAATCCCAAGCGAATTAAGGAATGGGCTAAGTACTCCATACAATGACTGAAAATATAGCTGTTTTAAAGATACCAAGCCACTGATTTCATTTCTATCGACCTTTCACGACATTTCAAGCAGGAACTAAAATACCTACCAGTGTTGTATCACCATTGATACATGTCAGGCCAGTATCTGTGATGTAACAGATTGATTTTAGTTTAGCGAGCTACAAATTAAGGTTGACACAAAGTCACCATATAGTGAGTCTAAATCCAGGTTAGACTCTTGGTCGTTAAAATCTGAATTGTCACGATGAATACTCCACGGTTACTCGATCGAATGAACGCGGAAATTTTTTTATTATTTTGTGTTTATTGTTCTTGTCTCGGTTGTTTTTAAACAGAGAACACGTGCGTTTTCCGAAATAATGTAAGAGAAGAAAGTAACGCGTCATCTCGACTGCATCTCTAGGACTCCGTTGGTCTGCCAGTTTTAATTAAATATCCTAAGAAGTTGCTATTTGCGTGTGCCAACAACATTCATTTCAAATAAAAGATATTTTGGATCTGCGCTAGATGCGGTTCTAAATGCCATTTACATCTGCTGATATCGGAAAACAGCCCATCTTCTTTATAGGTCAGCCCATGCATGCAGTCGAGAAGCCTTATATTAAAAAAAAAAAAAAAAAAAAAAAAAACCTAACTAATATAACTTGTAACTAACTTGCTAAGTAAACTTCAACTTAAAAACGATTGTTTGAAAAGTCAAATATTCAGTTTGCTTTTCAAAAAACGTTTGTGGAAAACGAGTCTTTAATTTGATATCGTTCGGCATTATTTTCCACATAGTTGGTGCGCCACAGCAAGCGAGCGGCCCCCGTAGCCTTTAATTTAGCCTTAGGTTCAGCAGGTTTAAATCCTATGTAGTTACAAATTAAAGTCTATAGAGTGATAATACAAGGCAGCGAATAACTTACCTAGAAAATAGTAAATTCATTAAATAATTTTTGGATGAGGTTTTTGTTATGTCCGGTATAATCAAGGTCTAGGTGGCGAAGGCTGATAACACTTACCGACACCTGGGGTATTCCGGATATGTAACAAAAACCGAATCTAATAATTGTTTTATTATGCATTGTTTTAAAGAAAACAACATCAAATGCATTGCTGAAGAGGGGAATCGACGAGACATGTTCTTATTTCGCTTTGTTAGAGATGCCACTCACCACCTCTTGGAAGTAGAGCATCGTGCGCGCAACCTACAAATTATTCACTAACCTGCTAGCAGAATACTGAATAATCTGTAGGTAATGCGCCCATTCCCATAATTAACTGTAGGCACTTAGCCATTGAGAAGACAGATATTGACTACAAAGTATAATTATCGATGAGCCTTTTTTTAGTAATCATAGTCCAGATAATATATTGACCAAAAATATATTGACATCAACTTTAACTCCATGGGCATACCCAGTGAATTGACAGCAGCGTTTGTCGTTATTTTAACGGGAAAGTTGGTAGCCTGTTCCAGGCGTTCGGTTAGTTCGGAAGCAGCGTGAAATACGGGATCGCCTGGAACGGGCTAAACAAATTATCAAATTAAATTACCAAATTATCTCGATTTTATTTTACCTAATATTTTACATATAAATCATTTGGGTAAATCATAACTCATTGAAAGTGCTTAATTTATCTTAATGCTCAGGGGACAATAGTGTTTATGTAGTAGATAAAATATGAGCGGGAGATCTGTATGGGCGCGATTACAATGGCGAGTGATAGGCGAGCCATTGTAAACGCCCATACAGATCGGACGCGAATATTTTATTCTACTTGTGAAATGAAAACAATAAATTGAGTACAAAGTATTATTTTGCGATTCTGTCGAGATCTGTATTAAAAGTTAATGGATATAATTACTAATTAGCTGAGCAGGAGTCACGGTATCAAAAGTTAATTCTATTGTTTGATTTGTATTAGGGTTTACAGTTGGCCATGGTACATGTGATCTGAATACTGTGCTAGGATTGGTTTGCACCCTCATGAATAGTTAACGCATTTTACAAGTTTATATTAAATATTTTTAACATTATTGATAAATCCACATAGTTTTCACGACATATTTCAGTACCACGCGATGAAAAAACAAAAAAACATTTTTAAGTAATTAAATAACACAAGTTCATTAAAATCGAGATTATTCATCAATCACAAAACACAAGCTAAAACACAATGCCCCAACACACGCTTGCGGTATTAATATGTTTGCGGTTCTTAGGCATTTGTTGCGGTTTAAGTTTACGGTAAAGACTACCGCGCTAAGCAAAAACCCTTCTTGACTGTTTCTTTCACCGCTTTTCTTATACCCCTGATCTTCCAGCAATAAAGAAGCGGGTTAAGCGATGAATTAAACGTAAGAAGAGATACTGTTAGTTCCCAAACAAGAGCAAGAGTTGGTGGATATGTTTCACTAACACCAGCTACAGCCGTTGCTACACCAAATGGAAGATAACAGGCTAATAATGTCATTTGGACCCAAAGTGCACTAGACACTGTCCTCTTGAATCGTGCTATATTCAATGGAGTCCTTTCTTCGTTCCGCGGCTTTTGGGAAACCTGATCCTGTACTTGAAATTTGTGATGGCGAAGCGTAAGAAAGATTTTTGTGTAGCAGAAGGTCGATGTTAACATACACATCAACATTACTGTGCTGATAATATTTATAGTAACAAGGTCATCGTCGCCAACGTATGTCATTGCAGAGGCACTGCTAAAAACCCAAAACAAAATTACAAAGACCCATACTCGCCTCAAAGTTACCACATGTTTGTATCTTAACCCCAACAACAAGGCAAGAAGTCTGCCCACACTTATTGCAGTCAAAGTTAACAATGAAACTCCACAAAAAATTACAGCTATGACTTTAGAAATGGTGTCAAGATAGTAACAACTAATGGAGTATTCTGAAGACATTAAATATGCAATGTAGACAGGCTGTAGAATGAGACCCACACCAAGATCGGTGCTCGCGAGGCATCGAAACAGCAGCTTTGATGGCCCATGAATGGTCGACACTTTTGGAAGAGCAACGATGATCAGAACATTTCCCAAAAACGCAGTGATGGAGATAAGAATGTTCAACGTAGAAAGAAATATGCTAAGATGTATTTTGTCTAGCTACGAGCAATAAAACTCTTGAGTAGACGTAAAGTTTCCATTTTCAGTAAACTCGGCCATCTTCTTCTTGATTTACTAATTATTTGTATACCTCTCGTCAATAAATGAACAACTGAAAGCTATGCAACGTTTTATGGCTCAGGATCGGCCAGGAACTGTCTGAGATCACGGAAAACATGTGTGTCTTTTACTGGCCCACATGGGGTAGTAACGTTTTGACGTTGATAGGAGCTTGCATTTACCTATGGAACAAAATCACCAATAAAATTGCTTTGAAAGTTTGTATAAATGAATTAAATAACAAACAACATAATCAAAGGTTCTAATATTGGAAGTATTTTAGAGCCTCTGGATCTATCGTGCAGTAAAATGCAAAATGGCTAGCTACTGTCTAGAAACTTACCTAAATTCTTCAAACAGGTGAAGATCATTTTGGCGATATTTAAATGAAATATGGTTTGGTTCAATGACATTATTGAATACATGTTTACTCAGAATTATAAATTTTAATTTCTGATCCATGTGATAAAAGAGGATCAGTTAATAGTGACTGAGACTGATTAATACCGTATTTAGATTTTTGTTTTTGGAAAAAAGCACTTTGATAACAGCAGATTCGCGGTCAGCGAATATGTCATAAAATAGCAATAAATTACAATGCGTCATCCAACTGTATGTACACGGCTCTTTTGGTAAAACTATATTTTTTTAATTATTTACACATGGGAGCTTATTTAACGTATATTTACATATATATTTCACATATATGTTTTTTAAGGTGACGCCAAATAATATAATTGCACCTCTAGAAACGTTTGGGAATAACAAGCCCACGGGTATCTAATTCAGTGTCTCTCCAGTCTGCCGAGTAATTTATTATGAAAAAAAAAATCAAACAGAGACTTGGCTACGAATTTATGCGAATTTCGAAGGCAGTAATTGAAGTTTCACTCATTGTCGAAAACTGTGAGTTTTATGAGCGACCGAGCCGTCGACTTCGAAGATTTCTTGGTTCCAGACTTCGCACTAGGTGACCGCATATAATGTTTGCCCCCTGTACTAAAGTAATAACTTACCCAAAGTACTTTAGCGACGTAAATACCACACTACCGTTTTCTTCGTTTAATTTAAGGTATCAGCCTACCCCAAAATTCATCATTTTGAAGAAAAAAATATTTCGATACTATATAGATCTCATTGCGGCCTTTCATTAAAAAATGGAAAAAGGTTGATTCTAAACGAAGTTATGAAGGAAAAACGAATCTTTGCATTAATTGTCTCTAATTGATTGCTGTCAACAGCCTGTCACAACGGATTAAACTCACATTAAACGTCACGTGACAGGGACGCGACATGCATGCTGTTATCACAATCACGCAAGTTCGAGCGACGAGTTGATTCGAGTGTTTTGAAAGCCTACGTTGAAATTCACTCGGCGATGTCTTCAAAGAAAAAAAAGGAAAAGCTCATGTCCGTTTGCAAGTGCGAAGAATGCGCCGAAACGGAATGCGCCATCGTTATGTTTTGAGAGAAGTGTATTTGCATGTGCATTACCCGTGACTGATATCTTGAACTGAAAGTTCACCACCACACAGTTGCTCTTCTTACTCTGATGCTCTCATTTCCGAAAGCATGGCTTGCTTGATGTCCTCGGTGTTTGGAGGTGCAAGAGTCGAAAAGTCCGCACTGACATCAGAATTACCAACATTGGTGAGGTGAACCAACATTGGTAAAGTAACCAATTGTGACACCACTGATGGTTGACTGTGACATGATGGTGTTTTTAAACTTAAAAAAAAAAGATGTAGGCTTTATGTGAGAAAAAGTGACTACCGTTTTACCGCGCGAACCGGGAACCCAGGTCATGCAAAAAGTTGATTGTGTGATACAACCAAACATAACACGAGATGCATTTCAAACACCGTAAAGTCGGCGAAAAAATTCTTGGGTGTCTACTGGGAAGAGTGGTAGTATAAATCTTTCAATTCCAACATAAAAATTGTAAGGCTTATCACGACAACAAAAAAAACTCTTTCTTTTCACGCCCTCAATTTATTTTTATTGGTACAGATGTTTGTCCGCCTGGAACTTGTAGCTGAGACCTTGCCAGTACTTCTCAGATGTAGAGCGCGTAAACATCGCAGCATACTGTCCCTCCATTGTCGAATTCGCTCTGATCCACCAAATCCTCCCCATACCACAGGCGTAACTGTTGGCCCGAGTTCACCGAATAAAAGGGAAAGAACGGAAAGACAATCTCAGGGGAAAACGAGTTAATTCCGGGAATTTGGGACCACTTTCCACCGCCATACGTCATGAACTGACTTGGTGGCGAAATAAGGTGATTGCTTGATGTTGTTATGGTAACGTCTACATGGTCTTTTAGGTGCTTATGGCTGCCACAACCCCAGAATGACCAGTGGGAAACGCCGAGGCCAGTGTCACAGGACACCGCGCCACTCAGGTGGACCAGTTTTATGGCAGCCAGCTTACCACTGTAAGGGACGCTGAATGTGCCATGCTGGTTATCTCTCGCACCAAAGCAAACTGGGCGAAAACTCAGTTTAAGCCCGTGATCTACGAAATAAAATTGAAAATGAATAAAAAGATGTACTAACGAGCAGACAAACGAACAAACTGGTCTTCACTTTGTGAATTGCATTCTTTCCATAAATCTCAAATGCTGGATCCTTGAAATTAGAGGTCATTCCATTGTTGATACATTTCTATTTTCTCCCTCCAATCAACCCCTCCCATTTTTCTATGGCGTCCAGTTCAAAATGTTCTTTGAATAAATTGAACAATAAAGTTTTTCGTTTTCCAGAATTGTGTGAAATCTTACCCGACTCCACAGTGGAAGGGAGTACCAACAGCATCAAAACCCATAAATCAACTTGAGCTCCATAATTTGCGCGTGGTACAAAAATCTAAAGATAAAATCAACATTAGTTGTTAGCTGAACTGGGAATCTGTTATCTGTGAAATCTAAAATTCTAGTAAGGTGACGTCATATTATACCGTCGTTGGTCCTACTGTTGGAGTTCGAGTTGGAGTTGGAGTTTGATTGCGAGTTACGTTTCGAGTTAATAATTTAGATAATCATATTTAAACGCAAGTTAATAATTCAACAATAAGACTACTATCAGCGGACATCAAATATTGCTGGTTTTCACTGTCACGCCACAAAAAAGTAAATCCAAAACTATTGAGTGAAAAAACTCAAGAATATTACAGGTTGTAGAAAATTATCAGATCTTTTGTTTGTCCAAGTCTCGGATTTGTACGGTTTTCCGTACTCGAGTTATCTGTCAAAATGTTCAACACAAATTTACAGAGCACTGTATGGAAACGCCATGTTGGTGCCCATGCAGTTGGGCACCAACATGGCGGCCGGAAATCAATGAAAACATCTGGAATTCACTTCTGCTATAAAAGGCAGTTAGATCACTCTCATGAACAAGCAAACGTTCACATAAACACTTCTCGCAAAACCTCAACTGTTCAGATTGTTAAAAATCACAAGATGAGGCATTTTTTTCAGCATACGTGACAGCCTTCGGGCGGCCATCTTGATGTCGTGTGGCGTGAAATTCCGAAATTCAAAATGGTCTATCTTAAAGACGGTGGCTGCTATCGAGCTAAAAACCTCCAACAAGATATATATTAAGGATGTCTAATAGCCAGTGAGGATAAAAATTCAGGGGTCTTGCGATTCTGGATTTTAGAATTTTGATGACGTCACGTGAAAACCAAGAATAGATGAGCCTCGTTCCGAAGCAACGAAAGTTGACTCCACAGGCGGCCACGTGTTGTTTGTGATACGTATGTATGCGAATGGTTCCAAAATCGCTCTAAATTCAACTTTTAGTAAAGCATTTTTAATCTTTTTTTTTAATTTTTAATTTATTTTATTTAAAAATAAAGTAGCTTACCTTACTCTTCGCGTGTGTTATTTTGATGTCTCTGAGGTGACTGAGTCGTTCTGAAGCCATTTAGACGATTTGAACTTCCCCAAATACTCAGCTACCTCACAGACATCAAAATAACATTTGTAAACGCCGGGTAAGGTAAGCTAGTTTTATTTAAATCTTTTACTACAAGTTGAATTTAGAGCGATTTTCGAACCATTCTCTAAAATGGCACAAAGCATAACGCAATATTGTCACGTGCGTCGGATCACAAGCAAATCTGTGTTTACTCCAGCCCCTACGCGCAGAAAGGCTGTCCGTAGGAAAGCAGATGTATAAGCAGCGTGAATTTGACCGAACAATAAGAAGGTGACAGGCCTACACGGAGTCTTACGTTCGTGACATTTGGATATTTGAGTTCTGTATTGGATTTGGTCGCCCAATTTATTTTGTCTCCCACTTGTTTAGAAAGGGCAATATAAGCCGTCAGCTGTATTATTAGGAAGCGTTCAAAGCCGTAAGACTGCCGCCCAGCAATTGTGTAGAGTTCATAAGTCCGCACAGTTTCCCGTTAGTAGAATTAAATGTGCCGTATGTATTGTTGTTGCTGTTATTGTACTAGACTACGAGCAATCCTTATTTATTTTCGCAGTCCCTCGAGAGCGAAGCCCCCCCCCCCCCCCCCCAAAAAAAAAAAATAATAATAATAATAATAATAAAAAATAAATAAATAAAAATAAATAAATAAATAAATAATAAAAATAGGGACGGCTCGTAGTCTATTATTGTACTTAAAAAAGAGTCTGATAGGGGAAGGCGCAAGTCTACAGCTACTGAAGGGATTGATGCAAAAAAATATATATATATATATTTTAGAAGTTTTTTTAAAGTGTTTTGGCAAACAGCGAAAAACAGACTGCAACTTTTCGTAATTATGCCATATGCAAAGTACACATAATCGTAAGTGAAAAAAATTATCTGATCTGGGTTTAAAATTTCAAGTCTGATTGAAATATTCTAAAGTTCATCATTTTATAACAACGATTTGGCTTGGCTGATTATATGATCATCAAAAAACAATATCCATTTCAGTCAAACCTTTGAGCTTTATATACTCTCGCAGCGCTAGAATTGGAAAATAAATGACTTACATTAGGAAATGGCTGGTACCAATTTTATTTAGAATATCAACAGCTTGTACCTCCCCCCCACTAGCTAGCAAGGAGCATTGCTCGAAAGCTGTTCGTAAGAATAGAAAGCGTTTTTAATCCCTTAACAGGTTACGTATAAGCCTGTAAAATCTGTAGTTTAAAGAGTCTAATCAAAATAACTCACCCTTAAATACACTTGGCGCCTGTATTGGTAGAGAAAAAAAAAACGAAAGAAAAAAAGAGAATATTGCACATGTCAGATATACTTAGGTATCAAATAAGTGACGATAGAAATAACAACAGAAACTTACGCCGGGAACTCTATCTCCAGTACTTACGTCTTGCTCTTCAAAGTTGAATGGGCCTTTCGTTGAACAGCAGTTGATATTATATGTTTGTCTGAGCTTTTTCCTCTTTTGGAACTAACCAATGGAATAAAGTCAATTTTTTGTTCGTCAAAGGTTTGTTTTCAATCCTTCAACTTCGTGGGTAAGATTCCAACTGAGTAAACAAAGCGACTGCGGTCGTCAGCAACAGAGCCTTGGTTTTTATCATATATAAAAACAAACGAAGGTATTTTTTTTGTGTTTCGTAAATGCAATTCAGAATATATTTAACTTACAGAAAAGCACTAAAACTGAGAAATTTAGGAAAAACAAGAATCTTGGGGACTAATGGCTTTGACGTTACTTACGCAATAAGTTAAACTTTCAAAGCCTCCTTTTGACAACTCTGAGAACATTAAGCCTGTGTATATAAAACTTGGTGAATGAAAATCTCGGATGTTAACGACAAAGTTTTGACAAATAAGTGATCCAAACAAGCTGCACACCACATAATCAATACATTTATTGTTTCAGCACGCAAATGCTACAGGTCAATTTGCAAAGAATTTGCTTGGGTAGCCTTGGTTGGAGTAGTCACCTTGTAAACATCTAAAATTGCTTTAATGTGAAGTTCGATAACAGTTTACAGAATTACAAACCTGTTTCTACACAGTCATTTTTTATTAATATATATCTTTAATTAGCTTTGTCTGTTGCAGAACTATTTTTTTTTAAACCTCGATACTCAAATACATTACAACTGACATCGTTTATCTTAAAAAAATCTATTCTTTGTAAGAAAAAAAGACTTTCGTCAGACCGAAAACATTATGTTTTATTATTTTTCCTGATTAACATGGTTGATATTGGTTAGTATAGTTTGTTTAGAAGTAAGTATTCGTCGAGCTGCATGTCAGTTTTTTCATAGCTGCAAGTAGACACCACATAATCAGCATGTCCGCTGTAGCCAGATTACTCGTGAGTGAGAAAATAATATTGATAATGCCAAATTGTGGCATATCTGCAATGAATCCTGGTCTTGTAATTTTAACTTGAAGCATTAGTTGGCCGAGAAACTTGGGTTTAGAATATCGATAAAAGAATATAGAGTGCGTTTTTTTGAAAACAAAAACACCTTAACTTCACTCTCGTTCTGCAATCATCTATTCGAAATTTTCTGCTTGTACTTTAAACACCAGGCCCCAGTTGTTCAAAGGGCGGATAACGCTATTCTTTGGATAAATCGCTATCCAGCGGATAACTGTTGGCAAAACAAACTACGCTATCAACTTTGCAGTGTATCATCCAGTGGATAGCGTTATCCACTCTTTGAACAACTGGGGCCTGCTGTCCCTTGATCGTTGGTGACTAATGGTTTCATGTGTCACTCCAACGCAAATAGGCCATAAGTGGTCCTTTATCTTCTTTTTGTTATTGCCTGACATTAGTTTGTTGAAGAGGAGCAGCTGAGAAGTGCTTTGTTAATATATCAGTCCATTATCATGACAGTTTTGACCCTATCATGACAGTTTTTTTTCATGACAGTTTTGACCCTAAGTGGTCCTTTATTTTCTAATCGTAATTGCCTTTAATGAGTTTTTTTAAAAAAAAACGGACAGCTGACAGAGATATATGTTGTGTTATTCGCTTTTGGCTTTTGCGTGAAAGCTGCGACATTTAATCGTAGTATGTTTGAGTTCTGGGTGATTAATGTTTTTTTTTTTTTTTAGCGCAACGACGCAGAAAGACTCTAAGTGGTTCTTGTATCTTCTATTTGTTGTTGCCTTCGGTGAATTTGTTAAGAGGAACAGCTGACAGCGATGTATATTGTATAATTTATAGTCTATGATCATGACAGTTTCCTCACCGCTTTTTTTTTTTTTGCGCGGAAGCTGACTGGTTTTACCCAGCAGGTTTGTGTTCTAAATGATTAATGTGTTACTTAATCACATCAACGCAAAAAGACTCTATCTCCATTTGTATTAAAATTTGCGAATTAAACAAAAAACACATAATATCAACATTGTCTATTTTTCGGTCTACCGTCATGACGGTTTCCGCTGTAGCGATTGATGTAACAATGCGTCACATCAGCGCAAATAGATTCGGAGTGGTCATTCTTTTTGGATATTGCCTTTCTTGAATCCTTAAAATTGAAAAATGGTTGGTGTTTCGTTTTCAAATGATTTTATCAACTATCGTTCAGGGATATTGATATTGAGGGTGAAATTTCGTTTAGCAGTAGCTCAAAAACTCCCATTAACATAGCTCCAACGGTGATAACATGTGATAAGAATGAACGAAAATTGGAAATCTGGCTAAAGCTTGCAAATAAAAAGCTATCAAACGTATAGAGAACGTAACCATCACAACAAACCTCGACTCGGGTGCGTGTTTGTTGCAAGCAAGTCTTATTTTTACTCGGATCTTTTCTCATCAAGTTGAGAACATTTTACCCAGCAACTCAAGTTAATATTTAGAGAACACATATCAACTTTGAAACACTGAAATGGCGTTCTTAATTTAAAATGTTTATTCAGCGGTGAACTAATGGGTTTAAGGTTAGGTAAAGCAGAAAACGTGCACAGGCAATGTGGTCGATGCATTCTTGGTTTACGAACCGCAATTCTTCACTGTATTGCTTCCGACTAGCTTTCCGATAAATAAAAAGAAAGAAAAAGAAAAAGAACATGTAAGCACATTAATACGGTACAACTGTGCTCAGATTACTATTTGACATAAATGGCATGCTTTAGAGTAGAGTTTACTTTCTATTGCGAAGTCTATAACTATACCATATACAGAATATATTGAAGGGCAGCTGTTTATTGTTAACGGAAATAAAATAATTAATTTTACAATCAATCAACGTAAATATGGAAGTTCAACCCAAGCTAATTTTCTCTGTGTTTTTTTTTCCTGTTTTATGTTGCAGCTGATACCAGCAAGAGATTGGCAGCCTAACACCAGAAATCATTTAGAGACACAGAGGCTTTGTTAACATTATTTGTTGCGGTTCAAGTTTTGCCCGTGGTACAATCTGGTATTTTCCTTTTCTATAATCATTCATATATTACGATACACCAGAACAAAGGAAATACAAATTGTTTTGAGGGTAAAATTGAACAAAGTATGTAAAGGCTTGTTTATCGTTAACAGAAATGGAATAGATATCATTTGACAAATAATCAAACCTCGACGAAAAGGATCAACGAAAATCTAGAAGCTTTCAATCTAATCCAAATCAGAAACATCAAATGCAATGAGTTTAATTTTCTACGTTTGAAAGGTTATATGCCTTATGATCCTAGCTTTTACCTTAAAAACAGGAAATTGACGTTAGGAAGCACCTTTCAGACAATCAATTATAGGTTTTAATTAATATATATAAATGGCTGTTTGTTATAAACGGAAATGGAATAATTAATTTGGCAATAAACCAAACTTCTGACGAAAAGGGTCGACGTAAACGGTTCGTGTTGCTTACTTAATTTACATAATCGCACTGTATTTTCATATTTTATTTTACCATTATCGGCAAAATATAGGTACAGTTAATTGAATCTAGGAAGAACAAATATTTCTCAGTTAGTTTCATTTATAATCTGTATAAACTAACCCAAACAATAAGATTTTCTTTGAAATCAAATGATATATATATAAATGGTTGTTTGTTTTTAACGGAAATGGAATAATTAATTTGTCAATAAATCAAACCTCCAACGAAAAGGATCAACACACATTTCGAAGCTTTCAGCCTATGTAAGCAATCATAAAATCGCTGCATGAGGTATCAAAATTTCTGTTTGTGAAAACTCTGTATTTTTTTGGAGCGTCCTCTGGAATATCAGAATCTTAGGATTCGAACCCACCTTTAAGGTAAAGGTAAGAAAATTTTAAAACGAAGTTTAGATTTTAGCTAGTCGTTGCGATATATACTGAGCTCAATAGAAAGAACTTGATACATTCAGCAAATTTACACTATAGAGAACTGAAGAAGTGAAAAGAAATACCACGTTTGAACAAAAGTGGTTTTCAAGAAAACCAGAGGGCTTTTTGTCGTTTCCATGATCGAACTGTATTTTAATTCTTGACCACAGCCGCCTGCAAGTTCAGACAACATGTGCTATTGACTGGATCAAGGAAACAGACAAGGTAACTATATTTAAAGCACGCACAAACTAGCTCACTTAATAATAAGATCTAGAATTGAATCCAAGAAAGAAGAACTGTTTCAAAAATATGAAGTTTGTCTGCTTTTCAATTGGTATAATACCGTGAAAAATCGTGTAGCAAAAGTAAAATCGTAAGATAACCAACAATACCAAAATGTACGTTTGAGTTTGTTTAAAAACACTCACTTTGGTTAGGCAAAGTAGCGTAGTCTATTTCGCATAAAAAATACCTTAACCTTAATTGTGACTCCATGCTTTAACATCGCAATGATGAACACAATGGCTAATGATGCCTCCGTTTAAATTTCCCAGTTCTCTTATAGTCCGCTGCTAGAATGCTCACCAAATTGTAACGCACGAAAGGGTTTCCGCAATTAGCATTACAACAACTCTTCAGGTCTTCCCAAAAATCAATTCCGCTCTAGAAAAGGGAAAAAAACTTTATCCTTTCCGCACTGTTGATTCTGCCTTTTTAATATTCTTGTATAGAAGTAAAGGATGGAAAACATTTAGAGACCTTTCCCAGCAAGATAGATCGCGTTTTCGTCAACATGTTAATTTTTCACACTTTTAGTTATTTATCACCAGAAAAGATATAGGGACCAATGTGAATACCCCGCACAATGAAAAAGCTGAAGATTTTCTTTTCCTAGCAGATCCGTATTGGACAACTATAAAGAAGAGAATGGCGAACTTACACGAAGATGGAAACCACACCACGACTGAAGAATTATTCTGCAAAGAAGGCATTACTGACATACATCAAAATATATTTATTCCAGCATTAAATATACTTCTTTCCATCACTGCATTTCTGGGCAATGTTCTGATCATTGTTGCTATTCCAAAGGTGTCTTCCCTTCATCCGCCATCGAAACTTCTGTTTCGTTCTCTTGCAAGTACTGATCTCTGTGTAGGTCTTATTACACAGCCTCTCTATCTCTTTTCTTCCTTAATGCCTTCGTCGCCAGCACACTCCCTACGTTGTCATTACAAGTATTCTGGATTCCTGGCTCGTGCAACAGGTACAATCTTTTGCGAGTTATCTTTGTTAACATTAACTGCAATAAGTGTGGACAGACTGCTCGCTTTGTTGCTGGGGCTAAGATACAGGCAGGTGGTAACTATGAGGCGAGTTCAGGTCTTTGTTGTTATTTCCTGGCCTTCTAGCATTGCCATTGCATCAACATCTTTTTAGAGCGTGCACGTTACTATATCCATCAACTGCACAATTGCGTTGCTTTGTGTACTGACTTCAACCAGCTGTTACACGAAAATCTATTTCAAGCTTCGCAAGCATCATATTGCAGTACAAGTCCATGCTCACGATTGGAAACAGAACGGTGGAGCAAATCCACTAAATGCTGCACGGTACAGAAAGACGGTGTCCAGTGCATTGTGGGTGCAAATCACTCTTGTCGTTTGTTATCTTCCATATGGTATAGTGAGAGCTATATTTGTTTTTACCGGATTAAATGTACCATCTCTCGACCTTGCTTCGACTACAACATTAACTCTGGTTTTCTTGAACTCATCTCTTAACCCATTTCTGTACTGTTGGAAGATGAGGAAAGTAAGGCAAGCAGTGAAGAAAACGATTAGGCAGCTTTTGTGTTTCTCGAATTAACCGTATAATAAACGTTAGCACTTTTTAAACAAGAATCTCATTGAATAATAGATAATGAAAGTGGTAAGTTTCAAGCTCGGTAAATAATTAGTCACAATTATGTTCGTAATTATGTGCATAATCATGTTCGTTTTTCTTTCAATCGCTGACATTTGATGTAGATAAATTATTGTAAAGGTGTTATATGCATAGATGAACCTGTCATACCAGTTTTGACTAGTGTACTAGTGTAGGCGTCTCTTTTTAAACTGACGAAAAGGCGTTACTTGGCTTGTCTAGATGCTATTATTGTGATTTTGCATTAGCGTCTGCTGTCCTTGACACCTACAATGTAACAGTAACTCTCGTTTTGTTCAACTCAACGCTGGATCCAGCTGATCATTATCCCAAATGCTAAAGATCAGAGATGTGAGAAAAGCATGTGAGGTAGACAGTGTGTGCGAAATTTAAGCTTATTATGCTACCAAATTTCAATGCACGAACACTCATTATCACACGCCTCCCGAGATTTTGGATGACTCTATGATTCGTATATCCTTGTGGATGGGCGATGTTCCACTCGCCTAGGAAATTTTAAGTTGCATGCTTCTGCTTTTTGTTAGCTGAGAAACAAAATTTTAATGAATCAACAGACAGGGTGAGGAATGAAGAATTTTGTAACATGAACATGCATCTGAGGTACTTCTTTAATGTACGAATTCTACGGCACCATACAATATTAATATCAATCCGCTGAACGGGATTTACCGCTTGTAAAACAACGATTTTATTGAATGATAAGAGCGTACAAGGAAGAAACCACATCTTAATGCATTGATGGGGCTTTACCGCTTGCAAAACAATGATTTTATTGAATGATAAGAGCGTACAACGAATAAGACACTTCTTTATGCGTCGAGATAAGAGCGTACAAGGAAGAAAAAAACATCTTAATGCATTGAGGGGGCTTTACCGCTTGTAAAACAACGATTTTATTGAATGAGATAAGAGCGTACAACCAAGAAAGCACATCGAAGACCGCTGTAATTCTCGTCAATGCTATGGGGAGCAGGAGGGATGCCGCAGTTGTGAGAGCGCTCGCTTCTCACCCGTGTGGTCCGTGTTGGAGTCCCGGACCCGGCGTCATATGAGTTTGTTGTTGGTTCTTGTCCCTGCTCGGAGGGTGTTTCTCCAGGTTGTCCGGTTTTCATCTCCTCCACAAAACCAACACTTCTAAATTCCAATTCGATCAGGAATACACTGCCCCATAAGCTTCTAGTTTTAAATACTACCCTGTCTAAACAAAGGTATTCTTTTTATTTTCAGAGAAAATACTGGAGGGCATCAAGGATAAAGTCGAAACACAACATAAACGCAATGTAAACAAAGTTGTTCTATCGCTAATTTTTTTCGAGAGCGCCCAAGCAAAATATTCATTTATTGACTTCTTTAACCTTTTTCTCTCAATCTGAGACCAGTCGATACCTTTTCACAAGCAGCTCATCACCTGATCAAAAGCAAATGGCATTCAAGGCAAAGAACACGTAAAATTGTTGCTGCAGCGCAGGTGGTTCAGATTAAAACAGGAGGTCGTTTTTAACCGCAATTGAATATTAAGTCCAGTTGGACGACAACCGTTGCGCTATAATTATAGTCCACAAACTTGAAATTTATACCGCAAAGCAGTCCGTGTTTTAACGCCGGTTTGCTGAGGGAATAGCGACTTTCGAAAAAAGGATCTGAGACGAATGGGGAATTGGCGCGAGTCACACATCGACACCTGCAGTGAATCAAACGGGAGGCGTCGATGCGCTTTATGTTAGCAAAGGCTTAATTACCAGCCTGTGTTTGTGAGGTCATAGCACGCCCCATATAAATATTCAAATTTTCTCTCTTATCGCTATTGTAAATATTTAAGGTTTTTAGAAACGGTTTTTACTGCTGTCCATTTGAAATAAAATTAATTAGAAACATTTTTGCAATGTTTAAGTTTGTTTTTATGCAGTTTTTTTGGCGATTTGAAGCGAACGAGAGCAGTTCTATGAGTTTAAGTTTTGACTCGTGTATAGAATACTAATATTTACACAAGGCGTGTAACTTCCACATCAAAGAATTAGCTTTCCTTATTACCTAGTTAAATTAACTACTTTATTTAATAAAAGTTTATATTCTATTAAAAAAAAAAGGTTTCGTAGATATTTGAGTTTTATTTAAGAATCGCTCCTGAATTTTTTAAGGTGTTGAATCAGTAATGATGTCACATGCAAAGGACAGTATCTAAAACTAATTGGTTAACACTTCTTTTAAATAATTATCAAAATGATTATTTAAAAACGTATTATCAATGCAAAGAGAATGGATAGCGGGTTATAAATGTATATTATCTTGATGTGAGGTATCCGACTGGTAGCTTCACCGCAAATAACACTATACAAGACGAGCTCAGCAAGGAGTATGTTATCTTCTTAATCAGGTAATTCAAAATATGGCTATTGGAATTAATACAAACTATAGTTATCTGCGCTTGCCCAAACGCTGACATGCAGCAACTGACTTATGCGCCTTTGAAACCCAAAGAATAATCGAAAATTATTGGTTGATAGAATTTTCGTTCTCTTTCACATTCACAGCTGTCGTTTTCCGCACCACATCCCCTTTATCCAAACTGCCCCGAGCCCAAAGCCTATGCGATCATTACAAAACAAAAAACCTACCCAAACGAAAAGTGAGTATACTTATATGATAAAACAAATTATTACAAAACTGAATTTGAATGCCTCCTTATTATGCTGGTGATGTTGATAGCATTCATGGAGGAGGTTGTATTCCAGTAGATCTAGTGACCACTGCCGGCCACTGCCATAAAACTATACCATCAGCTTGCAATATTCCGCACTTTTCAGAAATATAAAGGAGAAATGTTCAGTTTCCAGAATGAAGAAAGCTATTGTAAAGTAGTAAAACCCAAAACTAGCATGCTCTTGCAAAAGCTCCATGCGTATCACTTTGTATGCTAAAAGAGATGGGCAATTAAGCAATTTGCAGGTTTTTGATATTTAGTAGACTATTATAATGTTGCTTTTACTGAAATTTTCGCCGGTTCTTTGAATGTCAACCCAATAAATTATACTTTTCAAACTGATAACTTTTAACGAGAACAAAGTTCAACATCGGAAGCATGGCTTAGGTGAGTCAGCCAGACCTGTGAAGCGACTGTACAAATACGGGACTTAAGAAAGGTGTGCCAGCTGCGTGTGGCAAATTTTCGTTTTTGCATTTCCGGTGCTGTTGCTAGGAAACAAAAATACTCAAAAGTTCACATTAATAATGCAGTGCCATTAACGTGATAGTTGTTTTATTATTATGTATAATAGTGGTTTCAATGACATTGCAGTTTTATATGCGCAAAGCCAAATTATTTGGACTTGGTAGATTATGCGTCCAAAAAATCGTATAGGCATCGACTGGGAGTACTTGTGAAGAACATTATTCCATAGTTTGACTGACAGCTTTAAAGAATATGCTAGGTGATACATAAGTACTGTATAATTTAATGTTTAGACAAAAAATTAAACATTTTTCTTAATTGTTTTTTTTTTCAAAGGGTCTTGATAGTAGCGATCAGCAAGTGAAAAGTTTAAAGAAAACGACAAAACTTTTCAATTTAAAAGGCATGACAGAAGTTTCTGTCAAAAAATGTCTGTCAATCTTAAAAGATTTGTCCTTTTCTTTAAGCTATTATTCTAATCTTTTATTATTTTAAAGATAGATAGAGGAGTTGCAATCGGTCTCTAGCGTAGAGAGATAAAAAAAAATATATTAAGTGGAAGTAAAACTGATATAAGAAACTAAAATCATATGGTTTTTTTCTAAAAATGAGAAGCTCTTAATACTATTTACACTGGAAAAACCGAACCATTTACAGACTTACAAAATGTTATTAAAATCTTTGTAAATTTTATAAAATCTCTGTACTTTCCTTGTAAATTCCAATGTCTGTAAACGTGCACACTTACAGACATTTTGTAAATCTCATAGAAAGTCTGTAAATTTTGACTAATTTTGTAGACGTAATGTCTGCAAAAACTTTGTATTTTTCTTGTAAATTTTTCTATTATTTTACAGAGATTTTATTACATGTCTGTAAAATCTCTGTAAAAGTTTTACAGAGATTTTTTGAATTCTGTAAAATGTTTGTAAAATGTTTAAATTTTTCCTGTAAATTCTAAAGTCTGTAAATGTGCACACTTACAGAGATTTTGTAAAATCTGTCAAATCTCTGTGAATTTTACGGATTCCCTACAAAATATCTGTAAAATGTCTTTATAATGTTGGTGTTTTCCTTGTAAATTTTGCAAAAAATGTTCAAATTTGAAAATAATGTATTTAAAATCTCTGAACAATCTCTGTATTTATTTTACAGAGATTTCAAGGAGTACAATAAAATGTATGTGAAATCTCTGTATTCCACAGATCAATTAAAAGGGCTGCAAAATTTCTCTTTTACAGATATTTTATATTTTTATAAAATCTCTTTACAATGTTAGTAAAATTAATAAACATACATTTATGCAAATGGGATGTAGCACACTGCAAATGTGATCTACTATCCTTACATGAAGTGGTACAACATGCATTGCATCTCATTTGTGAGTCAGCTGCGATAAATAATGTACATGTAGTCTGAAAACTGCAATCCACAAAACCTTTATTTTAAAAGTGTACTCTATATGTATCATTACAATATATTAATGATCAATATGAAACAAACTTATCTGCTGGACATAATTTATTAATCATAATGATCACTGTCAAAAGGAAAATTAAGTCCACCATTTGTGAATAGAAATTAAAGGAGCTGTCACAGTATTGTAAGTCGTTTTTTCAGGTTTGTTTCAAATTGAAGGAAACCTCAAAACAGTAGTTTTCGAAGGTAGTAACCAATGGAATAATAAAACCCTGAAATAAACAAGGATGTTTTAGGTTGACGAAGATTAAGAGCTGCAAACTTTGCCAATTTTTTCAAGTTGAGTTCTCTGTGACATAGCTCCTTTATAATTCAGTGATGGATACATGGATTGTTTTTTTTTAGGAATGCTGAAAAAACTTGAAATGTTGAGGCCGGCTAATTATTTAAGTTGCAATACAGTTCCATTTTGGCTATCTGCAGCCGAAAACGCTTGTCAAACGTAAGTTCCAATGTTCAAAAATAGATATGGTTTTTTACCCAAGCATCAAATTGTCCTTTGTGATGACTTTTGCTGTGTCGATTCTCTTTACTTTCCTTTGAGAAAAGAGCTCCTTCCCAATTAGCGTGCAAAGCTGTTCTTTTGTTACCCTACTGGCAGTACATGTAGATATTCCCAGCTGTGTCGCAGTCTTCTTTAGGTTGATGATCGTAAGTTAACTTGTTTTCTTTGCTTTTAAATAAAGTAATGCTGTGCTAATTGCCATTCCATTTGGGATCTGCAATTGAGAGAGTGAAAGCAGTTCCTTAAATAAATTGGCTAACAAGCATGTTTCACAATAAGTAAGCATGCAATGCAAACACAAAAAGACACTAGCTTGCATGTCCATATCCATTCTCGGAGACTGGCCCAGGGGCAGTTAGTCAGGAGGAAATGAAGTACATGTAAGCTCGGAAAAAGCCTGGGTAGCAAAAGATATCATGAAGGGCCAATTGAGCCCCTGGGAAATGAGTCTCTACAGATGACTTCCAAATGGCTATGCGAATACTGGCTCCTGATTGAGCATTGGCCCAATCCGCAAATAGTAACTTAATAGTCACTTTCGTGCGTTTTTACACAATGGTTGTTGCTATACCTCAGATTATTGCCACCAGAGAGCACAGGAATACATGTATGCTGGGAAATCATTTCGGATGTCAGAAATAAATTTCAAGATCCACAAAAAATTTCCATTTAGACTGATCGGGGTATTGTAAATGACTTGTTTACCTGTGTGATGGATGCATTGGCAGTCACATGGATGCATGCATTGCACAGGTAAACAAGCCAAAATTTTACGATAGATCTGATTGGTCCAAATGGAAATTTCTTTGCAGAACTTAAAATAACTCTCATTCTGACATCCCAAATGATTTCTCTTCTCTGTCTCTTGACCCTAATATGAAATATTATGGCATCACACACAAAAGCTCCTTTACTGAAAGAAAGCATTCATGTTGGGGTTTCTTGTGTTGGCGTTTAGGTGTTATCTTTGCTTTGTGATTATCACTCATTTATTATTGCAACATGTATAATTAACAAGGGCATGCAATTAAAATCATAGAAGATTTCAGGTTTTTAAGCATCTTGCAAAAGAGTGTATTAATTGTGCCTTGAGAGGGTAGCATTAAACAAGAGATAGCATTAAACCTTCATTTCCAACACCTCAAAAACAATTTGTTCATCAATACTCTGCTAGACTTAATAATTTAAACTATTTTCCCTTGTCTTGAAAGACAGTTTATGTGAAACAAACATTTCAAACTGATTATTACTTATCATGATTATGTCCCACATTTATTTCTGTATGCTCTGTCAACCTGACTGCATGTGGATGCTCTGATTGATTCCGAATTTTTCTCTTGATTATAAATAACTCAATATTGAATGATCCACCATAGTAAGTTGTGTATTTATTTTATAACACATCAGCTGGCGTTAAATTCATTGAAATAAAAAAAAAAATAAATGAAAGAAAAATCGTCCAAATTACTTACATTATCTGATCTGTTTTTTTTTTCTTTACTGCTACCTTCATGCTCAGTGGACTCCTGATTTGTCTCCTGGCAAAAGAAAATGGTGGTTATAACAAACATCTCACATTCGTTACATAACTACATGTTTTTTATACGTGTTGTTAAATTAACTGAGCTGGATAAAATAAAAACCAATTTGCAATATTTGGATACACGATATTGCAATCAATGCCATGATTGGTGCCCTGCTAGCTAGAGCAGTTTTCACTTCTGAATCAAAAAGAAGTTTGTGTTTGCTATGGTCTGGCAAATACAGTACTAGTATATTTAGTGATTGGTTTAAACATTTCATGTCACTCATTTACTCAAACAGAAAACTGCTCATTGTACACCGTTTTAGATTGTTTCCGTTAGTTAGGGTGCCATTTTCCAAGCCACCCCATAGTGTAAATATGTGCAAAACACTTTCACCTGAAACTTTTTTTATTACGATTAATTGTTTACGATGTCCCATTCTCATAACTAAACAAGCTGAATGATTTTTTGATTTGATTTGCATAAAAACAGCAAAAAGATTACAGTAACATGTACATATGTAGTAATTAAAATTACTTGACAAGCTTATTTGCACACAGTACATGTAACTGTTAGAAATAACCGTGCACGGTTTACTATCAGAAAGAGGGAAAACTATTACACTGTTTACAGCTATTTCAATTAACGTTGTCGGATTGAAGCTCAAAGCTTAAAGACAAGACCGAAAGGTAGTATGGGCGAAGAAAGAGTGTTCCACCCGCGCTGAATACTAATGAGATACAGCGATATAGCAAACGAGACGTTTTTCGTTTCCTTTCTCTTCAGACATGTGTAGAAAAGATCCTTTTTCGCCTCATTTCATTTAAAAAGAATAATCCAAACCACATAACGGCGAAAGAAAAGATACAAGAAAGGTTTCACCGAAAGAAAAACAAATATTCCACGTGCAAAAATACAAACCTGTAGATTTCCTCAAAGGTGATATGCAAATTGCAGTAAATACCCATGGCACCATTCGGTCTTGACTTGTAGGTTTGAAGATTTAATCCGACAACGTTAATTGAAATAGCTGTATATAATTTTAGGATGAGGTTGGAGCACTTTCTGGGCATTTTGGTTTGAAACATAAATTTTACTTCTTATACTAACATCATGTTGATGGTCTGACTTTTCCTCAGAGGAAGGTGAGAGTTGTTCATCTTTTTCCCGGCAAGCAAAAAAGGGGATTATAAAATTAATTTACAGACAGGTACCTGTTTAAGCAAAATAGATGCACTGGCCTCTTTTATTTTAATAATAGCTTGTAATTCAGTATTTGTTATTGTAAGGATTACCATGAGTTAAAAACCTTGAACAGTAAATACCTAATCATCACCACCATCTGTATTACCGGTAATTGCTATTATTAAAAGAAACCTGTACATTTCTTCTAGCCTGCGAATACAGCCGCCTCTCATTCGCTCCCGCTACTACGTGCGAAATGCGAAGAGAGACGTCTGCGATTCACGGCCAAAAATTGCATACTGATGACGTTGACCTCTAATTAGATTTCCGGAATATAACAACAACACACGCAGTTGGTCTTGCATAATTAATGTCTTCATTTTCAGTTGCCCATTGCTAGCTCACTGCTCGAAGAATAGATTCATTGAACAATTATTGATTGAACACAAACACTTTCAAGGCAGTCAAAGACGTATAATTATAAACAGCGGACATCTTGGTCACGAAAATCCATATACGAGTTGCACATTAGCTATGATTTGAAAAACGAAGCTGTGAAATCACCAAATGTGTCACCAATAAAACCCACGGGTGTCAAAATTTATCTAAATGTTTTGAAACTGGCTGCAGTGGCGCATCCTTCCTGAACGTCTTTGAGATCGTTCATGAAGCACTCTTGCCTTAGTCTTCCAATAGAGAAATCAGAGAAATGTAAGTTGAAGGTTATTGCTCCGGTGTGTCTTCATAATCCTGCCGCATCCGGTGTACTTTTGGTCCACAATAACACCCGGCGTTGACCCGGCGTAATATTTCACATACATTATGCAAATTACCTAGTTGACCAATCAGCGCTCCTGTCCGGATTCCGGACAGATTTACGTCATCAGTATGGAATTTTTGGCCGTGAATCGCAGACGTCTCTCTTCGCGTTTCGCACGTAGTAGCGGGAGCGAATGAGAGGCGGCTGTATTCCCAGGCTACATTTCTTCAGTAGCCAGTCAATACGTGATTTACCGCTTTATCATTGTCATGACGATGATTATTACTTTCATTTAATTTCCTAGCTGTAATTTGACTGTACAGACAACATCAACCTTTGGACCTGAGTACTCCTTCCTTATCCCTTCTATCTCAAACAAGAGGTTCAAGTTCTTGTAAATAAGAATTAGTGAGAACATATACATGTATACCTGTAGAGCAGTTTTCAGCTCAGTGCCTTCAACCCAAAACCAAAGCAATCACTCTCGACTGGCTATATAATCACAAAGGACACTCAGAATTCAGTTTCCAATCAAAACTCAAAGTTATTTCATGTAGTGTCAGGAAATGCATGAAAACTCACAACTGGTTTACTTCTTATTTGCTGAGAGAGTGGCATAAGATTCTTGGGCTAATCAATTTAAGTCTAAATTATTAAACCAAAGTATAAAATCAGTTACATTCGACACTCAAGTGAAATCGCTCTATACTGTACTACTTGTACAGACTTATGTTGTAATGCATACATGTACGTCACCAGTCAAATTTTGCTATTGTATGTGCCTGTAATAAAGGAAGTTGACTTACAATGAATGGGATTAGACAAATTAATTAGTGATAAGAAGATTAACTACAAGTCATACCTCATCCCCTTGTTTACTGCTTTTCTTATTTATCAGTTGCTTTTTAGAACTCTGTGAAAAAAATCACATCTATGAATGTCAGTGCACTGGAACATAATTCACATTATATGAGTTTGTTTTTTTAAGTTGAGAAGTTAATTGCAAGTCTTGACACAAATAATACTGTCAACAACAGGAGACGTACTATACAACAGCAGAACGCAACAGGGAGGATCAAAACACACCAATCCACGGCTGTTACATGGCGAATTTGAACAAGCTCAAAGTGAATACATGTAAATGCATGAAATTTGGTAGTCAAATAATGGGAGCGCAAGTTTCAAATATTATGAACTATTGACTATCACCTGACCAAGGCTAAAGTTAGTAACCAGATCACCCTTATTTCTACATCTACAGTGTAAGGGTGCCCCATTGGGCAGTCACTGTAAAAAGCGGACTGTGCAATTATGCACCTCGTCCCTCATATTTAAAAATATTAAGACCGCTGAATTTGGGACTGTATATGCATGAATGCAGTCCTTTACAGTTACATGTATATAGTTATTACTATATAGTTATTGGGACAAGTTTTACTTCCATAACAGGTATGGTATTTTCTGGTGCAAAATCTAAAATGGTTTATACATGTACGTGTAGCTACCAATATCCAACAAGCAAAATATAGACAAACGACATGAGGCTTCATGTAAATTAAACTACGAAAGACTTCAGCTTACCTGTACATGCAGAAAGTTTTCAACAATAGCAGATACGTTGTCCAAAATCCTTAGAGATGATGGCTAGATTGCAGAATACCCGGCCCACTGTTTTGCATCTCATTGAATAACAAAAGTGCCTATTGTGTTATGCCTCGTTCTTAAAGCGTTCCGACATATGTAAATAAGTGGGCCGGGTATACTGCAATCGCTCCGAGATGATATATTATACTTGAAAGAAAACTTTCCATCGCCTGGTGACTGAGAATGTAGACCGATCCTTGTACCACAAAGCAGTTACACTGCTTTCAGAACAACACAGGCAACATCGATGGATGATTTACCGCTCGATCGGGTTTCCCTTGTCGATATTTCATCAAATTACACTTCTTACCGTTCCGAAAAACACAATTTGCGAACATTCTGCCTCAAAAACTAACAGAACGAAGTAACAATTCGCGAATTCAGATTTAAACGTTAGAAAATTAATCACCAACGAATCTTCACTCCTTTCGAAAATGGCGGTAAATGGGTGGAGCAGAGGATCTCGGGAAGCAGTTCCGTAAGGTACTTCATGTATGGGTACACGTTTGATACTCTATGAAGCAACACCGCTGACAACGGTCCCTAACAGTGCGTAAAGATTCGTAAAGAGAATTTACGACACGTAAAGAGGTCAAGAAGAAGCGCGTCAAAACAACTCTGTAAGATTTTACATACCCACGAGACATCTATATTTGACTTCTTTGGACGTCGTTGTTGAAATAGAAGGTGGAGAATTATATATCTACGTTGTTTACGCATATGTGATATCCTGTACAGTATGGTACAGAGTCTTACGCGTTCTCTGCCAGTTCACGCGTCTTTAGCGACGGACCATTATTTTTCTGGAGGGGGGGGGGGGGGGGGGGGTGAAAAATATTGAAAAAAATTGTTTACAGGGCCTGAAAAGACAAAATAAATTGTTTGCAAACATCATATGTATTAAAAAAATAGTTTGCATAGAAGTCAGAGAAACTTTTTTTTAATTTTTTAACGAAGACTAGTGAGCAAAGACTTCTTGTAGTTATAAGCTTGTTGTTTATTTCCGACGCGTTTCGTCTCTAACTGAGACTTCTTCAGGCAACTAGCAAAGAACAGCATATATAGCACATTCGCGTGCCTAGCTACAACTTCCCATGGAAGTGAATAATAACTAAAATATGCTGTAAACGGACGTTACAAAAAACGCTTTAATACATATGTTAGTGCGTGTTGTTATATTTTGGGGGTCATACGATTAGCGTTAATCGTATGCCCCCCAAAATATGACAACACGCAATAACCAGGCGCGGATCCACACCCGTTTACAACGATTTACGGAAATCGGTCAGATTTTTGGTAAAAATAAATGAATAAATAAATAAAAAATAAGGTAATTAATTAAAATAAATAAATTTCCAAGTTGAAATCTCGACAGTGCAAAAGAATGGTTTCTAAACATTTATTTCCGGGCATTCACTGACCTCCTAGATCCTACGCAGGCAGAATGGAACTGGCCAACATCATGTCCGAGTGACTCGGAAACCCCCGAAATGGCAGTTTAGGGGGTCAAAATCTTAAAAATTTTCCGGGGGGGCATGCCCCCAGACCCCCCTAGAAGCTCGCGCCTTTGGCGCTCGTACCATGCCTCCGGCATAGAAAGTTTTTCAACCCTCTGGAAATCGGTCACGATTTTCTCTGCATCCGCGCCTGATAACATATGTATTGAGGCGTTTTTTGTAATGTTCGTTTACAGAATATTTTAGTTATTATTCACTTCCATGGGAAGTTGTAGCTAGGCACGCGAATGTGCTATATATGCTGTTCTTTGCTAGTTGTATTCATTCCCTGAAGAAGTCTCAGTTAGAGACGAAACGCGTCGGAAATAAACGACAAGTTTACAACCACAAGAAGTCTTTCCTTGTGCTGCTCACTAGTCTTCGTTAAAAAAATAAAAATTAAAAAAAAAATTACTGCCGCCAATCTTCGTAGTGTACGTCTCAGAAAACGAAAAAGATGAGTTGAGAGGTGTTTATTGGTCGCCACCACAAAATATTGAATTAAATAATGATTGATGGCAGTAAAAGCGAACCTCCTTTTTGTGTCAGATCGTGGTTAAAAAAGATCGAAAAAAAAATTGTTTGCAGGAAGGTGTTGTTAGAAAAAAAATGTTTGCAGAGGTGCATAGATAAAAAAAAAAAAGTTTGCAGAGAGAGATTTTTCATCCCCCCCCCCCCCCCCCCCTCCAGAAAAATAATGGTCCGTCCCTTACGGAACAAGTAACATTGTTGTAAAGAGGGCCTTCTATTACTGTTCTTTACGCAAAAGTTAAAATTCGCGATGTTGCATAAAATTACCAGCGGACTTTGTCAAAACATTCGAAAACTTATAAGGTGTCCTTACATTCAGGGTGCTTACCATTTAGCCAAAAAATCCGGAAATTTCGGTTGAAAGTCAAATGGAACAGTAATTTTCCGGAAAATTAGTTCGGAAATTGTGGACTACCTCCAGTGGTAGTCCTCTTTTTCCGTTCGGAACGGAACGTAAGAAATTTCCTTACCATTTGCACGATTTCCCAGTTCCAGTCTCTCATCAACGGCAAACAATAACAGGAAACCGAACTTCAAATGGTAAGCGCCATCTCGTTCAGTTGGTTTGCTGATTTTGGAAAATCCCTTACCATTAATCAGTGTTCATTCCAACCGGTTCCTTCTATCAAATGGTAAGCACCCTGGGTGTACGGTAATCTACACACAACAGTATACAATAGTATAAGGAAATAGAGGTACACTGTTCATTATACAGACCGTATACCCGAACTTCAGTACACACCAGTATACCTTTTCGTACACATTACGTATACGGATTCATTATACCTCCGTATACATGTCATTTCATGCAGTGATACATACATTTTACAGAGCCCTGCTTGTGCACTTTTACAGACATTTTACAGAGCCCTACTTGTACACGTTTACAGACATTTTACAGAGCCCTGCTTGTGCACTTTTACAGACATTTTACAGAGCCCTGCTTGTGCACTTTTACAGACATTTTACAGAGCCCTGCTTGTGCACTTTTACAGACATTTTACAGAGCCCTGCTTGTGCACTTTTACAGACATTCTACAGAGCCCTGCTTATGCACTTTTACAGACATTATACAGAGCCCTGCTTGTGCACTTTTACAGACATTTTACAGAGCCCTGCTTATGCACTTTTACAGACATTTTACAGAGCCCTGCTTATGCACTTTTACAGACATTATACAGAGCCCTGCTTGTGCACTTTTACAAACATTTTACAGAGCCCTGCTTATGCACTTTTACAGACATTTTACAGAGCCCTGCTTATGCACTTTTAGAAACATCTAATTTACAGAGATTCTACAAACTCAACAAATTCTCTGTAAATCGTAAAATTACAGACTTTTTCGAGACATTTTGTTAAGTCTGTAAATTAAAGTCAATATTTTATATTCTAAGACCTTAAAATTTACAAACATTTTATTAGGTTTTTACCTTACAAAAGTACACAAAAAGTCTGTAAAAGTATAATTTACAAAGATTTTGTTTTGAGGAAGGGAAAGACCCAAGCTTCTCTTTTTCATATAATGTTTGTAAAATTTAAATTTACAGACATTAAGGAAAGTCTGTAAAGGGTTCGGTTTTTCCAGTGTTTAGGTTTGAATACCGATGAATTAAGCCATTCTGACAAAAATTGCCACCTGTAATATTTTTATTATACCTTTCTTTGTATGTCAGTTAAATAGCATCATTTAATGCAACGTATTCTAGAATAGTCATATTGTAAATACAAAAAGAGAACACTGAAAAGATTCTTTCGTTGTCAACTTATTGCCATCAATACTCGTAAATTATTTTCAGGAAAACTCACATTCGAATTCCAATTATGTTTTACTTGACATCAAGATCATCATAAAGTTAAATATCTTTATATATTTTTTGTAGCTACAAAAAAAAAAAAATGACGAAATTAAGAAGGGCAAAAATATCACAAGTAAAATCACATAAACGGAAGAATTACGTTAATATAGTTGGAAAAGATCTGAAAAATGGCGTCATCTTCCAATTGCGAGTTATGCAAACAAATGTTCAATGATAATAATAAAAAAAATGAAATATTATATAGATGCCCACAAAAGCCAATATATTTGCCGAAAAACCAATACAATAATTTATATGAGCCAACCGGATATGGGCCGCAAACAACATAGTTAAAATAACAACATCAGTTGGTTCATCAAAGTTTGTTGCTCGAGAAATAAATATATCCCAGCAAATGTTTCCGCCAGGAAATAGAATGCAAGGCGCTTTTAGTGCGAGGGCATGTTTGCAAAATTCCTCGAGACAACCGCCTATTTAATAGCTGGATATTCCATTATTCACGCTTTTATTATATCGTTTCTTTTCCACAGGACAGACTTACCTGAGAGACCAGCACATCACATCAAAGGTGTATCATCTGCTCTGAGAATAGTTATAACGTGGGCTTTAATACAAAACTGAAGGAACATAGTCTGTTTCGAAAACTAGCTGCAAAGTTAGATTTGACCTTAACAAAAACGTAGACAATGGAAAACCTAACTGACGACGTAACAAACCACACAATTCAGGATTTAGTATACAAGACAGCTGGTTTAAATCAAGGAATACCTCCTGAAAAAAAAGTTATGTCAGCATTTAATATTCTTACAGCCATCACGGCATTTCTGGGAAATGTTTTGATCATAGTTGCTCTTCCAAAGGCGTCGTCCCTTCATCCGCATTCAAAACTTCTGTTTCGTTTACTTGCGATCACTGATCTCTGTGTGGGACTCATTACACAGCCTCTTTACGTTACTTATCTTCTGATATCTCCAAGATGCTCTCAGCGTCGACTTATTGCACACCTTATTAACATTACATCCACAATTTTTGGTGGAGTATCTATGTACATTGTGACTGCAATTAGTGTGGACAGACTACTAGCCCTGTTGTTAGGTCAAAGGTACAGATGGATAGTAACTTTAAAGCGAGTGCGTTTCTTGCTTTTTCTATTTTGGTTTTCTAGCTCTGCCGCAGCTATGACGTTCTTTTACAACCACGCTATCGCTATAGGTATCACTAGCTTAGGTCTGTTATTTTGCGTCTTTGGCTCGACCTTCTGTTACACGAAAATCTACGTCACATTACGGCAACATCAAGCTCAAGTACAAGGTTATGTAAACCAGGGTCAACGGAACGGAGGAAGAATTCCACTCAATATAGCACGTTACAGAAAGACAGTATCCAGTGCAATGTGGGTTCAAACGGCTATGCTGGCTTGCTATTTTCCATATGCTACAACCATAGGCATATTTGCTATCGCTGGGCCTCTGCCACCATTCCTTGGTATCGCTTGGAATGTGACGCTTTCTCTTTACTATTTTAACTCAACTCTGAATCCATTTCTCTATTGCTGGAAGATCAGAGAAGTAAGACGAGCAGTGAAGGACACAATCAGAAAACTGAACTGTTTTTAGAGCTAACTTAGTCCCGCAGACTGTATCACACATATTAGGGGAATCGAATGGTCAGTTTGCGAGCATGCAGGCACAGCGTTTTTTTTTTTGTTGTTTTTTCGGGCGAGCACCAACAAAAAAATTTGCGAGCATTTTGATAGGAAACCTAATTTTTCGAGCATTGCAAAATTCCGAGGGACCATTCATGGACACTTTTATTGAGAGCAAGTCATATAGCAATCGAAAAAAAAAATAGAAAAAAAGGAAAAAATATATATTTTCTTTTCAAATATCCCACATGACAGCCTTGACGTGAACAACCGAAATCAGCGTCCTCTAGAGTACTTACTTTCAAGTTCCGCTATTTCCAACTTAATTTATTTGAATTTAGGAGCATTTAGTTAATTCAAAATAATATGCTCAACTTTTAGCTAATTTTACCCAGCATCTTGTTAATAACTATTTAATTTGTTGTTCTGTTGTATCATTTCATTTCTTGCTAATGACAACCAAAGTTTAAGCAAGAACGTCAGACGCGTTGCTGTTAAAGATTGAGGTTATTGAACTGCCACGCCATAAAAAAAAAAAAAAAAAAAAAAAAAAAAAAAAATAGTAACCGTTCAGTGAACCGTTCAAAGAAGCTAAGAAAATGAAATGCTATAACAGACAAACACTGGAAAAACTTCTGCAAGTCTCAGGTCTCTGTGGTTCGCCGTTTGTGAGTTATTTGCCAAAACGTTTCACGCAAATTTATAGAGCTTTGTTGGTGTGCAACTTTGGTACATCAACATGGCCGCCACAAATCAGCCAAGTCATCTAAAATTCACTTTTGCAATGAAAGCAATTTCTCTTCGCTCGTGAGCTCTTACATATGCGCATTAACAGATCTCCTAAGACTTTATAATGTTAAAAAGTGCTAAAAACCATAATACGAGACCTTCTTTTCAACCATTACAGCTTTGTCGCGGCCACTATCTCCGTGTCACGCAAGGTTAATATTAGGAAATTCAAATTTTTAAAGCGACAGACACTAGAAGACTAAAAACTTGCAAAAAGACTTTTTTCTAGGTCATCTTCAACCTAGTGTAGGAAAAAAAATTAGAAGACCTAAAAATAATGAGTTTAAAATTTTATGACGTCACATGCAAACCAAGAATATGGTAAGAGATGGATTGTCAGGCAAGTAAGCTCGCCTTTGTCTTGAAGTTATAACTAAGAATTCAGTCTAAGGCTTGGGTCGCACTTGAGACAAAACTTAGACAATTTTGTTTTGATAACCAAAAATTCCGTCAAATGCCTGTCATTAGTTGACCACACCAAGTGCGACCTATTTGTCTCTACGCGGACAAAAACTTGTCCACGGAGACAAATCTTCAAAGATGCCGTCGTCCTGCCTCGGAGCACGACTTTTTGCGAACAAAAACAAAAAAATGTTTTTCTTGTGGTAAACCTGTCAGTCAATTCAATGAACCTTACTTTTTTTCGCTTTACATTTCACTTTTCGTTGCGACCTTCGTATGACCTCGTATCGTTCACGACAAATCATGAATCCAGGATTTCGAAACAATTTTCCCGGTTTTGGGGACATCCATTCCGATCAAATGATGAACCCAAATGAAGCGCAAGACCACTATAGGCCAGGGCAGTTGTTTTTGAGGCACCAGCGACGGCAGTTTTGGCGCTCTTCGGCCTCTTCAACCTCTTCAACCGGCACAAGCAGGCTGCTCTGGCAATGTACCCCTACCTCTAGCTTCCACGCCGCCACCTGAGACACCAGAACCCCAAGAAGCGTCCGAGACTGACAATTCAGGGAAAGCAGGAAGAGGGTACCTAAAATGGGGAGAAGAAGAGGAGAAGCTTCTTGTGCAGTTATGGTGTGACAAGCACACAAGACTAGAGTCGCGGCACGCGAGACAAGTCTGGGAGGAGATTGCTCGGGAAGTTTCAAAGATAGGTACAAGGAGGCCAAAGACCACAACCGTCATAAGACTGGAGGCGAACGAAAAACCTCGCCATTTTATGACGAGATCGACTCCGTTCTTGGATGTCGTGACATCGTGACATTCAGTCACATAGAAAAATCTGCGCCAGCAGTTTCTTCGAGCTCCCCTGATTCAAACGGAAAGGAGGGAGGACCAGAAGACGAGGAAAGTGTTGACGACGAACAATTCGAACAGTCTCTTGCGGCCTTTGGTCTAAAACGAAGGAAGAAAAGAAAAAGTCAACGCGATGAAAGAAAGCGCGCCAAAAGTGCAAAAGCCCCGCGAAAAGAACAAGAAGAAGGCGATGCTCTTTTCCGCGAGAGTATGAAGAAGTTACAAGAGCAGGGAGACAAAATTTCTGGGGTGCTAGAGTCTATGGAAAGAAATCAAGCGCAGCAGCTCCAGCTCATGAATCAATTTATGAACAATTTCATGCAGGCAATGCAATCATCAAAGGACAAGTAGTGATTCAGAACAGTGATTTCTCAGTGATGTGATAATTATTGCGAGGTTCTAATATATATATATATATATATATATATATATATATATATATATATATATATATATATATATATATATATATTTTTTTTTTTTTTTTTTTTATTTAAACAATTACATATTGTCAAGTGATTCGAAATGTGATTGAAATTATAAATGTTACGTCCTCGACGTCTTCTTCGACGTTGGTTCCACAAAAGAAGTTGCGCTTGAAGTGCCCGTATTTGTACGAGAGAAGCAAGAAGAATGACTCTTTGAGCATCGTTGAGAACATAAAAATAAAAACCTAGAAACAGAGCGAACTGGCGCGGATTCATTGCGAACGTTCTATTCTACACATTGAGCGGGAAATAACAATTTATGCGGTAAATCAAGAAAGAGCGCCAGAAGTGACAGGTCGTATGGTTACTTTACGTTGATATCTCTGATGATTGTCTCTACAGTGCGACCGTAAAACGACAACATTTTAATTGCCTCGGACAAGTTCTGAGACAAAATTGTCCGCGACATCTTCAGACATTTGAAATATTTGTCTCAAGTGCGACCCCAACCTCAGTCAGGTTTAATGTAAGCTTATTGGCAGACAACCAGGTATTATTAGATTTTAAATCTTTGTTAAGAAAATCATTAATATCCTTAACATTCTTCCCTGCGTAAGCAATGCTGGTATCGTCAGCATACATTCGAGGATGAGAAAAATCAAGGCACTGGGGTAAATCGTTAATATAGAGTAAGAATAAAAGCGGGCCTTAAATATTGCCATGTATACCGCAGTTAAGAACTTTGGGCGTGGAGTTAGAACAATCAATTTGACAGATTTGCGATCGGTGTTCTAGATAGGAGCGAAACAAATGCAAAGTCCCCCCCCCCCCCCCTTCTCCAGGAACTCCGTACGAACGAAGTTTTAATACGAGAATCTCATCATCAACTGTATCGAACCCTTTTTTATATCCAAGAAAACAACAGCGTTGATAAGTCCTCGGCCAATGTTTAGAGCCCAGCTATCCGTTGCCAACTTTGTTAACTCTGACTTAATAAGTGTGGAGAGACTTAGGGACTGAGATACAGACAGGTTATAACATTGAGAGGAGCATGGGATCTTGTTGTTACCTTTTGGTTTTCTAGCACTGTTCTTGCAAAAATATTTCTTTTTAAACTATCCCATTGCTATATACATCATCTGCTTGGTGATGGTATTATGCATGGTAACCTCAGTGCTCTGTTATCTAAAAATATATCTTACCCTCGCCGTCACCAAGCTCAAGTACAAGACCACGTGCATCAAGGAGAACCAAACGGGTGAAGAATGCCTCTTAATATAGCACGATACAGAAAGGCAGTACGTTGTGGGTACAGGTAACACTATTATACATATGGTATCGTAGCTATATTTCCTAGATTATGTACTCAATATGTTTCCCTCGCCACAGGGAGCCCTCACATCCGTTTAGTAATTTTGTATCACCGATGTAAATTTTTAATGTAAATTTTTATTTTTAATAACACTTTTACTGTAAAGCGCCATGAGCCATGGATATGGCGCTATACAAATCTATTATTATTATATTATTATTATATTAGAATATGAATAAATGATCAACCTACCTTTATCGCGCGTGTGTTTTATGGCGGCCATTTTGAATTTTTAATACGCGCGCGGTCTGCTAGTGCGAGGTCTGGAACCGATATTACGGAAATCACTCGGAGCCTGCTCGGAGCTCTAAGAAAATGACAAGGGATGAAACTGAAATGAAGCGTTCCGAATTTCGCATTAGTTCAAGGGGAAATTTACTTCGTAATTTGACGAAAATTACTCTGTGGGAAGAAGAAGTATTAAGCTAAACATATTTAAGCTTATTTAGCCCAAACATTAAGAAGGTCTGTGATATTTTGGCGTTGTTTTAAACTACTCGCTTTCGCGCTATGTCTCTGCCAGTTGGGGGCCACGGAAGTGAAAAATGCGAAAAGTTGATTGACAGAATCGAAGTGGAAGTGAGAGTGTCACTTGTTCTGATTGGTGAGCTTTAATTCCGGAAGTTGCATGATTTTATTCCGGAAATAGAATGCTTCCTCAAGGCCAAGGCCAGATAATATTTCCGATGACGTAGTGGCGGGAAGAGTTCGAAAAAGTTTTTATGTATTTGGAAGAATTCAGGAATTTCATCACTGTTTAAGAGCAATTTTCTGAGAGTTTCGAGAATCGAAAGACAGTCGCGAAAAATCGAATTTTTTTTTATTTCGCCCAAACATTCCTTTAGGTGAACTTGTTTGAGGAAAAATAGTTTCAAGTTCCAAGGATTCATTTAACGGGCGAAATTTAAAAAAGTTTGAAAATTGGATATAATGGCGGTTTTCACCGCTTTGAAGGTTCGAATTTTCACGCTTCTTTACCAAAACGCTGGAGGCGTAAGAATGACCGTACAAAAATCAAACTTGGCACAAATATTATCTTATCCTTATTCTTTAAAACCGTGTAAAAAGTTTCTCGAAATTTTGTTTGTAGCTTTTGAACTCGGCGTGTCTATACAGTCGCCATTTGTGACTGTCAACAAGGGACAAATATGAGCCAACTTTGACTACCTTAAATGACCTCTGGTATATATCATTTGGCCAAAAAATCTACATCTTAGGAAACGTTTGTTTATGTTCCTTCCACCAGGAAAGTTATAGCTCTGGGAATCAAATACTTCCCCGGCAGTAAAATAAACTGTCATGGCATGTAAGCGAGTTGCATTTTATGCAAATCACTGGGTTATTCTTGGAATAACATCTCATGTTAACACGAAAGAACGACTTACCGTTTCCTGCCCGTGTTTGACTTGTTTCTGCTGTTAAACAAATGATTTGAACTATCCAGCGCCCTGTTGAGTCGTTTTATAAAACATAAACAGTGAACCAGCTCGCATCGCGGAGCTCCATGTTTGAATTGATCGTAAACGGAAACATTTATATTGATAAACTCTACAGGGATGATACCCGTGAATTGACATCTCAACGGCACAGATGTGGCCGTTTTTATCTCCCCGCTTGGCTGTTGTTGATAACGTGTTTGAATTTCCACCTCTAATCGTTAAAGTAATCTATTTGTACTGATGCATGAGCGAAGAAATATCGAAATGAATGACCTTTGCAGTGACCCGGTTGTCACGTTGCTTGGTGTCGCACCGGCACGAGATCCGTCACGCCGTAATGTCACGGTATTTAAAAATGTAAAATGTGAAAATTAGAATAGCAACATTTCTCAAACAAGTTTCATTTCCTTCCAAGAGATCGTTACATCATACTACGAAATGATGACATGGCTTTAGCAAAGGATTTTTACTGTTACAAGATGTACACATTTCAGCAATTTCGCAACGTTGTACATGCAGTAATTTTTCTATTAATCAAATTATAGCTTGTGAAATAAATATTTGCTACACATTTCCGCTGGTCAAATGTAGTCCGACTTAGTTACTGTTGTATTGATCGCACTGAGAAATTACTTGTATGGCGTCACCATATAGTGTAGCTTTTCCGCTCTTCTGGATGCCGTGACTGCCTGTGGTGTAAGCAGCCACTATCCGCGGCCCAAGTGCACTAGAGACGTCTGGAGACATCGTCAGTTATACGGACTAAGTGGAGATAATGCACTTGACAGTGAATGCAAGCTGTTGTTAGCTAAAGCAGGTAACGCTTTACTTATCCTTAATATTTCGATAATTGTCATCTTGTCATCCATTTTGCCAGGATTTTGGTGCCGCAAAGTGAGCGAACAGAAAACGCGAGCCCGCGCAGGCCCACGCGGGAATCACAAACACGCGAATCACGCGTTGCTCTCGCTGTCGGTTCATGTTGCCTGCCCTTAGCTCCGAAGGGGCAGGATATAACAGACATAACATTGAGAAATTTTAAAAGTATGTCGCCAAATCTCGCTGTTATGGTTAGGCTGTAATAATAGTTTGGATACACTCTCAGGACTGAATATTGACAGGCGTTTGCAGGGACGATTTGTTGAGATACGTTACGGCGGGGCGGGTGTGAGATAACGTTTGCCCACAGGTAGCTCAAGCCCCAGGGGGGGGGGGGGGGGGGGGTACTCGGTATTTCAAGTGACGGGGATGATCGAATGGGAGCAAAAATCAAGACCCAAAAAGATCCCTAGGGCTTCCAACAAAAACCAAAAAAGTCCCTTGACCAAAAATTAACCCCTAAAAAATCCCATGCCGAATTTCTGACCCTTAAAATTTTAAGCACTAAAAACATTAGAAATTGAATGTTTGTGTTTGTTTATTTATCAAATCATCTAAATAATCCTTCCTTCATCAGTAGAAACATCCAAGAACACTTTGCCTAGGTCAGTAATACCCAGAATAATCCTTGCTTAAATCAAGCCACCCAAAAAAAAATACTTGCCAAGTTTTCCTACCCAACTGACATCCCGGTATCGAAAATTTCAACCCAAAAAATCCTTCTATCATCCCCGTCATTTAAAATCCCGAGTACCCCACCCACCTGGGGCTCAAGCTCGACATATGGGTAGTTCTATGTTGACTTCTGCAGTGTTACATAATTTGAGCTATTTGCATATTTGTGTGCTGTGTGGTTCTTGAACTGATTCAGAGCGTTTTAGTGCAGTTTTGGTTCCAACCGTTTTTTCCTTATATGTCGAGCTTGGGCTACCTGTGGTTTGCCCCTTGAATACCCCTGGCGTTTTTAATTAAATTTCGTGTTATTTACAATAAATGTTCACTTATACGCACTCCCCCACCCCTCCTCCCTTTACCCGGTCATCTGCAAGCTTTGCTTTTCGTCCTTGCTTCACTTTCGTGTATCATGTGCGCTCAAGCACAAAGCAATCCCCACAAGAAAAAGATGGGTACCCTCACTTAAATGACACATTTTTTCATGCCAGGTTGATCTAGACCGCCAGCAATGTATGACCACGTTTTTCATTTATTTAACTGCAACCCTAAACGATATTACGAACGCTTAAGATAATGGCGTTCTGTTCTAAAGACCCTTGGTAATTTTTACCTCTAAGCGAGACAAAAAAATATACACTTCCTTTTCATATCGGAGTTCTCCACGTCGCAAAGAGTGCAAAGTATCATTGAAAAGTTTGGTATTGCGGGGATTTTTGCAGTAGACGAGTCCCACAAGTCATTAACAATATGTCCTCGCCACAGAGGACTCACAGAGCAGAGTATGGTTTTCGTTGGAGATGCTCTCCAACTTCCCACCGATGATGCTGGTATCCTGGCCAGCGAAGAGGAGGACAACTTTGCTCGGGCAAGGGCAACTATCATCTCCAGCACTCTTCAGCATCCTATCACGTACGATATTTGCAGCATGGCGAAGGATGGATCACTGGCTTCAAAACATTTGTCAGAAACTGGAATTAGAGGTGTCACCAAAGCCCATTTGCGTAAAAAAAAAATAAAAAATACTTTGACCTACTTATTAAAGCCGTGGCCAGTTGCACTTGCCAGCTCCAAGGGTAAATATCAAGAACTATGTGGAAACTGAACAGATCATATTAGCGTTGTACCGACTGAACTCAGTGCTCCTCACACCTATCAGAAATTTATGGGAATATCCCCCCCCCCCCCCCCCCCCGCCTCCCCCGTACTAATATTCGCGTACGGAATTGCAAAATTACTGTATTTCTTGTGAAAGATCTTCTTTCGTGTTACTGATTACACATGAAAAACAGTGTCAGACTTTTATTCACTCGCTGAAGCTTCAATCTTGTTCGATGCCTGATTCATTATTAGTGAGAAAAATCACGCACGCGACGCACTTCCTATACATGACGTATTGTAAAGATATGAAATAAGAATAATAAATAAAATGTAAGAGAACGTTTCCAAATCGGAAATTGGATGATAAGTATGGTATTGTCTTTAATCATACTGGAAAATATAAGGATGGAACAATAAAATGGGAAATTCTTTACCGAGAGACAAGGAGCGTGACTGGTTACCGGTGTCTTGCGTTACTGGTTAATTATATGCAGAATTCAAATGCTTTCGAAGCTTCGGCGGGCTTCAGATTTAGCAGCGAGTAATTGGTTCCTTGTTATTAAAAAAAGTTATCTTTACGCAAATTTAGATGCGTTAAAGGTTTTTAAGGACAAAAAGCTATGAATGGAGTCCATACCAAAGAAAATCATTTTGCAACGTCTTTAAAATGGTATTGCGAGGTCTTGCGAATGTCCCGATTATCATGTTTCCGCAATTCCGATAACTGTTTACTTTAAACAATATTCAACTTCGATGGATTTCCCGACTCGACACGACCACTGGAAGCAGAAATGAACTTCAACGACAGCAGAAGTGAGGTGCAAAAGTGGTAGTCGTTCATTCGCGTCAATATAATCGTTGACTTTGAGATGTTATTCCAAGAATATCCCAGTGATTTGCATAAAATGCAACTCGCTTACATGCCATGACAGTTTATTTTACTGCCGGGGAAGTATTTGATTCCCAGAGCTATAACTTTCCTGGTGGAAGGAACATAAATAAACGTTTCCTAAGATGTAGATTTTTTGGCCAAATGATATATACCAGAGGTCATTTAAGGTAGTCAAAGTTGGCTCATATTTGTCCCTTGTTGACAGACACAAATGGCGACTGTATAGACACGCCGAGTTCAAAAGCTACAAACAAAATTTCGAGAAACTTTTTACACGGTTTTAAAGAATAAGGATAAGATAATATTTGTGCCAAGTTTGGTCTTTGTACGGTCATTCTTACGCCTCCAGCGTTTTGGTAAAGAAGCGTGAAAATTCGAACCTTCAAAGCGGTGAAAACCGCCATTATATCCAATTTTCAAACTTTTTTAAATTTCGCCCGTTAAATGAATCTTTGGAACTTGAAACTATTTTTCCTCAAATAAGTTCACCTAAAGGAATGTTAGGGCGAAATAAAAAAAAATTCGATTTTTCGCGACTGTCTTTCGATTCTCGAAACTCTCAGAAAATTGCTCTTAATACGTTAAGAAATTTCTTCCACCTGACAACATGAGGTACGTATGAATAGTAGGAGAAAAATTTGCCAATGTCAATTAACTCTAAGGTAATTTTGTGCTTTGAGACGCCGAGGTTCTCGTTATTGGGGACCTTTTCGGTACTGCGATTCAGATCAACTTAAAAATTATGTTGCTGTTTGTTTGCCTCTAGTGGTTTGACTGACTGCCAAAACAAAGTGCTGGATGTCGTTTTGGCTGGCCACAATACTTTTCTTGGTGGGGCTGCCTGTAGTGGGAAGTCCTTTCTCATGAAGCAAATTTGTGAGCGCACAAAGAAAACGGTTTGCGTAACAAGCACAACTGGGCGTGCAGGAATTGGTGACTGCCACGAACCTAAAGAGGTATTTTGTGTGTTTCATGTTTATCTGGCTGTTTATTTTTTTTTTGGTTTCAGAGAAATAACTGACATGTTTGAATATATGGGTGCACGCTACCGGTACACGAACATAACAATGCAATGCACGAAATTTGTCTTATTGTAGAATATTTCAACAATTTTTTTATGAAATATAATTGGTGAAAAGAGCCTGGTAAATTTCGTTATGTTATTGAAGCATGATATCTACCCGGCGTTACCAATCGATGAAATCGATGATCAATTAAAATCGATATCAATCGATGGCAATGGATATCAATTAATCGATTGATATTGATAATCATAGACCAATCGATGACAAAGATTTTTGTGACCTTATCGATTGGCATCGATTATTACCGATTGTTATCAATTGTCATCGATTGCTATCGATTGTCATCGATTGTTATTGATTATTACAATGCAGTTTTTGTATGAAGTTTTATGATTCAGTGATCTTTCCAGAATACAAGGAGATTACTATGCCAGATTCAACAATTTTACAAATTATAAAGACCACATTTTTATATTAAATGTCTAATGTTTCTGGATTGTCCTTTTCCTGTCCTCTCCATCTCCCCTTTCCGGGCCCTTTTGATCCACACTGTAGCTCCTATCACGCCCGGATAAATTAACAGTAAATTAACAAACACCACACATCAGAAAGAAATTACATTGCATAAGTGATTTCTCTCCACAGAAGTTTTCTCATTTTCATACATCCCAGCCATTTTCCCAAAAAAATATATAGGAAAAATAGGAGCACAGGAGCAAAAATATAGGAGTTTCATAGGATTTTTGGACCGAAAATATAGGAGTTTTATAGGAGGATTTTCAGACCTCACAGAGATGTTATGCTAGTTGAAAAACAATTTAATGAGAGTTTCGCATCATTTCTAAGACTGTGCTTATTAATAAGATTACAAATGTTAACAGCCATTGTCAACAGTCAAATAATCACTTACAGCCTCCAAAAAACTCAAGCACTTAAGATAAGTTTACATGACTTGGCCAACATAATTATATGACTTGTAATGAGTAACAAAATCTAGCAGAAATAACCTTTTTAAAAACAACAACATTAAGTTGGCTTCAACAGTCGGAAACTGTATTAAGACGGCTTCCCAACTTGAGGAGTCTCTAAAACGTTAAAACATCTTAAAAACTGAAGGCCAAATTCTGCTATTTTTATACAATGTGCACGTCATGATGGATGAAATGCTAAACCATCAAAGCTTCTTTTTTGCAATACACATTTGGTGAAGAATTTTTTAACTCAAACATTTTCATTCAGCTTTTTGCTTTAGCGACTTTAACCCCACCCCCTTTACAGCTCACGCCTGAACAGATGCACTCCTTGAGGAACTCCTTGGTGGTCATCAGAGAGAGGGAAGAAAGGGGACTCGTTGAGGCAGCGATGAAGTTTGAACAGAATCTTATGAGGCAAAAACAAATAATTAAGATCAAGAAACTCCAGGCGAAAATGAGAAGATTGACAAGAGAACTGGAACGTGAAACAAAAATTTTTGAGAAAATGGTTTAAAAAATGTAAAGGCATTTATCAGTGTTGTTAATGTGCGTAAAATAAAGTACAAAATTATAAAGTAAATTATTATTAAGTATAATAATTTGCTAATTTATTACTTTATAATAAATTATAAAGTACAGATTTTTGTCAAAATCTTTATTTTATAATCATCTTCAGATTTCACTTACAAATATGGATAGAGCAGTTAATAATACTGGAAATTAACACATTTGTTTAAAATAGGATAATAAAAAAATATAATTTGTACAATAAGAAAAAGAGAACACATTCAGCCTGAAAAATAAAAAAAATGTTCTTATATATAAAACCTCTTCCCTTTTACATAAGGAACATGCAGTGTCTGTAACCTCACTATGGCATAAATTGTAAGGAAATAATTGAGAATTATTTAATTAAAGTATTGTGTTGCCCACTCTTATTTCATCAGTCTAGTATGTCCCTTACAACCCAATAAGCCTGAATCCCAAAAATGAGTGTTCTTATATGCGGGTTTTTACTGTATAAGAAGATCAAGATGGAAAACGTCTGTCAGGTGGACAAGAATCGCAGGCAAGGGGATAATTATTCTTCTGTAGCCCAAGACAGACACGAGTAGCTGGCTTCTCTCTTTCAGTCCTTCATTTGATTTTCGTGACTTTTGGGAAGACCTTTCTAATTAACGACCAAACGCACTCGCATCTACTGGCTTCAAATCCGGGCAGTTTTCTTTCGCCTGCCAACCATTCGCCAAATACCTTTCGTACAACTCCGCACAGGGCACATAATTTCTTTCATTCACTTCGCTGTAATATTCAACCAGCCTCAACCAGCCTAGTTTAAATCGAGAGAAAAAATTTCAATGCATGACTGACGCGTACACCATCGATCTTCATTAAAATTCGAGTAGCCAACTAAGCCTCTTGAACTTTAGTACTTACCATTCCGTTATTTTAAGTTTGTTTGTCGACTCAATGTTGATTCCTTCATTATCCAGCAGCGCTAGCTGAATTATTTTTCAAGAGGACGCCATTGGTCCGCCATGTTGAACGCACGTCACGAAACCCGTATTCTGACTTCCGGTCTTTTATTTACATCTTATTTCCGTTCCCCCCAACTGGCAGAGACATACGACGAAAGCCAGTGAGAAGTTTCATCCCTTGTCACTTTTTTATCCTCGGTGAGCGATCGGATCGTCCGACCTTGCCCGTCCCAGACTTCTGCAATATCGGTTCCAGACCTCGCACCAGCAGACCGCGCGCGTATTAAAAATTCAAAATGGCCGCCAGAAAGCACAAAACACAAAGGGTTGGGTTAATAATCTTTTATTCATATTTTAAACGGATGTGAGGGCTCCCTGTGCCTCGCTTGGTCTGTTGCAGTATCTCTCTTTTTGTTAAACTCGACTCTAAATCCATGTCTGTACTGCTGAAAGATCCATAAAGTAAGACAAGCAGTGAAAGACACACTCAGACAATTTTGTTGTGGACTTTTGCAAGAGCGAAACAATCTAAAATAATCTATTTCAAATCTAATCAAAACCTGTAGACATTATTAAATGAAAATTCAGACGAGGATAAAACTCAAGTGGACACAAACGAACTATTTATATAGGGCAATGAATAGCTAACAAATGTGGGCAGTTTGTCTCCTGATTTACAATTAATTAAATAAAAGAACCCTAAAATGTCATTTTTTATTCCCTCAATGAAAAAAAAAGTCATTTCTTTATTGCCGCAAGCCCCTATTTTTGATAAGTGAAAGTAACTAGTCGCAAATGTTATAGAAATGTTATCATTAAGCAAAGTGGAAACGGATTTAAGCGTTAATTAAAATGTAATGATAATGCTTTCATTTCAAAAAGTGTGACAGGTTGTGCTTTATTTCAATTTGAATTTCACCGTGTTTACATGTAGTCTGCTTCTTCAATAGAGTTGATTGACCGCGTGGCACAACTCTTTAATTGTCTGACAGAGAGTTTTCCTGCACCAGCGAAAAGTCGTTTTCGTCTCGCTTAGTTACAAAATAGACTGCGATCACACAGTTTTGGTGTTTCTGTAAGTAACTGTTCTATAACTGTTTTATAACTGTTTTATAATTTCAGCCAAAGCACATGGAGTGCGTTCATTAGACATTTATTTTGTAAAAAAAAAATAATAATAATCTCTCTGTTTATATAGAAGTAAATATGCAAGCTGAATATTAGGACTATGAGAAAATCATGGTCAATGTTGGTGGTGCTGTGGCAAGGGAGGGACCACACCATCACTATTATAACCCGATCCTGGAACTCTATAAAAGCCCATACATTACAAACAAAAGTGTCGAACCGTGCCCACCTTGATAAAAATAAACACGCATCATTACAGAAGCTGCGTCAAAAGAACTCAAAGTGCAATTCAATAAATTAACTAAGTTAAGTAACGAACCGCCTTAAATTGTCGTGTTTAACTTTAAAAAATATATATATATATATATATTTATATTTTTCCGATTGCGCAGACTGAGGGAACTTAAACCAGAGGTAACAATACTTGAATCTCGATCACGATTTTGCTTTTCTACAGATAAACAAATTTAAACCACGGAAGTAAAGAGCAGTAGTTTTGGCTATCGAAAAACTAACAAATGCTATATGTGAATGAATGCTGGCAGAGTTCTGACATGATGTAATGTATATGAAATGATTCATATATGAACTGCGGAGAATATGAAGGTGATGTGATGTTCGCAGTGAATTTCCAATTTAAGCGATTGGAATAAAGAAGCCTGAAAAAAATCAGGCTTCTTTATTCCAATTGCTTAAATTGGAAATTCACTGCGAACATCACATCACCTTCAGAGTTCTGACAGTTTCCAATGTCAATTGAGATTAAATTTTCACCATATTTACACGTAGTTTACTTAGTAATAAATAACGTGAATTGATTTTGTAGCTTGATTTTCTTTTTTGGCAGAGTTTTCCGGCGACATGTACAGCTGCTGCTAGAAGTCGTTTTTATTATTGCTTATTTCGGGAAGGTCGCGGCTCGTTCTTTGTGAGATATACGAATTGATTCAGGAGAAGAAAACAAATTTTTAAAGGTAAATTCAGAGTCGACCCAAAAACCGTCAGGTGTGTAGTAATGTTAGGTGATTGGGAAGGGTATAAGATGACTGGCATTCCCCACTAGCTTATTACATTAATATGTTTTGCAATCTCACAGAACAGCAATATCTTTTTTGCAACCCAACGGAGAAAGAGGTGCGGAAATCGAAATTTCGTCCTCTGTCACATTTGCATGTCAGGGTCGAATCAAAATTTGTGAAAACTCACGAGCTCCGCGTTCGGATTAGCAAAACAAGTAAAGTATTTTTTTTTTTTTTTATTTCAAAGCTAACAAATAAACCCGCTAGTATCGTATGTTTGTAAAATAAGCAATTCCTAACAAACTATAACATTCTTACCACCAGAAAAGGCAGCCACGACAGCGTTCTAACGTTTTGGATGAGGCAATGGGAGAATAACGAAAACATCTTCTGGACAGGTCTTGAACTCCAAAAGCGGCGTGATAATAAACGGCAGGTAGTTAAAACTTCAAATACAAACTGAGGAAAAGAACAGTGAAATGAAGAACATAACAGAAATTGAAAGCCACAAAGCAAGTTTGTGCACCACAGGTCTTGATGGAATACATCAAAAGGTGATCTTTTCAGCCTTGAACAGTACTCTGGCCATCACTGCATTTCTAGCAAACATTCTGATCATTGTTGCTCTTCAGAAGGTGTCGTCCCTTCATCCAGCATCGAACCTTTTGTTACGTTGTCTTGCAAGCACCGACCTCTGTGTTGGTCTCATTGCACAGCCTCTTCGCGTTGCATATTTAACGTCTCCTGAAAACTCCATTCGTTGTGATTATCTTTTCACAGCATATCGTTTCATGAGTATAACTTTTGCGGGAGTATCTTTGTTAACAATAACCGCAATAAGTGTGGACAGACTTCTCGCTCTGGTGTTGGGACTAAGATACAGGCAGGTGGTAACGTTAAGGCGTGCACGTATTTTTGTTGTCAGTTCATGGTTTTCCTGCTTCATCGCTCCGTCTTTGTTCGTTTACAGCATACGTGGAGGTGTAATCCTTTGTTGCGCAGTAATATTTCTATGTACAGTAACCTCAACGTTTTGCTACACAAAGATCTATCTCAAGCTTCGTCATCACCAAGCTCAAGTACAAGACCAAGTTCATCAAGAACAAGTGAACGGAGGAGGAATTCTTCTGAATATATCACGATACAAAAGAACACTATCCAGCGCTTTGTGGGTAAAAATGACATTACTAGTTTGTTATCTTCCTTATGCAGTTTTGGCAGCTATATTTGTAATCAGCAGATTACACACACCATTTTTTTCCCTCGTATTTGAATTGTCACTATTTCTTATTATGTTAAACTCATCTCTAAACCCATTTTTGTATTGCTGGAAGATGGAAGAAGTAAGGAAAGCAGTGAAGGATACGATCCGACAGTTTTGGTGTTTCTCACGTTAAGTCATAGATCGTAAAATACTTTGTTAATGAATGAGTATGCCAGTCATTTTATCAAAAATTATTTGTTAACAAAGAGAATGATCCTAGTGTTTTCTATAATATAAACTGCATTGCTGCGTAGAATCGGGAGTGTTGGAGAAGGGTGGAGGGGATGGGAGAATTAAAGGGAAGAGAGGAATGACAGGAGAAAGGGAAAACTGTTTAATAGTCCCTTTGCAATAATATTTTATTTAGTTCCAGTTTACGTCAAACAATTTATTACTGAAGGCCCAATTTTTCCCTCCTCCGTCCATGAAGATGTAAATAGACAAGTGGTATTGAATGCACCATTTTTTTATTTCATTTTTAGTAGCTCGAAGATTGATAGCCAAAGTTAGTCTCAGAGGTTAACAGTGTTTTCCGGCCGCTATATTGGTGTACCACGGAGGTGCACCAATATTTTATTTATCTCACATAATATCCCATTTTCTTGACTTCATTCACTGGATGGTTTTCAATTTATATTTATATTGCGTGACGGTGAAAACGATCTATAGATTATAAAATAAACTTCAAATTTAATTTCAAAGACGAAAACAATGTCGATAAAGAAAAAATAAACAATGGATTTTTTTTTTCTGAGTTTGACTGAGCCATGTACTTTGAATTTGTCATTTACTTTATTTATCCTTCGCCCAATAACCGGGCTTATAGTATATCATCATTATATCCATCATCGCGCAATAGTATCTCATCGACATTCAAATCACAGAAGGACAGTGTATGCCGGATGTTGGTCACGTAAACCTAGTTTAATGAGGCAGCTACCGCAAGTTTCCAAAAGTTCAGCGACAGAGCATCCGACATGGTCGAAGTAATAATCGCAAAGTCATTGATTCAGCTTCAACTGGAGACACTGGAATTACTTTTTCGGAGTTTGTCTGCGTCATTTGATGAACAACGAAGTTGGTGTTCCCGAGGCTTCATTTAACCAATATAATAACTCGGTATCTCTATCAGTAAAATCACTGTTGGAAACATTTCTAAATGAATGATGTCAGACGTTCTGACAGTTTTTAAATTTAAGCTAAGTTTTAATTTACATGCAGCTAGCTTAATAATTCAAAACGTGTATGGTTGTCACTTATTTGGCAGAGTTTTGCGACGACAGCTGCTAGAAGTCATTTTTAATCTTGCTTTTTATGCGGTATAAACTGCAGCATGTTTAGTGTGGGACGAATTCAGGATTAGAAAAGAAAATTTCCGGTAAAATTGGGAGCGACTTTAAATCTGGGCGGATAGTTATGTTCGGTCTCACATCATTGGGAAGCATGCATGTATCAATTTCGAATGATATTCCCCGCTTCCATTTAATCAATACTAATCCTTCAACAACAACAACAAAAAAAAATGATTGTAGTAATGCCAAAGGCAAAATAGGGAATGAACGTACGTAATCTGCTGCACATGCATGTCACTGTCGAATAAAAAATCGTGAAAACCCATGAGCACCCCTGCTGAACAAGTCATATCTATATTAAGTCACATATTTATTAAACGTTTAATAACTAAAGCTTAAAATCCCGGTATACTAAGACAGGAAGAAGGAAACGCAACCCTGATAGGTGTGTTGTTTATATTTTAAATTTATTCATAAATTAGCCTGCAGGGGAGACAGTTGAGCAACGAAGCAGTTGGGTACGAAGCAAGAGAAACAAGTTCTAGCTTCCCCGCGTTCATTGAATGTCGCTTAACCCTTAATATGCTGATTTTACTCTAAAAAAAATATGTATTTCCCATTCCCCGTTCTAATAACTTCCAAACTCATAGAATGAATTTAACATGTTGACGGCATCATATGTTAAAATATATTCTCGGTGAGCACATTCGATGAGTCAGAATCGAAGAATTTCTCGTCAATTTTTCTTCGAATGTTTGTTTAGGCATGTTTTCCCGAAACTTCAAATTGCGTCCAAACTTTCGTTCTGAAGGTTGCGTGTGTTTGACAACCACTGAGAAATATTGAGCCGAAAGACTTGGCGTATTGAAATATGTCGCTTAAATTTTAACGGTTTATTTCAATTACAAGGGCGAAATTCTTAAATAATTTATTATTTCCTTTAATTTTAATTTCAATTTCAATTTCAAAGGAAAAGAAAACGTCAATACGTCAAAAGCAATGAATTACTTTTCCCTAGTGCACCTGTGCAATTTACTTAAAAATATGATATTTCATTCACATCCTAGCAGTGTACAGAATTAGAATATTTGTCACATGAACCTAGTTTAGAGCCATAGTTACTACGGGTGGAAGAATTTCCGAGGTGCCAATCTCAACTACTGTTGGAAGCACTCGGTCGGAATTGCTTTCACCTTTGAAGTTACCTAAAAATGCGTGACCTTTTACAACAGTGAAGTTCATTAAAGTTTATCACTTCAGCAAAAATTGTTATTGAAGCGTTATTCGATTAAAACAATGTATGAATGAATGCTTGCAGACGTTGATACAGTTTCCAATGTCAATTGAGATTAAATTTCCATCATGTTTACACGCAGTCTACTTAATAATAAATAACTTTCATTGATTTCGTAACTTGATTTTCACTTACTTGGCATAATTTCCCGGCGACCTGACAGATGCAAGAATTTTTTTTTTAATCTTGCTTATTTTGGGAAGGTTGCGGCTCGTTCTTTCTGAGAGGTACAAGTTAATTCACGATTAGAAAACGAAATTTTTTAAGGCAAAATCAGGATCGACGCAAAAACCGTCAGGTGTGTAGTTGTGTTGGGTGATTAGGAAGGGTATAAAACTACTGAGGTTCTACATTAGCTTGTTACATTAATATTTCTTGCAATCTGAAAGAAAAGTCATACTTTTTTTGTAACCAACGGAAAAAGAGGGCATGAAATCGAAAGTTCCTTCGCTATCACATATTCATGTCGTGACGTATTGTATATGAAATGATTCATATATGAACTGCGGATATATATGCAGGTGATATGTGATCTTCGCAGTGAATTTCCAATTTAAGCAATTGGAATGAAGAAGCCTGAAAAAAAAAAAAAAAAAAATCGGGGCTTCAATGGGATGAAGCCCTGATGAAGCCCTGAATGAACGTTGAAGCCCTGATTTTTTTTTTTTCAGGCTTCTTCATTCCAATTGCTTAAATTGGAAATTCACTGCGAAGATCACATATCACCTGCACATATTCATGTCACTGTCCAAACTCACGAGCTCCACGCTTGGTTAAGTTTTTATCTAAAAGCTTGCAAATAATCTCGCTAGTAATCGTGTGTTTACACAATAAGCATTTCCTCACAAGTTACATTCTAACCACCAGAAAAGAGAGCCACGACAACATTTACTGTTCGGATGAAGCAATGTGAGAGCGTTAAAAATCAAAACAAACCGAGGAAAATAACAATGAAATGAAGAACGTAACGGAAGTTGAAAACCGCACGACAAGTTTGTGCACAACAGGTCTTGATGGAATACATCAAATGATCTTTACAGCCCTGAACAGTACTCTGGCCATAACTGCATTTCTAGCAAACATTCTGATCATTGTTGCTCTTTAGAAGGTGTCGTCCCTTCATCCACCATCGAACCTTTTGTTAGGTTGCCTTGCAAGCACCGACCTCTGTGTTGGTCTCATTGCACAACCTGTTCGCGTTGCATTTTTAACGTCTCCTGAAAACTCCATTCGTTGTTATTATCTTTTCACCGCATTTCATTTCACGAGTACAACTTTTACGGGAGTATCTTTGTTAACAATCACCGCAATAAGTGTGGACAGACTTCTCGCTCTGGTGTTGGGGTTAAGATACAGACAGGTGGTAACGTTAAGGTGACTCCATATTTATTCCGGGCGCACTTGTCCGTGACAAACTTTGCGTTATAACTTTTTAGGCTTTAACGCGATGGCGGTGAAAATTTAGGAAAATGTTCACCTATCATTCGGTAATAGTAATATGAAATTCGATTTAACTGGATAAAAATATTTTTGATATTACTGGCATTTTATTTTTTGCACGAACTCGCACCTTTTCAAGGGGGGTGTATTTGATATGCGCGCCCAGGAGGTGCAGCAGTTATAAAATCTGCCATTGTAATTCTAAACAAAACTACTCGTCCACTTCGCCACTGCATTCAAGCTCAAAAACAAAGAATTTATTTCATCTGCGTATCCTTTAGACAATTGCAATCGTTTGTTCAACTCTTATGTGACTTATTGCTGTAAGTAACAGTTCGTTAATCTCCACAATAAATTACAATACACCTCATTGTTACTTTCATTGAGCGTACATCTTCCCTCCCTTCCTGGGCGCGCATATCAAATACACCCCCCTTGAAAAGGTGCGAATTCGTGCAATAAATATCGCACGTGCTCATTTCGTATTCAGAACTACATAAACAAAACTGCTCGTCCGCTTGGCCAGAGAACAGTCGTGGAGCCGCTTGAAATCCCAACCTAAATTCTCCAATTAACAGCATCCTACAGCAGCAAAAATCGATGCAAAAACATTGCAGTATCCTGAAGTTTGTTTGGAAGGAGTTTGACACAAAACTGCGGTGTAATTTTGAAAAATTTATGAAAAATGTAACTTTGTTGGTTTGAGAAGATGTTCTATCATTTTATAATGTTTATTGGCAAAGCAAATACTTTTTAACGGTTGTCACGATCGCAAATCGGCGAGGCACATTGATTTAGCAAGCATTGGGGATGCTTCTTGCAAAAATTTGGGTTCGTAGCTTGTTTTCACAACAGGCGCCAAGAAAAGAGCATTTCAATAGAATTTAAGTGTCGAATTTAGGTGACCTTAATATTTCAGCGATTCTATTCCGACGATTTTTCTGAAACTTGGCTATAATATGTATTTTGTCAATATAAGCTGATTTCAGAAGTTTAGCCAAAATCTATCAGCAAAATTTTTTTCTGGACTCGATTTTTTGTAAACAGTGGGGGCCAATTAATTGCCAGTAACATCAAAAATATTTTTAACCAGTTAAATCGATTTTCATATTACTATCGTTGAATGATAGGTGAACATTTTCCCAAAGTTTCACCGCCATCGCGTCAAAGCCTAAAAAGTTATATTTACAGCAAAAGTGGAGGTGTTATCCTTGGATGCGCAACAATATTTGTATGTACAGTTACCTCAACGTTTTGTTACACGAAGATCTATCTCAAGCTTCGCCATCATCAAGCCCAAGTACAAGACCATGTTCATCAAGGAAATGAGAACGGAGGAGGAATTCCACTAAATATATCGCGATACAAAAGGACACTGTCAAGTGCTTTTTGGGTGAATATGACATTACTGGTTTGCTATCTTCCTTATGTAATTGTTGCAACTTTATTTGCAATCAGCAGATTACGCACACAATGTTTCGCCCTTGCATGGGAATTATCACTTTTTCTTATTATGTTAGACTCATCTCTAAACCCATTACTGTTGGAAGATGGAAGAAGTAAGAAAAGCAGTGAAGGATACGATGCGACAGTTTTGGTGTTTCTCAAGCTAAGTCATAGATCGTGAAATATATTATTAATGAATGGAATTAATATGGCAGTCAGGCATTTTGGCAAAAAAATATTTGTTAACAAAGAGAGTGACCCTAGTGCTTTGTACAATACAAGCTGCACTGCTGCGTAAAATCGGGAATGTTGAAGAGGGGTGGAAGGGATGGGGAATTAAAGGGGAACGGGACAACTGATTAATAATCCCTTTGCAATATTTAGTTCCAGTTTAGGTCCACCAATTTATTACTGGATGACCAATTTATCTCTCCTCCGTCCTTGGAGATGTTAATAGACCAGTGGTATTGAATATACTAGTTCTTTATTTTTATTAGCTTGAGGAGAGATATAGGCAAAGTATGTCAAAGTTGTTTACACTATTTTCCGGCCCCTATATTGGTGTGCCTACAAAGGAGGTAAACCAATATGGTGGCTCCATATTGGGCTGTGTGGAATAACGCACTGACCTAATACTTGGAGAAAATGAATTTGGCATTTATCTTCAAACTTCAATTTCAAACAATGTCAATAATGTAAAAAAAAAAATAATAAAAAAAAAAAATGGATTGTTTTTCCGAGTTTGACTGTGCCATTTACTATGAATATGTCATTTACTTTATTCCTCCTAGCCTGCGCCCAATAACCAGGCTTATGGTATATCATCACCATTTCCATCATTGCGCAAGAGTATCTCATCGACATTCATATCACAGAAGGACAGTGTATGCAGGATGTTTGTCACATAAACCTAGTTTAATGGGGAAGCTACCGCGAGTTTCCAAAAGTTCAGTAAAAAAGCATTCGGCATACTCGAAGTAATAATCGCAAGGTCATTGATTCTGCTCCTACTGGGAGCACTGGAATTGCTTTCCCGGAGTGTGCCTGCATTAGTTGTTGAAAAAAAAAATTTTCACAGCAATGACGTTGACCGAAAACTGTTTCCGGGGCTTCATTAATTAAACCAAGATAATAATAACTCGGTACTTTTATCAGTTAAATCAGTGTTGGAAACATTTCTGAAAGGATGATGGCAAACGCTCTGACAGTTTTCAATTTTAATGTAGTTATTATTTTTACCGTGTTTGCATGTAGCTTGCTTAATAATTAAAAAGTGTGTATAGTTGTCACTTATTTGGCAGAGTTCTGGGAAGACAGCTGGTAGAAGTCATTTTTAATATTACTTTTTTTTAATATAAGCTGCAGCATGTTTCTTATGGTGTGCATGAAAAGTCTCTATGAAACAAATCAAAAGAAATTGATTTCAGAACTGAGCAGTACTCTAACTACTACTGCATTTCTCGGTGATGTTCTGATTATCGTTGCTCTTCAAACGGTGTCGTTCCTTCATGCGCCATCGAAAGTTTTGCTTGGATGTCTTGCGAGCGCCCATTACAACTTCACGTCAATTTAAGTGTGAATCTCGAAAGTCGAGGTCCTTAAGTATTCATATATTCAAGCTATTGCTCTTACTGATTAATCATCCATAGCTATTTCGCGCCGAAGATGCGGACTCGTTTCCGAAGAGCGCAAACCCTTTGATGTTGCTGAGATATATTTGTTTTGTTTAAATGGAAGGAGATGAAACCTCTGGGATCACAGAGAAAGTGGCCGTTTGACTGAGGTTATGTAAATCGCATTTCTAAAAGAATGATAAGCGTGTCATCTCAAGGGAGTGAAGCTCTGATCGACCGACGCTCACTTGAAGGAACAGTCACAACGTCGCTCGCTGGAAAATGAAAATGAATATTTTCTCCCATAATTTATCTGCTTGGTTAGATGTTTTGTTTCAGAATTCTCGTCATTCGATCGGCCGCCGTGTTTCTTTGCTTTTCAGCTTTCGTGACACTACATGGGTGCCATTAAAAAGCGTCTACTTGTCCCTAGAACATTCCAAACATTGTTACTATTCTCTAAAGCGTAGTAATACCTCATATGTAATTGTTTATGCTGTATACAGAAGTTATAAGATATCAAATAATCACTTTTTCTCAGTTATTTTATTTCTTGTTATTATATCTACTTCCCATGAAAACAAATGAGTGGAAAGTTGAAACAATTATTAAATTTAATTAAAATATTTGTCAGAAATACTTGGTGTATTGAATAATATCACTAAAATTACAAAAGTGAACTTTTTTTTAATTTTAATTTCAAATGTCAATAAGTACGTGCTTTTCCCTAGTACGCCTGTGTAGTTTAATAAAAAAATCATCCTTCATTTATATCCTAGCAGTATGCAGGATATTTGTCACATCAACGTAGCTTAATGCCCGTAGTTACCTGCTGGAGTTTTCTCTAGCTCATGACATGAGAGGTTCCCGAGTTGCTTATCACATAGCCATAGGCTGGAATCCTAATCAAAGCACTCGGAATTACTTTTTCCTCTGTCATTTGCTGCAAAAAAAAATCATGATACACAACTATGAATTGAAGTTGATGGAAGCTTTTAATTCAATCAAAAAGTGTTCATGAGTCTTTATTTAGTAGACAAAAAAATCTGAATGAACAGTGGCTGATGTTCTGACAGTTTTCAAATGTAAGTGACGTTTAATTTTCCCCATGTTTACATGTAGTTTACTTAATGATAAATAACTTAGCGTGGCTTCATTTACACTTATTTGGCAGAGTTTTTCGACGACATCTGCTAAGTCGTTTTAATCTCGCTTATTTTGAGAATACGTTGTGGCCCGTTCTGTGCATGAGACGTGCCAATTCAGGATTAGAAAAAAAATACGTAGAATCGTCATCGGCACAAAAACCAGCAGGTGTGTAGTTGTGTAAGGTTGTTGGGAAGGGTATGAAAACGACTGGCATTTTCCGCTTGCTTAATATATTTACAGTTTTTTTTGCAATTTGACAGAACAACATTTTTTTTTGTAACCAACTGTGAAAGAAGGGATGAAATCGAAAGCTTCTCGTTTATCACACATTCCTGTCAATGTCGAATCAAAAGTTTTGAACACTTACGAGCTCCACGTTCTTGGCAAAGCAAGAAATGCTTTTATTTACAAGCTTGAAATAATCCCGGTAGTTGTCATGTGTTTTGTAGAATAAGCATGTCCTCACAAACTATTGCATTCTTACCACCAGAAAATATATCACGACAGCGTTCTCACGATTTAGGTGAAACAATGTGAGAGTGTTGAAAACATCTCTAGACAGTGCCTGGACTCCAAATACCAAGGAAATGAGGAATGTAACGGAAGTTGAAAACCACACGGCAAGTTTGTGCACGACAGGTCTTGGTGGAACAGATCAAAATCTGATCTTTTCAGCCTTGAACAGTACTCTGGCCATCACTGCATTTCTAGCAAACATTCTGATCATTGTTGCTCTTCAGAAGGTGTCGTCCCTTAATCCGCCATCGAACCTGTTGTTATGTTCCCTTGCAAGCACCGACCTTTGTGTTGGCCTCATTCAACAGCCTCTTCGCGTTGCATTTTTTATGTCTCCTGAAAATTCCATTCGTTGTCATTACCTTTACAACGCATTTAATTTCACAAGTTTAATTTTTACCGGAGTATCTTTGTTAACAATTACCGCAGTAAGTGTGGACAGACTCCTTGCTCTGGTGTTGGGGTTAAGATACAGGCAGGTGGTAACGTTAAGGCGTGCACGTATTTTTGTTGCCACTTCATGGCTCTCTTGCTTCATCGCTCCGTCAGTGTACGTTTACAGCGTACGTGGAAGTGTAATCCTTTCATGCACAGCAGCATTCCTATGTACAGTAACCTCAACTTTTTGTTACACTAAAATCTATCTCACGCTTCGCCATCACCAAACTCAAGTACGAGACCATGTTCATCAAGAACAAGACAACGGAGGGGGAATTCCACTGAATATATCGCGATACAAAAGGACATTGTCCAGTGCGTTGTGGGTAAAAATGACATTACTAGTTTGTTATTTTCCTTACACAATTTTAGCAGCTATATTTGCAATCAGCGCAGAATATTTTACCCTCGCATGGGAATTGTCATTATCTCTTATTATGTTAAACTCATCTCTAAACCCTATAATGTACTGTTGGAAGATGGGAGAAGTAAGAAAAGCAGTTAAGGATACGATCCGACTGTTTTGGTATTCCCTAAACTAAGCCACAGATCGTAAAATACATTATGAATGAATGAATGAATGAATGAATGAATGAATGAATGAATGAATGAATGAATGAATGAATGAATGAATGAATGAATGAATGAATGAATGAATGAATGAATGAATGAATGAATGGATGGATGGATGAATGAATGAATGAATGAACGAATGACTGAATGAATGAATGAATGAATGAATGAATGAATGAATGAATGAATGAATGAATGAATGAATGAATGAATGAATGAATGAATGAATGAATGAATGAATATGCCAGTCATTTTATCCATAATTATTCATTAAGAAAGAGAATGACTCTGGTGCTTTTCACAATATAAACTATACTGCTGCGTACAATCGGGAGTGTTGGAGAGAGGGGAGGGGGGGGGGGGGGAGGGAAGGGGTAGGAGAATAAAAGGGAAGAAAGGAATGATACTTTAAAGGAAGCGAGAACTGCTAAATAGTCCATTTGCACTATTTAACTCCGACCAGTTTATTACTGCAAGAACAATTTATCTCTCTCCCGTCCATGATGTAAACAGACCAGTGCTATGGAATATACAATTTCTTTATTTTTAGTAGCTTGAAGATAGGTACAGCCAAAATAAGTTTCAGATGTTTACGATGTTTTCCGACCGCTATATATTGCTATACCACGGAGGAACACCAATATGGCGGCTCCATATTGGGCTCTGTAAATGTGTGCATACAGTTCGATCAATATCTGAAGTGTGGGATAAACCAACAGAACCGACACTTGGAGAAAATGAAATCTTTATTTATCTCCCAAAATAATAAACATGATCTTCCACAACAACGAAGTTGGTTGAAAACTGTTCCCGAGGTACCGTTATCACTTTAATGATTGCAGACGTTTTGACAGTTTTTAAATCTAAATTTAGTTTTAATTTTTACCATGTTTACAAGCAGCTTGCTTAATAATTAAAAAAAGTGTGTGATTGTCACTTATTTGGCAGAGTTTTTCGACGACAGCTGGTAGAAGTCATATTTAAACTTGCTTTTTTATGTGATATAAACTGCAGCATGTTTAGTGTGGGACGAATTCATGATTAGAAAACGAAACTTCCGGTAAAATTGGGAGCGACTAAAAAACTAGGCGGGTAGTTTTGTTCTGTCATTGGGAAGTATGTATCAATTTTGACTGATATTCTGCGCTTGGTTATTAAATCAATAGCTTTCAAATCGCAAAACAGCCCACAGCGAAATAGGGAATGTACATTAGTAATCTGCTACGTCACTGTCGAATCAAAACTTGTGAAAACTCATGAGCACCCCTGCTGAACAAGTTATATTCTAATGTTTGCAACTGAACCCGCTAGTTTGATTTTGTTTACAGAATGATCATTTCCTCACGGAACTAGTACTTTATTTCTAGCCATCGGAAAAGAAAAGTAAACCACAGCGGTTATATCCTTTGGATGAAGCAATAGCAGGTTCTAGACTCTACCGAGCCGGCTTGGTAATACTGAAACTGACGGAAAATTGCTTTTTGTACCAACGAATAAAACGAAATATCGAAATAAACAACTTAACAGAAGATGAAAGCCACACGACAACTTTTGTGCATGACAGGTCTTTATGAAGCACATCAAAAGAGATTTATTTCAGCACTGAACAGTACTCTGATATCACTGCATTTCTAAAAAAAAAATGTTCTGACCATTGCTGCTCTTCAAAAGATGTCGTCCCTTCATCCACCATCAAAAGTTTTGCTTGGATGTCTTGCGAGCACTGATCTCTGTTTGGGTCTCATTACACAACCTCTTTACGTTAACTTTTTAGTGTCCCTAGAACAGTCGAAACATTGTTACTATTCTTCGAAGCTTAGTAACACCACATATGTACTTTTTTGTGCAGTATATTTTTTTAACACTAACTGCTGTAAGTGTAGACAGACGTCTCGCCCTAATGTTGGGTTTCGATACAGACCGGTGGTAACTTTGAGAAGAGTATGGTCCCTCGTTGCTTCATTTGACCTTTTAGCACTGCTCTTGCAATAATATATCTCTTAAATGACCGTATCGCTATATACATCATGTGCTCAATAATGTTATCATGCGTGTTGTCCTCAACCTCCTTTACAAAAAAATCTATCTTACGCTTCGCCATTACCATGGACATTGTCCACCAAGGGCAACCGAACGGAGAAGGAATTGCACTGAATATAGCACGATACAGAATGACAGTGTCCAGTGCAATATGGGTGCCGATAACATTAATATACGGCGTGTTATTTTTCGTATGCAGTTCTATTCATATTTGCTATCATTTTTTTTTTACCTTGTACGGGAATTGGCAATGTCTTTCGTCATGATTTTAAATTCGTCTCTAATTCAATTTCTTTACTCTTAAAAGATGAGGGAAGTAAGACAAGCAGTGAAGGACACGATCAGAGACTTTTTTGACACTTTAATAAGATCTAACATCTAGAACTCCAATGACTGTGAAAAGTCCCTCACCGAAAGAAAATTTTAACAAAGGAGATTTGTATGCGTGTTTAAGGCATGTCGTTCTTACATCGTCACTCGAGTCGATATGTTTTGGCGTGGTAAAGAAAAGAGATTGTTGTCTGGTCTTTGAATATCGTATTATTTTGTCTTTTACCACGCAACCGTATTATGTAAATTGTATCTATAATGTAAATGTGTGAGCCTTTTTTTTATCGAGAAAACAACGTGTAGTGTACCGAATTGTTTGAAAATATGTTTTCCTACGAAATTCAACGTTAACTCATTTGAAACCGTAACGGGATGCGTTCAAGGTTGACATCGACGGCTTTTAAGGCTGATATACTAAGGCAGAACTGTTTATTTTAGTAGATGGCACGAACAGCTTTCCTAATCTCCCTCTCATGGTTGTCACATTACATAAATTTGTACTTCTTTTAATTCGCTTTAAAGCTAAAAAGCACCTGGTAACGTTCAATTTAACATAATCGAAAGATGGTAAATATTGCCCAACATGTCAATTTTTCATTTGATTTCAACTGAATCATTTTTATATGCTATTAGACCCGTCAATCACTTTAATTTTATCTTAGGTAATATTTCACTTAGCTTATTTGAAAGAGTTTTCCGCCATCTGCGAGGTACAGGAAGTCATTCACTATTCTCAGTTGCGAAATAAATCTTCCTCCTCACGACGACTTACACTCTGTCAGACGAATGGTGGTTTATAGAAACCAAAACAATCAATTAAAAACAGGTGAGGAGTTTTTTGAGGTCTTATTCTAAAAAAAGGGAAGCTATATGGTGTCCTCTCACTTATTTAGTTATTTTTACAAATTTGGCGACTATATCAACACGTTGAGACGCTTGCAGTCAACGGCAAAAATTAATGGACAATGCACGTTTATACCCTTCCACATATTTCACTACCGAATCAAAACATGTTAAAAAAAAAAAAAAAAAAAAAAAAAAAAAAAAAAAAAAAAAAGAAACGATTTTTTTTTTTATTAAAATACATATAATAATTTCATAGTTTGATTTTTGGAAATAGATCGCTTGTTCTATACTTCTTGTAAATTCGCCGTTTAAAAGCACCTGGTAACGTTTCATTTAAAATTAACCTGATCGAAAGATGGTTAATATTGTCCAATTTAAACGTCGGAACAAGTCAATTTTAATTTGATTTCAGTTTAAACATTTTGACATGCTAGTATATCTGTCAATAACTTTAATTTTAAATAAGATAAATTTTAAAGTAAGATAATATTTCACTCAGCTTATTAGACAAAGTTTTTCGCCAGCTGCGAGGTACGGAAGTCATTCTCTATTCTCAGTTGCGGAATAAATCTTCCTCTTCAAGACGACTTATACTCTGTCAGACGAATGAGGAGTTGGAAAAGAAAATTTTAGCTTAAAACAGGTGAGGTAGTTTTGTGAGTTATTCTTTTTTTCTAAAAAGGCAGCTATGTGTTCTCCTCTCACCTATTTAACTGTTTTTTTTTTTTCAAATGGCGACTATATCAACGCGCTGAGAGGCTTGCAGCGAACGTTAAAATGGGCGATCAGACGTTTATACTCTTCCACATATCTTACTACCAATTCAAAATATGTTTCTCGGACATTAAAAAATACGTGTAATAATGTCATAGTTTGATGTTTGGAAATGGATCGCTTAAAGCCTTGTTTTTCATGGGTATAACTTCCTGATCATCAGAAGCGACATAACTCAACCACTTTTGAGAACCTCGGCATGAATAACGGTTGAAACGTCTTCTTTGCAGGGGCTTTGGACTTCAAAAAAGGTTTCGATTATAAAGGAAAATAGGCATTTCTATGACCAACGCAGGAGAAGAAGAAGAACAAAATGGCGAATCTTACTGAAACTAGAAACCACACGCTCAGTCTGTGCACGAACGGTCTTTATGGAACACATCAAAGGATAGCTATGTCAGTACTGAACAGTACTCTAGCTATCACTGCATTTCTGGGAAATGTTCTGATCATTGTCGCTCTTCCAAAGGTGTCGTCCATTCATCCGCCATCGAAGCTTCTGATTCGATGCCTTGCAGTCACCGATCTCTGTGTTGGCCTCATCACACAGCCTCTTCATGTTGCCTTTTTAACGTCGCCAGATCACTCAGAACGTTGTCGCTATCTTGCTATCCTTTTTAACATTATCAGCATAATTTTCGTAGGAGTATCTCTGTTCACAGTAACTGCAATAAGCGTGGACAGACTTCTCGCCCTGTTGTTGGGGCTAAGATACAGGCAGGTAGTAACTTTGGTCCGAGCCCGGATCTTTGTTTTAGTATTTTGCCTTTCAAGTCTCTCAGTTGCAGCAATATTTCTTTACAACTTTCGGATTACTATAATCATCATCTGCATTGTGTTGTTATCATGTATAGTAGCCTCAATGTTCTGTTACTCGAAAATCTATCTTACACTTCGCCGTCACCATGCTCAAGTACAAGAACATGTTCACCAAGGAAACCTAAACGGAGGAGGAATAGCAGTGAATATAGCAAGATACAGGAAGACAGTGTCCAGTACAATATGGGTGCTGATAATATTGGTGGCTTGTTATCTTCCGTATGCAGTTGTAGCTTTCTTAGGCATTACAAGATTACGCACGCAATTTCTTGACCTTGCATGGGAAGCAGCGATATCTCTCGCTATGTTAAACTCTACTCTAAATCCATTTCTGTATTGGTGGAAAATGAGGGAAGTAAGACAAGCAGTGAAAGAGTCGATCAGAGAGTTTTGGTGTTTTTCTAATTAACTGCTTAATACACAATAACAAGAGCAAATGCATTCATGAGAAATTTCGTTTGTAATAAAAAAATTCTGATTACATAGTTAATACAATATGAATTACAGTTTCTGTTCTTAACAACACACTCACATCTACTACCCCCTTGACAAAGCATCAAATAACACGGAAGGCGACCTTTAAATTTTCTTTGAAATTACCGCCTGAAGACCGCTATAAAATATGACACGTAATAACAGTTAGAGCGCTTGTGATAGTCCAGCTTTGAAATCGACATAGGACAATAATTGATGCTAGAGGACCCCTCCCTAATGCTTTCAATTGTCAGAAGCACGTGACCATACCATACCAGGGTCTCTCTTTTCTCGCTCCGTTTAAGGGGGGGGGGGGGGGGGGGGGGTGAGAGGGGAGAAGCAGGAGAAAGAAACCCTGGGAACGAGGTCCCACTAATTATTGTCTGTTTGTAGAATAAGCATTTCCTCAAAAATTATTGCATTTTTACCACCACGTCACGCACATTTCCGGTGCATATTTTGTCGTTTTCAGACCATTCCAGTCACTGGTACGTGGCTTTCTTGTAGTGTTTTCAACAATTAGGCAACCACACACGATGATATAATGGCAAAGAAACGAAAAAAAGAAGCAATGGGTCAAACGATTTAAAATATTTTCCTTGACAGTTTGAAGGTAGCGGTAAAACCCGTCCGGGAAGGGGTGGGGCAAGGGTGTTGTAGACGATCAGAGAAGTGTTTTTCTTCAAAATTCGGGACAGATTAATCAACCAAATGAAAACTATGACATTTTAAAGCCATTGGTTTGATGTGAGGTGGAGATCGTTTCAGATTTTCGATTTTTAAAGGCAATAAAAGTTGATCTATTTTTGTATTACCGAATATGCAAATTTCTGCAAATTTCCAGTTTTCAGCGCTCTCGTTGGACACCTGGAGGTAATTTGCCCGCAGATATTTTTCAGTTTATTCAAAATACAGCCCTTTTGCGAAGTAAAAAACAACGAGTTATTGAAAATCCTTCCTAGAGATTTTTGGCGTTAAAAATGACTTTACTTGCTACGTTGACAAAACATGCAAACTGCCATCTTTGTTTCAAACTGTTTCTCTGCAGAGAAGCGGTCCTGGGAAAATGAATATAATTTTTACAAAGTAGACTAAAAGACTGGCTAGAAAACTTGCATGATTTGGTTGGAGGTTGTGCCTTCTATGTTGTGATGAGAGTCATGCAAAGTTGACCATTTTTTGGATATTTTCAGTACAAAAATTGGTTCCAGGGGGGTCAAACTTTAATTGGTTGTCACGTGATCAGATTGTATTTATCAAACGTTTCAATGCCCATTTGCTTACCTTCTCATGCATACCTTTCACCAGAAAAAAAAAAGAAAAAAGTTTGAGGTAGGGTTGTTTTTGGCCATTTCCAAAATTACTCAAACGGCTCTTAAATGGAAGGAGCTGAAACCTCTGTTACTATTCTTCGCAGCTTATTTAATACCATATATGTATTTTTTTTTTGTTCAGTATCTTTATTAACACTCGACGCATACCGCGTGTTGGTTTTTATATAGATATCCCCCTAGGGACTTAGCATAACCACGCTGGCACTTAACATAATTTCGTGAACGTGCAAAACAGCTTTTTTTTTTGGCTTTCTAGCACTGCTCTTGCAATGATATCTCGTTCAAATGATGCGTGTTGACCTCAACCTAAAAAATAAAAAAAAAAATCTATCTTACGCTTCGCCATCACCAAGCTCAAGTAGAAGACCACGACCACCAAGGAGAACCGAACGGAGAAGGAGTTGCACTAAATATAGCAAGACACAAAATGACAGTGTCCAGTGTAATATGGGTGCTGATGATATTAGTGGCTTGTTATCATCCCGTATGCAGTTGTATTCATATTTGCTGTCACGTTTTTTACCTTGTATGGGAATTGACAATGTCTTTTGTCATGATTAATTCTTTTCTAAATCCAATTTCTTTACTCTTAAATGATGAGGGAAGCAAGACAAGCAGTGAAGGACACGATCAGAGACTTTCTTTCGACACTTTGGTAAGGCCCTAAGATCTACATCTACATTTATTAAGTTGATAAAATCTTGTAAGACATCATCACATCAACTATAAATAAAAGCCAAAATAAATACAAAATTTGTACATATGCATAAATTAGATAAAAGTGATATGTCAAAATAGCAGGATAATTAAATAATAATTCTTAATTACAATTTACTTTACTTATTTCACATGCTTCCCTAAATTTAATTCAAAATCAGATAATGACTTGCAATTCACTAAGTCAGCGGGCACTAAGTTCCACTCTGTTATTGATCTAGGAAAAAAAAGAAAACTTAAAAACGTCCTTAGATACTTTTGGCATCCTATACTTAAAAGCATGGCTGTTGCGTGTTCTTTTTTCACTGTTTGGTATTAAGTGTTCTTCCGTGTTCAGTTATGTCTACTAGATGATGACTGAGTTTGTACATTAGAGTCAGTCTGTTTTTCTTTCGTTTTGTTTCTAATGTGTCCCATTTCAAGTCAGATAACATCCATGTCACGCTTGCTGTTTTGTTGAAGTTTTGAAGGTAAAAACGGGCAGCTTTTCTTTGAACTCTCTCCAGGGTCGAAATATCCTTTTTTTGTGGTGTGGGTCCCACGACGCACTTGCGTACTCCAATTTGGGTTGGACGATGCTGGTATAGATCTAGAACTCGACTGGCTGTGAGTTCCCCCCACCGAAAGAAAACTTTAAGAAAGGAGGTTTGTTATGCGTGTTTAAGGCATGCCGTTCTTACAATGTCAAGTGGATATGTTTTGACGTGGTAAAGAAAAGTGATTGTTGTTCGGTCTTTAAATATCGTATTATATTTTCTTTGCGGTCAGTGGTGTGTTAACTTGCGCGTGATACCACGCAACTAGTATTTCACTGCATCTATAAAGTGAATGTATGAGCTTTTTTTCTATAGAGAAACAACATGTATAGTGTAGCGAGTGAAATTTAACGTTTACTCATTGGAAACCGTAATGTGATTAGCACAACTGATTTTAAGCTTTAAAGCCCGATATACTTATACAATAAAAACAAAATGCAACCCTGACAAGTGTGTAGTTCATATTCAAAATTTATTCATAAATTAGTCTGCAGGGGTTGAGGGGGGGGGGGGGGGGGGGGGGAGTTGTGAGTCGCTTTTTATCTAAAACATGAAGCAAGATAAACAAGTTCTCGGTTGCCTACGTTTATTGTATGTCGCTTAGATGTCCCCAGCTCATGAAAGTAAACAGAGCGACAACACCAAACCGTTCTGGAATAAAAAGGGGAAGGGGGAGAAGTGCTCGAGTTGCCACTACGGATAATCAGGTCAGGTGGTTGCAACGAGAGGAAATAATAAACAACAACAAGTTGCAACCAGGCTTAGAGAGGTGGGCCTCTCTGGCCTTAAGCTCTCTCTCTATACTGAGATCATAACAAAACCAGCATCACAACTTAGAAAGGTAATCTGAGGTGCAAATCAACAGAGGTTGTTTCCATGGTAACAAGTCTATCCCGGGGCGCACTCTACCAGGATAGCTGACCATGTGAGTCTATGGGGCAAAGGGCGACCTCTATGGAGCCTTCATCCTCGCAAATGACATCCTCTAGGGATATCCGAGAAACTATAATTTAAACTACGGCCGTGTAGTTAATGCCACACGATTTTAACTGGCATTAAAAATACATATAATAATTTCATAGCTTGATGTTTGGAAATTGATCGCTTATTCTTAGCTTATTTGGTTATTTGATAGAGTTTTCCGTCAGCTGCGAGGTACGGGAAGTCATTCGCTATTCTCAGTTGCGAAACAAGTCTTCCTCTTCACGACGACTTATACTCTGTCTGACGAATGAAGGGTTAGAAAAGAAAATTTCAGTTTAAAACAGGCGAGGTAGTTCTGTGATTTATTCTAAAAAAGCAGCTTTATGGTCTTCTCTCACCTATTTGACTGTTTTTAAAAAATTGGTGACTATATCAACAAGTAGACACGCTTGCAGCCAACGTTAAAATGGGCAATGCAGGTTTAGACTCTTCTACATGTTTCATTACCGAATCAAAATATGTGAGAAAAAAAATACATATATTCTTTTTATGTTCCTCGGACATTAAAAATACATATAATAATTTCATAGTTTGATGTTTGGAAATGGATCGATTATTCTAAGTTCTGATTTGTTTACATATGGGCTGATATTTTATACTCAAGGCAATTTCCCATCAAGCAATTACTTCCTGACCGTCAGAAAAGACATTACTAAACCAGTTTTAAGATACTCTGCATGTATAAATGTTAAAACGTCTTCTTTGCAGGCCTTTTTAGAATTCAAAAGAGAGCTTGATTATAAAGAAAAATAATCACTTCTATTATCAACGCAGGAGAAGAAGAACAACAAAATGGCGAATCTAACAGAAAGAAGAAACGACACGATCAGTCTGTGCGCAAAAGGGCTTTATGGAACACATCAAAATTTAGTTATGTCAGTACTGAACAGTACTTTAACTTTCACTGCATTTCTGGGCAAGTTTTTGATTATTGCTGCTTTTCAAAGGGTATCGTCCCTTCATCCGCCATGGAAACTTTTGCTTGGATGCCTTGTGATCACCGATCTCTTTGTTGGTATCATTACACAGCCTCTCCATGTAGCCTATTTGACGTCTCCAGACTACTCAGAACGTTGTTACTACCTTTAATAGCATCAGTGTAATTTTCGGAGGAGTATCTTTGTTCACATTAACTTCAATAAGTGTGGACAGACTTCTCGCCCTGATTTTGGGGCTAAGGTACAGGCAGGTAGTAACTTTGCGCGGTGCTCGGATCTTTGCCATATTGTCTTGGCTTTTAAGTCTCATAATTGCAACGATATTTCTTTACAACTTTCGGATTGCTATAATTATCATTTGCATTGTATTGTTATCATGTACAGTAGTCACAACGTTCTGTTACACGAAAATCTATCTTAGGCTTCGTCGTCACCAAGCCCAAGTACAAGTCAATGTACAAGGACAACCGAACAGAGGCAGAGGGGGAATGCTACTGAATAAAGCACGGTACAGAAAGACAGTGTCTAGTGCATTATGGGATCAGAAAATATTAGTGGTTTGTTATCTTCCGTATGCCATTGTAGCTATATTAGTTATCACAAGATCACATAGCCAATTCCTTAAACTTGCTTATGAAACAGCGGTATCTCTTGGTATCTTGGTATCTCTCCTTATGTTAAACTCCACATTGAATCAATTTCTGTACTGTTGAAGGACACCATCGGACAGTTTTGGTGTTTCTATAATTAACTGTTTTATAGGCTGTGACACATTATTAAAACCAGAGCACATGAAGTGCATTCATCAGATAGTTCCTTTGTAAAAAAGGAACTCTCTGTTTACATAGAACATAATGCAAGCTGGGTGTTAGGACGAGGGGAGCAATGTTGTCACAGGTGTGTTGGTGAAGTAGGAACGGAGGAGCTGAGTAAACCTAAAGATCTCTTCAAGATTCGACTATTTTGCATGGATTATGCGTAGGGGAAAAGACGATAATATTGAAAGCGATTTGCGATGCATTAACCCATTGACTCCCAGTCCGGAAGGCTTTTATTAGCGCGCACCCACCCCCAAAAAATCCCGGCTCTTTTACGCCATTTAACACAAACGTGCGAGTGGAAAAAATAAACCATATGCGTACTAAATTCAGACAAATAATTCACTTCCAGACACGCTGAAAGACCCATTTATGATTTAAAATCCTTATCAACTTTGATAAGTTGATCCCAAACCAAACTTGAAGACGGTGGAGAAAATTTCTCCACCTCCGTGCGTCATTTTAACAACTTGCGAAAACACGAACTCTTTGTACAGCTCAAAAAACTCTGGTGAAAGGTAGGTTTTAATTCTGTACAACTGTCACTGTCATTAATTTAACAACTAGTGGTATTATCTTACAGAAAAGCGGTAATTGGGGATCGATAATAAAATTATTTGCGAATCATGAACATGGTGTCGTGAGATAGCGCAAAACCGCTGGCAAAACTACTTAATTCCTTCCACAAAATTCACACTCATATTGCTTTTTATGCTTTCCATCACTATAAGTAATAATAAAAATACTTGTTTGTTATTTCTGAAGTACTGCCGGAAATAAATCTTTACATGTAAACAACATATAATAACTCGTCCGCAAGAAATGCGTATCAGATGTCACCATGTGCTTTTCAATTCAATTCGCTTCAAAAGACCAAAATTCCAAACGTAAACTGGACAAATGAAAGAAACTTGAAAGAAGCTTTGTTTTAGATTAATTATCATTTCAAGATGTAACAACTAATGTATTCAAAAGCTTCAAAATTCTGCACATTTTTGAAGCCGTGAGATCCTGCATGATTCACACTAAAGCGTAAATTTAATTTTAGCCCGACGGCTCTTTGGCAGTCAATTTTTCACTCAGTGGCTTTTAATTACCGATCTTTCTAAAAGTTCCATTCAAGTTCGAAGCAATATTGTACATTACCATTTTCCTTTCTGACGTCTTGAGAAGCTGCATTAAGTCGTTAGTCCGTTAATTGTAGTAAAAAAACATTGGTAGTTCCATGCCGACAAGGTCTTCTTGTCTGCGCAATGAAAGATACATTTCTCACCAGAACGGGTTTAGAACATTGTACTCCACGATTTTCCATTTAAAGTTGATCTGTGTTTCTTCATTTCATTTTAAGAGACGGTCTCTGTAAAAGTGGTCTGGTTGATCTGGCTTGAAAAATAGATTTCCCGTATTTCTTATGTGTTGCAAGACTTTCATGTACTTATACTAAAACCACAATCCTCTTGACCAGATCATTTATTTTTCCCGAGTTTTTAAGGATTTTCGGTTCACCCGAACGAACGCTCGTAACGACCAATGTCAGGGCTTAAATTTGCCACAACTTCCCGGATGAATTAAACAAAAACGAATAACTTCTGTACCAAACAAACACCACAGCCAGATATATATATATTATGTCTTCTTGATTTATCACACCGACTTTCATGAACATTGAGTTCGAATCAAGCCAGCAGCAAGACATTAACGACACCCCTATCACACACTTTGATAAAACACGCGAAAACGGATCAGATTAATTTTGTTGAATAAACAATCTTCCACAATAATGAAGTTGTTCGAAAACTGATTCTGAAACTTTATTAAAGCCAACACAATAACTCGGTATTTTTATCAGTCGAATCACTGTTGGAAACAATATTTCTGAATGAATGATTTCAGAATTTCTGACGGTTTTCAGTTTTAATTTAGTTTTAACTTTTTATCATGTTTACATAAAGTTTGCTTAATAATTAAGAATATGCAATGATATCGTTGATTTTCACTTATCTGCAGAGTTTTTCGGCAACAGCTGTTAGGAGTCATTTTTAATGGTGCTTTTTACGGAAAGGATTAGAAAACCAAATTTCTTGTAAAATCGGGATTCACTGAATAATTAGGTGGGTTGGTATGTTAGGTCATCGGCAAGTATGTATTGATTTCGACTGATATTCTCCACTTAATCAAGATTTTTAATCAATTGATAATTGAGCTTGAGCGTCCCTCGTCCGTTGCATATGCAAGTTACTGTCGAATCAAAATTTGTGAAAACTCATGAGCTCTCCAGCTGAACAAGTTACATTTATATTTTAATGCTTGGAAATGAACCCACCAGTTCTATCTTGTTTACAGAATGATCATTTCTCACTGAACTATTACTTTCTAACCATCATCAAGAAAACTAAATCCTTTGGTTGAAGCAATAGAAGAGTATTGAAGAGTGTCGTCTTCTTAATTTAGGTTCTGGGCTCCAAAGAGGGCGTGGCAATAATCTGAAGGAAACTTACTTTTTATGACAACCAAGAAAACGAAATAGCGGAATGAACAATTTAACCGAAGATGAAAACTACACGACAACTCCGTGTAGGAGAGGCCTTTACAAAACATATCAAAAGATATTTATGTCAGCACTGAGCAGTACTCTAGCTATCACTGCATTTCTCGGGAATGTTATAATCATTGTTGCTCTTCAAAAGGTGTCGTCCATTCATCCACCATCGAAATGTTTGCTTGGATGTCTTGCGAGCATCGATCTCTGTGTGGGTCTCATTTCACAGCCTCTTTACATTAACTTTTTACTGTCTCCAGAGCATTCCAAACATTGGTACTTTTCTGCGAAGCTTAGTAATACCACATATGTATTTTTTGTGCAGTATCTTTATTAACACTGACTGCGATAAGCGTGGACAGACTTCTCGCCCTGATGTTGGGGCTACGATAAAGACAGGTGGTAACTTTGAGAAAAGTATGGGCCGTCGTTGCCACGTTTTGGCTTTTTAGCACTGCTCTTGCAATAATATCCCTTTCAAATGCCCGTATCGCTATATACATCTTGTGCTCAATAATGTTATTATGCGTGACCTCAACCTTCTGTTATATAAAAATTTATTATTACGCTTCGCCATCACCAAGCTCAAGTACAAGAGCATGTTCACCAAGGACAACCGAACTGAGGAGGAATTCTGAGATCAGATTTATAGATTAGCATTTACAAACTAATTCTCCAGAGAAAACCAGTTTAAATAATATAAATCTCGCGGAATGAATTTGCTTTTCCGGAAATATTATTATTATAGCAAAACTTGCGTAATAGTTTGCTGACTTCGACTACAAAAATCTTTTATCATCCTATTGATAAGTGTATTGTTAACGACTTGTTTCCGCGAATTAAGTTCGACACAAATACGCCGTTTGAATCAGCTGTCGCTCCAAAGTCGTTCCAAGGTCGAACCTTACTGAGTTAGGTTCGGCACATGAGTGGAGCGGCGTTTGGAACGGGCCTTAGAGGCAGTTTGTATCAAAAGTTAATTCGATTGTTTGATTTGTATTGCAGTTGGGGTTTACTGTTGTGTACATGTGATCTGAATACTGTGCTGGGATTGGTTTGCACCGTCATGAATAGTCAATGGATTTTACAACTACCCTTTTTTTTTAAGTTGGCGACTATATCAACACGTTAAGACGCTTGCAGCCAACGTCAAAATGGGAAATGCACGTTCATACTTTTCGACGTATTTTACTACCAAATCAAAATATGATAAAAAATCATTTTGAAAGAAATTTTCAGTTAAAAAGAGGTGAGATAGTTTGAGATGTTCACTCGAATATGGTAGATACGAAAGTTCGCGAACATGAATGGGTTTCCCTAACGTTTTACAGATAGCTAAACCGAGAAATGAATTGTTGAGAAACTTAGCTTAATATCACAACTGCTAAGCACTTCGATAAAGGCTTGTTTGGACAGAGACTGCATTTTTCTTTCGACACTCGCGAATTCTTAGAGTAAACGTTTTCGTCCGTGTGAATAATTTTCAATGTCTGACTGAATACATTGAAAATGGGCTTAGCAACGTCGATCAAGCTAAAGAAGCTTACCTGTAAGTTACCACTATTTATCACTTCCATTTAGGACGGGAGATGGCCGAGAAGATTCAGCACATTCTGCTGAAATAAAAAGCCACACACTCTTCGCTCGGCGATTTTCTCTGGGAAACTGACATGACCAAGATCCAAATTAACTTAAAGACAAGGAAGTTGTTCCAAGTGAGCACTTTCCTGTGCTCCAAGATCATAGCAATGGATCGAGATAAATCAGGTTTCTCTCGCGAAATGTCGGAGCTGTTTGCGACGTGACCTCGATAAAATCCATAGTGAAATGAGTTGGCCACGTGATTGAAAAATGATAACATAGTTTGAATGCAAAGCATTATGGGTACAAGTTCCAATCCTCCTGTGTTGTTTTGAGAGTTGCGTGTGATCAACAACAGCTGCAAAATATATTATTAAGTTTCACTTTAATTTCAATTTCAAAGGAAAAAAAAAAAGAAACACCGTCAATAAGTGAAAAGGAAATGAATTGCTCTTCCCTAGTACGCTGTTCCTGTTCACTACGCTTTATTCAATTAAAGAAATATCAAAATGAATGGTGGCAGATTTTTTTGACAGTTTTCATTGTAAATTGAGATTTAATTTTTGCAATATTTACTTTTACAATATTTTACCATATTTGCATGTAATCTTCTTAATAATAAATAACTTGAATTGGTATTAGTTGGCAAGGTTTTCCAACGATATCTGCTAGAAGTCGTTTTTAATCTTCCTTTTTTTTTTAGAAATATGTTGCGGCTCGTTCTTTGTGAGACGTACGAAATCAGGATTAGAAAACGAAAGGTCTTTTAGACTGCCCTGGACTCCAAAAAGGTGTGAAAATAACAATTTCCAAAACAAGCCGAGGATAATGAAATGAAGAACGTAACTGAAGTTAAAAACAGCACGACAGGTTTGTGCTCGACAGGCCTTAATTTAACATATCAAAAGGTGATCTTTTCAGCCTTGAACAGTACTCTGGCCATTACTGCTTTTGTAGCAAACGTTCTGATCATTGTTGCTCTTCAAAAGGTGTCGTCCCTTCATCCGCCATCGAAACTTTTGTTTAGTTGCCTTGCAAGCACCGATCTCTGCGTTGGCCTCATTGCACAGCCTCTTCATGTTGCCTTTTTAACATCTCCTGAAAACTCCATTCGCTGTTATTATCTTTACACCGCTTTTAATAACACAGGTGTAATTTTGGGGGGAGTATCCTTGTTAACAATTACTGCAATAAGTGTGGACAGGCTTCTCGCTCTGGTGTTAGGGCTGAGATACAGACATGTGGTAACGTTAAGGCGTGCACGTATTTTTGTTGTCATTTGTTGGCTTTTCTGCTTCATCGCTCCGTCAATGTATATTTGCAGCGTACGTGGAAGTATAATCCTTGCATGCACAACAACATTCCTATGTACAGTTACCGCAACGTTTTGTTACACGAAGATCTATCTCAAGCTTCGCCATCACCAGGCTCAAGTACAAGACCAATTTCATCAAGGAAAAGAGAACGGATGGGGGATGCCGCTGAATATAGAACGGTACAAAAAGATACTGTCTAGTGCTTTGTGGGTACAAATAACATTAGTGCTTTGTTATCTCCCTTATGCAATTGTAGCAGCGATATTTGCAACCAGGAGATTACGCACACAATTTCTTGACCTCGCATGGGAAATGTCAGTATCTCTTACTATGTTAAACTCATCTCTAAACCCTTTTCTGTATTGTTGGAAGATGCAGGAGGTAAGACAAGCAGTGAAAGACACGATCAGACAGTTTTGGTGTTTCTCAAGTTAAGTCATAGATCGCAAAATACATTATTGCTGAATGAATATGTATTCATTTACAATAAACCATTATTATTGTTATTATTATCATTACTATTATTATTATTACAAGTGAAACCGTTAAAAGCAATATATAATTATATATCCCATAGAAAACAGGTGAATCTGAAAGGTTAACAAAATAGATTAGTGTGATTCTGTATCTTACTTTTTTAAGCAGATGCCTACATTGTGCGGTTCCAGAAAATATCCATACCCATGCCAAGGATGATCATTGGAAATTCTGAAGGGGGAGGGGGGGAGGGGAGTGATCTCAATAGCCCGAGTTTTTAAAAGAAAATATGAAGCTAAACTGGAAATTCCAGAGGGTAGGAGGGTCCAAACCCAAGAACTATCCTTGGGGGAGGTATGGATATTTTTTGGAACCACACATTACAATTAGACTGCCATTAAACTATGTGCTGCAAAAAAAGTTGACGTCTTTACTTGACCTGGAGTAAACTTATCCTCATCGGGCCCATGACAACTCTTGAATATATAACTATAAACGTCGATTCACTAAAGTATATTCAGGTTTAAACTGGCAACATGTGGGAATCAATCATGTGACAATTTTATTACATTAACACGATGTGTATTTTTGAGTTCATTTTCAAGTTGACTAAGAAGAATGTCATTGCAAAGTCTTCAAGTCACCTGTAAATAGAAATTTAATATTTTGGTGAAATTGCTATCTTTCCAACATGCAGACTGTATATTAAAATTAAACGGCCCTTTTCAGTGTGTGAAAAAAAAAAACTGACTGCTTTCATGTTGGGCTAGTGGATCCAATAATATTTTACACTTGCTAGATAGCCAAATGACATTTATGAATGTTTTACTTTGTTGTTGTTTCCAGAGAAACATCAGTCTTTGGATAAGCAAATAATGGTTTCACCTTGCCCAGTCTACCTGAGTCAGGGAAGGAAGAAATCAACTTTCTTTGCACCCTTCCTTTCAGTAATCATTGCAGAAAAATGTCAGATTATTAAATGATTTGGACCCTAAAGCTGAATTTTTGTAATCTGTTCATCTCAAAACATTATGTTACAGAAATCTTTGTTTGGTTTTCTTGTAGAGCAAGTTGTCAACAAAAACTAATATGGAGTTTATTTAAATCAAATTTACAGCTACTACATGACTTAAATTCCCAAAAGGAAAAAAAAAGGAAAAAAAAAAAAAGAAAGAAAAACAAATGGGTCTTGACAAAGTGCGAGCCATCAAGTCGAGAGAGCCATTCCACGTAATCTGAATAGAACAATGGTTAGCCTTAATTAATAGCTCTCTGGTTAGCCTAAACAGTACTCCAGTAAGCCTGAGTATAGTTAGCTTATGTGGCTTGAGGTAAGGCTATATATTTAGTGGGTTAGGAATTTCTGGATTGTATGATTTCGACTGATATTCTCCACTTAATCAATATTTTTAATCGTAAAACAGCAGAATTTGTTTGTGGTAATTCCAACGGCGAAAAAGAGCTTGAGCGTCCCTCGTCCGTTGCATATGCAAGTCACTGTCGAATCAAACTTTGTGAAAACTCATGAGCTCTCCTGAGCTGAACAAGTTACATTTATATTTTAATGCTTGGAAATGAGCCCGCCAGTTCTATTTTGTTTACAGAATGATCATTTCTCACTGAACTATTGCTTTCTAACCATCATCAATAAAACTAAACCACAGCGTTTTAATCCTTTGGTTGCAGCAATAGAAGAGAGTGTTAAAGAGTGTCGTCTTCTTAATTCAGATTCTGGACTCCAGCGATCTGAAGGAAACTTACTTTTTATGACAACCAATAAAACGAAATAGCGGAATGGACAATTTAACCGAAGATGAAACCTACTCGACAACTCCGTGCAGGACAGGCCTTTTGCTTGGATGCCTTGCGAGAACCGATCTCTGTGTGGGTCTCTTTACACAGCCTCTTTACATTAACTTTTTGCTGTCTCCAGAACATTCCAAACATTGCTACTTTTCTGCGAAGCTTAGTAATACCACATATGTAATTTTTTGTGCAGTATCTTTATTAACACTGACTGCAATAAGCGTGGACAGACTTCTCGCCCTGATGCTGGGGCTACGATACAGACAGGTGGTAACTTTGAGAAGAGTATGGGCTCTTGTTGCTAAGTTTTGGCTTTTTAGCACTGCTCTTGCAATAATATCCCTTTCAAATGCCCGTATCGCTATATACATCTTCTGCTCAATAATGTTATTATGCGTGGTGACCTCAAGCTTCTGTTATATAAAAATCTATCTTACGCTTCGCCTTAACCAAGCTCAAGTACAAGACCATGTTTACCAAGGACAACCGAACAGAGGAGGAATTCCGCTCAATGTAGCAAGATACAGAAAGACAGTGTCCAGCGCAATATGGGTGCTGATAACATTAGTAGCTTGTTATCTTCCGTATGCAGTTGTATCCATATTTGCTATTAGCGGATCACCCACGCAATTTCTTCACCTCGTATGAAAATTGACAATGTCATTCATGATGTTAAACTCATCTCTCAATCCATTTTTTTTTACTGTTGGAAGATGAGGGAAGTACGACAAGCAGTGAAGGACACGCGATCAGAGACTTATGTTGTTTCTCAAGTTGACTGTTTATTAGTCTTTTTTTGCATAATTACAAGGACAAGTCGTTTATTAGAGCTTTTGTTATATAATCCTTCGTAAATACAGAAAATGGTTGGCAGTCCTAAACACTGCAGGCTGCAGTTTAACGCTGACAGTAGCTAGAAAAACTGGGAGTAGAAAAGAGGAAGTGAAGCTGGCAAAAGAGCGGTTGCAATAAAGTCTGAATTTTCGTCCAGTATCTAGTAACTGGACCCCAACCCACCAAGCTTAAGGCAATTCCGCACAAGAACACGTCGGCTTTTTCTTAACGGCTTGGCATGGTGACCTATATTTTTATAATTAATTCTGAAACGAAATTATTCGGAAGGAAAAATACTAGATAATGCCGTTCATAAAATCATTACTCGAGGATGCAAATTACGACTCTGAAAATAATGACTCAAGGATGACTTTGGATCGATGTCGTTTGGATTTGTTTAATTTTTTCCATAAGTTTTAAATTGCCTTGCTTGTTATGCTCGAGACCTTCCCCCTATCTAGCGTAATATTTTCAAGCATAACTTAAATAAACTTTGCTTCCAGCTCCGCAAAATGCAATGTTGAACGATGAAATAACGCGCCATTTTTCTTTTGCAAGCACGGTGAAGTATCTTTTTTTATTTTATTTCTCGAAACTGTGCATGGTAAGGAAAATTCAGAGAAAGTTAAAAAAAAAATGTTCTAAAACTTTTATTTCTGATGAATCACCTTAGATAAAGTAATATAGTACCCTGGCTAATCACTTCTCAGTCCACATCGATTTTTTTCTTTCTTCTCTTTTTTTTATTACTTCTACTTCGTGCACTGGTCTGCAATAGGTATAAAGCAGGCAGTATGACGCTTTTATACTCACAGCGAATTGTGCTGACCAGCATTGGTAGTGCCCGATCCCCTATTAACCACAAACACGTCATACGAACTCACAAAGGGCAATATAATTATATCCAGTGTATTCTAGACTTAATTACTTTCAGGTTCGAAAATGACACCTCATTATTAACATGGCATAGACGATTTGCATGATGGCTTCATTTGACTGAAAACCAATTTAGCCTACAGCATATAATATTGTAAGGGAGAAAGTGGCGTCAAAGGTTCAAACATACCCCATGGGTTGAAATTATAATAACAGTCAGCATAGAAAATTGCACGAAGAGCATTTCTTCAACAAAGGAGGAGTGTATAAAATGCAACTGTACATATCAAAACATAGAGAAACGGAAAGGCCAAAAAAAATCACATAAATCATATGAAGGAAACTAAATCATAATTCCATTCTAGAATGTAGTTTTTATAATCCACTTTACTTTTCCTAATAAATTTTGAAAGCATCGATCAACCCGAAAGCCCAGTCCGAGGGCTTCACCCGATCGAGCTGACTATATTAGAAACCCACACACATGTGACATTGTTGCGCCCTTTCCAACAAAACGAGAAACAATATCAAAGTGTGTTGCGCAATAATAGAGAATTGTTAGGACTGCTGCAGACATTAGGTGTGATACCTTGGTTAAGTTCTGAGACCTGATGTCATAATTATAGACGAGTTTGCGCACTAAATACTACCAAAAAATATTTACATCAAGCTTACAAATTATTCTAATCTGTTGAATAAATTAGCAATTGACGTATACAAAACTTCACCGCGAAGGGCGTGCCGGTACGCGCGGGTTATGCAGGGAGCAAATGACTCATATGCTCCCTGCATATCCCGCATACATGTACATGATGTACATGTAAAAAAGAACATATTCCAATAAAACCACAGTATTTCGAATGACTGAGGTCATCAAAACTGCAAAGTCTGACCAGCTTCCACTAAAAAGGTAAATTTTTAAAACATACACATGTTAGAGCGGGAAAAAAACTAGTCGGCATGTTCTTTTATTTGACATCATAGTGGTGCCCAGATACAGTGACGAAATGTTGCCAATCAACCTGTTGCTAAGAATGACGTCATCGCTCAGTCGCTGTACAATTTTACTCTAACGTTGAGGCACAAAAACAATACCTTTTTGTTTCCTTTTCGCAATACTTAAAAAGTGTTTTTTTTCTTTTAGCTGAATATTTGAAAAAGCAGAATTAAAGTCCTTGAATCAGCATAAAAAAAAATATTTTTTCTTCATGAAACCTATGTTTTTGAATTTGCATGTGCAGTCAAATCTGAGTAACTTACTTTTTATAGACTTTTTGTTCAAACATTGCAATAATAGCAGCAAACAACAACAACAAACAACCAAAAAAGTTTATGTCCTATGCCCTCATGAGATCGTCAATTCAAAATATGCAAGAACAAATGGCGTTGGTGCGTTAACTTTATTGACTGTCATCTCTGCTGTCACTACCTAATGTCTGTGTTATGCCAAGTAACTAAATATTACTTTACATTTCCCTCTTCTGAGGTTAAACAAAAATATAAATCCTGTAGGAATTAAAAGCTTGGTAACAGTGGGAGGCGCGGTGACCTAATGGTTATTGCTGGACTCCGGATCGAACGGTCCGGGTTTGAGCACTGCGATCTGTTCTTGTGCAAGACACTTTACTCTCATAGTGCCTCTATCCACCCAGGTGTAAATAAATGGGTACCGGCGAATTTACTGCTGGGGATAGCCCAGCGATGGACTAGCATTCCTTGTGGTATATCATCTTCATTTCCATCATCGCGCAAGAGTATCTCATCGACGTAGTCCATATCCTAGTAGTACAGTGTATGCAGCATGATTGTCACATAAACGTACTTTAATGGCCAAGCTACCCCGAGTCTCAAAAAGTTCAATAATAGAGCATCCGACAGTTCGAAGTACTAACCTATCGCAAGGTCATTGATTCAACTCCTGTTGGGAGCGCCCGCAGCCCTGTTTTTTTTTTTTTTTTTTTTTCGGGTGCGACTGCGTCATTTGTTGAAAACACATCATCTCCCACAACAATTAAGTTTGTAGGAAACTGCTCCTGAAGTTTTATTAAAACCAATATAATAAGTCGGTATCTTTATCAGTGAAATCACTGTTGGAAAAAATGTCTGAATGACTGATGAAAAAGTTCTGACAGTTGTCAATTTTTAATTTAGTTTCAATTTCACCTTGCTTGGCATGCATTTTGCTTAATAATTAAAAACTGTATTGATATCATGGCTTGATGTTCACTTATTTGGGAGAGTTTTTCTGCGGCAGCTGCTAGAATTGGTTTTTACTCCTGTTTATATTTTGCAAAGTAAGCTGCGGCACTTTCTCTGAAAAATTACTTAAGGTAAAAGCGGGGTTGAAACAAAAACCAGATGTGTCAGGTAATTGGAATGTTCTACCATCTTCGAATGGCATTCTCCTTATTTCAGTATTATTTCAGTATTGTTTTCGCACAATTTGTTTGTAGCGAACGGCGAAATGGGGAATGAATGAGCTCTACAGCAAAACAAGTTAGGTTTACATTTTAAGACGGTCTCAATGCGGTGGTTGTTTTGACGGTTGTTGGTTAAATTTTACCTATTTTGACGATTGAGGGATTTTATCGATTATGATGGTTGACGGTTATCAAAACGGACATTTCCTGCATGAGCTGAATTAATATAAACTTTTGTGTTCTGGAGACTGTTTTGGTCTTTGAATAATGGAATCAAGTGAAATTCAATCAGAATCATCCAAGCCTTTAAATAATTAGTTTTAAATCATTAATATATATCATATATATAGTGACATTTTGAAACCGAAAATTCTTTCAGATGGAAAGACCATTAAAAGAGTATATTTGGGAGGATGGAAACTGGTTTGCCAGTTAAAACGATTCTCTGAGAGCCTTAAGTCCGAGACGAGCACCTGAAATCGTGAGGTTTGAAAGCGCTTGAAACCGATTGGACGGCATTCCCATTGTCTGCTTTTTTGACGGTAAAGGGTAAAGAATGCCCTTTTTTGACGGCTGATGGTCAAATTTTAAGCCGTTTCACGGCTGACGGTTTATTCCCTTAAGACCCTCTTTTAATAATTACAAATGAACCCATTTGTTCTATTCTGTTTACAGAATGATCATATCCTCATCGAACTATCACTTTATAACTATCAGAAAAAAGAAAACTTAACGGCAGCGTTTGATCTTTTGGTTGCAGCAATAGAAGATGCAATAGATAGAAGGTCCTGGACTCCAACGAGGGCGTGGTAATAAACTAGAAGCAAACTATTTTTATAACGACCAAGAAAAAGAAAGAGCAGAATGAACAACTCAACTGAAAATGAAATCCAAAAGACAGCTGTGTGCACGACAGGTCTTTATGAAACACATCAAAAGATATTTCTTTCAGCACTGAACAGTACTCTAGCTATCACTGCATTTGTGGGCAATCTTCTGATCATTGTTGCTCTCCAAAGGGTATCTTCCCTTCATCCGCCATCAAACCTTCTACTAGGTTGCCTTGCAAGCACCGATCTCTGCGTTGGCCTCATTGCACAGCCTCTTCACATTGCCTTTCTAACGTCTCCAGACCACTCCATTCGTTGTTTTTATCTTAACACCGCTTTTAATGGCATGGCTGTAATTTTGGGAGGAGTATCTTTGTTAACAATTACTGCAATAAGTGTGGACAGGCTTCTGGCTCTGGTGTTGGGGTTAAGATACAGGCAGGTGGTAACGTTAAGGCGTACACGTATTTTTATTATCATTTCTTGGATTCCAGGCTTCATGCACAACAACAACATTCCTTTGTACAATAGCCTCAACGTTTTGTTACACGAATATCTATTTCACGTTTCGCCATCAACAAGCTCAAGTACAAGACCAAGTTCATCAAGAAGAAGAGAACGGAGGGCGAATGCCACTAAATATATCACGATACAAAAAGACATTATCCAGTGCTTTGTGGGTACAGATAACATTAGTGGTTTGTTATCTTCCTTATGTAATTGTAGCAGCTATATTTGCAATCAGGAGACAACGCACACAATTTCTTGATCTCGCATGGGAATTGTCAGTATCTCTCACTATGCTAAACACATCTCTAAACCCTCTTCTGTATTGTTTGAAGATGCAGGGTGTTAGACAAGCAGTGAAGGACTCCATCCGACAGTTTTGGTGTTTCTAGCGTTAAAGAGGCAGGATCACAAGATGTCGTCTAAGTTTTGTGTAAAGTGTGCTCGAATTATTCAGATACACTCGTTGATAAAAAAAAGGTACCTTTGAAAAACAAAAAAGGCATAATTTCACACTCTAAGATGTGAACAAACCACAATCAATTTCTTTATTGGTTTCCTCCAACACTGTCAAACATAAAAAAAGCCTGTCCAACGTTTTCAAAAATTTAGACCAGTTGTTTCCTTGGCCCGTCCGTAGCCACGCCAGTTTTAAACGTTTTTTTGTAAACAGTACAGGCACCCGTCAGTGGGGGCTAAAGATTAAAGTGTCATTTAAAATAATGGCACTGCCGCAAACTAAGGTATGATACCATGGTTAAGGCCTCAGACTTGATGTACTATCTACAGAAGGTAGTTTGTACACTAAATATGGAAAAAGGGAATATTTTTATACAAATAGGATTTTTATGTCTTTATCCCTACCCGACATTTAGAGTTCGAGTGTATTGTGTGACATAATGTCAAGATTATGGTGTTGCGTGATTGGGCCCAATGCAATGAATTTCAAAGTGTGATGTAAGATAACGAAGAATTATTGCATTCGATTTCAGGATTGTTTTGTGCCATACCTTGGTTAAGGTCTGGGATCTGTTTTATAAATTATATATTGAGACGAGAGTTTGGACACCAAATATTACGAAAACATATTGATAGCAATCGTTCAAGTTATTTTTGCCCTGTAATAATAAGTGAGCAACAACATACAATTACAGATATTATCTGGTTCCTGAATTTCAAGTTAGGATATGCGATGAAATGTCAGTCTTTTATTCTCTCAATAACTTTAAATTCAACATTTCAAAGGCTATAGATCAAAACCAAATTTTAATTTCTTTTTAATTCCAATTTCAAAGTAAAACAAAACAATGTCAGTGAAGAAAAAACATAAGTCAACAATGAAGTTCTTTATCCCAGTTTGACTGTGTCATTCACTTTGACTATACTTATCTTTCGCCCAATCAGCAGGCTAATGGCAATACATCATTTTCATTTCCGCCATTGCACATGCAAGAGCATCTCATACATATTCATATCCTGGTAGTAAAGTGTGCGCAGGATGTTTGTTTGCACATGTCAATCTAGTTTAATGGCTCAGCTATTGTGAGGTTCCAAACGTTCAGTGAACAGAGCATCCGACATGTCCACAATGCTAATCGTAAAGTGATTGATTCAACCCCTGTTGGGTGCACTCGAAATTGCTTTTTCCGATTGCATCCGCGTCATTTGTTGAATAAATATCGTCTCCCACCATAATAAAGTTTGTCGAAAACTGTTCCCGAAGCTTTCATTAAAACCGATATAATAAACTCGGTATCTTTGTCAGTGGAATCACTGTTGGAAAGGTTTCTGAATGAATGATAAAAAAGTTCTGACAGTTTTCAATTTTTAATTTAGTCTTAATTTCACCTTGTGTGACATGCTTTTTGTTTAATAATTAATTAAAAAAAACGTGTATTGACATTGTGGCTTGCATGATTTTCACTTTATTGGGAGTTGTTTTCGACGGCAGCTGCTAGAATTGGTTTCTACTCTTGTTTATATTTCGCAAAGCAAGCACTATCTGTTTAAGACAACTTCAGGACTAGAAAACGACATTTTTAAGGTAAAATCGGGATTGACACATAAACCAGTTTTTCGAATCGATTCAGTAGTTATGTCAGGTCATTTGGTACTTCAGTTAACCTCGAATGATATTCTCCCTTTTCAGTATTATTTTCGTTAATCAGATAACTGCACAATTTGTTTGTATAGCCAACAGTGAATTAGGAAATGAATGTTCGTCCTCTTCTACATATACATGTCACTTCCGAATCAAAATTTGTAAAAACTCATTTGCTACCACGCCAACTTAGTTAGGTTTATGTTTTAATGCTTCCAAATGAACCCGCTAGTTGTATTCTGTTTACATAGAAAGCATTTCCTCAATGGACTAGTTTTACTTTCTAACCACCAGAAAAGAAAACCCATGTAAACCGTGGCGTTTTAATTCTTTGCTTGCAGCAATGAAAGAGCGTTGAAAATGTCTTCTTAATTAAGGTTCTGGACTCCATCGACGGCCTGATGATCAACTAGTCTAGCAATAACAAGAGAGAACAGCGGAATGGAGAACTTAATTAAAAATGAAAGCCACATCAGACGTCTGTGCACGGGAGGCCTTTATGAAGCACCTGGAGATATATTTCTATCGGCACTGAACAGTACTTTAGCTGTCATTGCATTTCTGGGGAATGTTCTGATTATTGTTTCAATTAAAAATGCGTCTCTTCATCCACCATCGAAACTTCTGCTTGGATGTCTTGCGAGCACAGATCTTTGTGTTGGTCTCATAACACAGCCTATTTTTGTTAATTTGTTATTGTCCCCAGAACATTCCAAACATTGCTTCTATTCTGCGATCCTTATTCACAGCATAGGTGTTATTTTTTGTGCAGTATCTTTATTAACACTGACTGCAATAAGCGTGGACAGACTTCTCGCCCTGTTGTTGGGGCTACGGTACAGGCAGGTTGTAACTTCGAGAAGAGTGTGGGCCCTCGTTGCTGCTTCTTGGCTTTCTAGCATTGCTCTTGCAATAATATTTAATATTTACTACCACACCGTTATATACACCATATCCTCAATAATGTTATTATGCGTGCTAACCTCAACCTTCAGTTATATAAAAATCTACCTGACGCTTCGCCATCACCAAGCTCAAGTTGTTCACCAAGGACAACCAAACGGTGGAGGAATCGCGCTCAATGTAGCGAGATACAGAAAGACCGTGTCCAGTGCAATATGGGTGTTGATAGCATTAGTGGTTTGCTATCTTCCGTTTGTAATTGTATCTATATTTTTCATTAGCATATTACGCACACAACCTCCTAATCTCGTATGGGAATGGACAGTATCTCTCATTATGTTAAATTCATCTTTGAACCCATTTCTGTATTGTTGGAAGATGCGGGAAGTAAGACAAGCAGTGAAGGGCACGATCAGAAAGCTGTGGTGTTTCTCAAGTTAACTGTATATTAGACTCTATTTTAAGAGCTTACATTAAAGAATCCCTCGGTAAATACAGAGGGTGTTCATAGTCACAAACACTATAACAGAAGCTGCAGTTAACGCTTTGCAAAGCGGGTATAAGAAAACAGGAAGGGGAGGGTGATCAAATAAAGAAGCGCTTTGTATATAGTTCCTTTAGCCTGAATTTACGTCCTAGCATATTCTAGCAACTTGACTCAACTCACCACAAATAAAATATCTAATTTAGTTCTTTGCCTTCTCTCCTAAATCCACAACGATTTTTTTTCCTTCTAGCAATCTCTCCTGCCTCGCATACTGGTCTGGGACAGGTATGAGGGAGGCAATGTAGCGGCCCACCGCCCTACCCCAGAACCTCTTTTTGCAGACTCTACAAAAGGCAGTATATTCGGCCAGTTTAGACTTAGTTTTAAGTCTAAATTTAAAATTACTATTAGTTTCTAAAATTGCCGCCCATTATTTACAATGGTGGGGACCCTTCATTGTCTTTCTACCCATACCCCTAACCCCAAAAATAGTCCAACCAACTCTACATATAGAAAAGTAATACATGCTGTGAGTTTTACACTTCACTTTCCTTTATATGCTCTAAAATAACTCTACAGAAAAGTAATAGTTATAAATCCTCTGAGTTTTACACTTCAATATCTTTTATATGCTCTAAAATAAGACGCCTCTATTTACATCGAGTTGTGGCGATCAGCAATTGAAAGAGGGCATTGCCAATCTTCTAGCTTGTCAATTTGCAGCACTTATAAGAAGAAGCCCTTATCGGTCCGAGAGCGCAGCACGAGTGCACTACGTAAGAAAATTTCTACTTAGGAGCGTATGCTGTGAATTGCTTAAACTATGCCGCTCTAACAGCGTCGCGACAAGAGGTTTTGTCGTAGCAAAGAAAAGTCAGTAGCAGGCGGCTTCACTTGTCGTGAAATGTGTCGAAATCGCTCTTTTAGGTTACGCTGATCCGTCTAAATTATTTGCAAAACAATCACTAAAAATTAGTGGGCTGATTGCAGGCGGATTGCTGTATCGTCTTTGATCGTCATATCATATTGTGCTAGCGACCAATGGTGTGTGAGCTTGTGAGAAATGCCACGCAACTAATATGTAAATGTATAAATGATGTAAATGTATGAGCTTTTTAGCGAGAGAACAATGTATAGAAGACAACGCAACCCAGAGAGGTGTCTAGTTTATATTTTAGATTTATTCAAAAATTAGCCTGTGCGGCGCCGTTGCTCATTTCCGGAATGGACGGTGCCATGTCTGCTCCAGTTTAGGCACAGGCTTACCAGACTGTGTTTGTGAGGTCACAGCACGCCCCATATAAATATTCAAATTTTCTCGCTAATCGCTATTGTAAATATTTAAGCTTCCTAAAATCGGCTTTTACTGCTATCTATTTGCAATAAAATGAATTAGAAACATTTTCGCAATGTTTAAGTTTGTTTTTACGCAGTTTTTTTGACGATTTGAAGCGTGCGAGAGCAGTTCTATGAGTTTAAGTTTTGACTCGTGTATAGAATACTAATATTTACACAAGGCGTGCAACTTCCACATCCAAGAATCGGGTACCGCCTCAGGAATGTAGCCCAAAAAATATCTTTCCCCTACTCGCTTTAGTAAGAGCTCCCGGTCCTCGATAGAACAGTCTTTGAACTATAATCTGGCCAAATTTGAGTCCAATCAGTTCGCGAATAGTTCTTTTAAACCTTGCTGGAATATCAAATTAGGTCGTAAATTTGCCGATTTACCATGATATGTACCAGTTGTCGGGACAATTTATGCAATTTTCGCTAAAATTGGTCAAAATTACTGCCTATGCCCGCCCTAGAAAGCAGAACGTGCCCCACTACAAAACCTCCTCTGGGACACCCCAAAGAAACACTTCGGAAATGTCGACAGCAAAGCCGAAGACAACCGGGCCTGGGAAATTAATTTATTTAAATATTCGGTGAATTTCCTGAGCGCTTATTTCCACATTCAGGAAATTCAGTGAATATTTATATAAATTAATTTCCCATGCCCAGGCCCGGTTGTCTTCGGCTTTGCTGTCGACATTTCCGAAGTGTTTCTTTGGGGTGTCCCAGAGGAGGTTTTGTAGTGGGGCACGTTCTGCTTTCTAGGGCGGGCATAGGCAGTAATTTTGACCAATTTTAGCGAAAATTGCATAAATTGTCCCGACAACTGGTACATATCATGGTAAATCGGCAAATTTACGACCTACTTTGATATTCCAGCAAGGTTTAAAAGAACTATTCGCGAACTGATTGGACTCAAATTTGGCCAGATTATAGTTCAAAGACTGTTCTATGGAGGACCGGGAGCTCTTACTAAAGCGAGTAGGGGAAAGATATTTTTTGGGCTACATTCCAGAGGCGGTACCCAATTCTTGGATGTGGAAGTTGCACGCCTTGTGTAAATATTAGTATTCTATACACGAGTCAAAACTTAAACTCATAGAACTGCTCTCGCACGCTTCAAATCGTCAAAAAAACTGCGTAAAAACAAACTTAAACATTGCGAAAATGTTTCTAATTCATTTTATTGCAAATAGATAGCAGTAAAAGCCGATTTTAGGAAGCTTAAATATTTACAATAGCGATTAGCGAGAAAATTTGAATATTTATATGGGGCGTGCTGTGACCTCACAAACACAGTCTGGTAAGCCTGTGGTTTAGGCCTGGATAAGGTCGAAACTGTGTTTGATTATAAGATGAAATTAGGCCTAGATAAGACGATCATTAAATCTAAGTTAGATTCAAGATTAGGTTAGGGATAGGGATAGGGTCATCTATTATAGATGCAACAGTAAGAAAGTCACCTTATATAACTAAAATTTTCGGGGGTTTCGCGGATCAACCTGGTGGTTTAGTGGTGAGAGAGTGATGCTAGCATGCCAGAGGTTCCGGGTTCGATTCTGAGTGATGACGTACAATTTTCAGTTTTCTTTTTAGAAGAAAAAAAAATCGATGATTGTGAAAAAAATGTCTAAGTGTCACTAAAAAGGCACCGACCGTTTACGAAACTGACACCTGCAGTGCCGTTCGCCGTTCAGAGTAGATCACGAATAAAAGCACTCGCTTCCTGCTTCTCTGAGTTAAGGTCGGGCAGGACCCTTGCTCATTAATAAATTCATTAGCAAAATTTCTTGAGGGGGTGCTACCTTGTAAAGCTTTAATTCTCCGAATTTTAAACATCGATTCCTCTATTTTTTATCAAGGATATTAGGGAATGATGTAATTACATCATGGTTATAGCTTTACTGGCAACTCGCCGGTTACGTTGATGCATGTTTCAAGCTCTCAAAGCTAAACTGCAGATAATACGATTTTGTGTCCAGGTTTTCTGCTAGAATAGCGGACCAAATTAAATGACTATATAACCTAGTGATAAATCATAACCTCTTTTGTGCTCTGACTGAAAGAAATTTATCGAATTCATAAATTCCTAGAAGTTATTGACTTCCAAGAGAGTAAAAATGTGAAATTTTAACTTTGAAAATGTATATTTTCTTTTTGAAAGAGAGTTTGGTAAATTCGCTTCTGTCAGGGCACAACAGAAAACACCAAGTTTATGTTCCTCGCGAATCAACTCCCGAAATTCTGTATCGGTGGAGAAAACTTGACACAAAATTGCAGGCCTTGCCGCTTCCGAAGACCTTCCGAGTCAATGTTTACAACAACGTGCGCTTTGTCCGAAGCTCCGAATCTAATTATGCTGAATTATGATAATTCGCCACGTTCCAGCGAACAGGACACAGCTGAGAACAATAAAGTGTAATTACTTTTACAAAGAAATTCAAGAAATATATATACGTGAATTTATGAAAATGGGGTCAAAGAAAAGTCTCCCCGGTCTCTTTGGCAATGTACATTTGGGGCTTTAGTAGGCTTAAAAGAGGGCCGAGAAACGAAAAAAAGAAATGTTAAACAGCGCGAAAGGGTTAATAAGTCAAAGGAGAAGAGAGAAAAAAAAAAATGACATTTCCTTTAGTTGATATATCGTCTACTTTGGAGATAGTTTCTGGCGAGAAAAAAACGTTTACGGCGAATTTCGCACAGAGCGCTGAAAATAACGCTGACCCCGTTTTCATAAAATCAGGCATATATTTATGCTTATTAATATTTCAATTGTTGTCGGCTTCAGTCGTCGCAGTTCGTGCGTACTCTTTACATAAATACATATATAATGATAGCAGGGGTCCTGCGCGACCTTAACCCCATGGTAAAGCGCGCCTGTCCAGCAAAATAGTTAAATTACTTTTATTCGTCAACAACAGGAACAAACGATCACTATCTGGTAGCTACAAATACACACAAATAATATAAAGTAAGGTCCGTGTAACAAGTCCAATATGAGGAATTAGCTTCGAGCAGTCTCTTTCTTTTTTCTGTAAACTTCATTATGAGCTGAATAAATTAATTATATAATATAATTATATAATTATATAATATTATTATTATTATTATTATTATTGTTATTATTATTATTATTATTATTATTATTATTATTATTATTATTATTATTATTATTATTATTATTATTATTATTACTAGTGTGCGACGCGGAAACGATATCAGATCTATATCGAGATGCGGGATGCGAATCCGCGGGCTGCGAGAAAGCTCGCAGAGAAGGGAAAAGAAAGATTTGCCTGCCTCGCCTTATTCCTCCGCATTTTTTTCCTGATTTCATAATTTGCTTTATTTTAGGTTTTTAGGGTCGCGCATAGGATTCCAGGAACAAAAACCGACTGCTCACAGTCTCTATTGATGAAATCATTCTGATTTTTTTTTTTTTTTGCTTTGACGGTTGATGGTTAAAATTTGGGGCTTTTGAACGTTGACGGTTATCAAAAGGAGGAAGCCGCGAGCTGTGGGAAAGCGCGGAGAGAAGGAAAAGAAAAGATTTGCCTGCCTCGCCGCATTCCCTCCTCGTTTTTTCCTGATTTGCATAAATTGCGTTTTTGGTCTTTGGTAATGGAATCAAGTGAAATTTTGACAGCATATTCCAACAATTCTAGTAATTTTTTTTTTTATTAATACAGTAAATTATTAATATAATATTATATTATTATTTTTCAGATGAAACGACCATAAAATGACTATATTTGGGAGCACGGAAACAGGTTTGCTAGTTGAAACGATCCTCTGAGAGCCAAAAGCTGGAGATGAGCAGATATTTGAAAGACCTTGAAACCGTTTGCGGCTAATAGTATCCACTTTTTGGCGGGTGACGGTTAACCCCATCGAGACCCTCTGTGTTATGAGATGAAGCACCGTTATTTCGGTGTTACTACCTAGAGATCTAGAAATTCTTTTTTTGGTGTGATAATCCCCCAAAGTACTGGGCGAGAGATGGTATTTGTGAGGGGTGGGGGGGTATAATCGCCCGAAATACTTAGTGCACGGTGGTATTCCTCTCTGGTTTAAGATATTCCTACGGTTTAAGGCGCAATGTGAGTCTTTGGGGTAATGGGTAATCTATGTAAAAGCATTCATACCAAACTCATCTTAATCAAACCATCATATACTATTTATTAGCATTAATAACAATTAATACCATTAATAACAATGATGACAGCGATAACAATAACGAGTAAACTTGGTAAAGGTTGTCCACAACTACAACAATGATACTCGATTGCCAGGTACGAATGTCCCTTGGTAAATAAGTAGCATAGAGGAGCCTCTTGTACGATGCGAAGACTTTGCGGTCAGTAATAACGTCTTCATGTTAAAAGGAACTTCCACTCTTGGGACGAGAAACGCGTGAACTGCTGTTCAAGCAGGCTACGCGTGTACGTTGTGGGGATTTGCTACGCATGCCACATGTTGTGCATGATAGTGGCCAGTGACGAGAAGTGGTTTATTCTCTCCCTATATAAGGATTATTAAAGCAGGGCTATAAAGGTTGTCATATTAACTTACATTTATAGATATATAAGTTGGCTGTTCAATCAAACCGGCAAAATCGTTATTGTGAAGGCTGCTCATAGTTTGCTTACTTTTAATTTCAATAGCGTTGCTTGCGTTCTCTTTGGCTTTGGCTCATTTAATATATTTTCCATCTCTAGATTACAACTAGCCCACTTCAAGAACGTTACCTGAAAGGTCAATTCAATAACCTGCAATCATGCCTTCCTTCCCTTTCAAAAACAAATAAACAAAACACAAGAGAAAACAAAACGCAACGCATGTTACGTGATCTGCTACTTCTACTACTTCGCTTTCAAACTGGTTGAATGTTTCGCGGTCGGAGCTTCCCGGATTATAAGTAGCCTAACAAAACGTGGCACAGAATGGCGCGAAACTGTCGTAATAGTTTCAGTGGGCACGGGAGCTCCTTCTCTTATCACCCTTTCTTGGAGACGACTAACTTGAGGAGCAGAGAAATTGTCTGATTGTATCCTTCCCTGCTTGTCTCAGTTCCCTCATCTTCCAACAGTACAGAAATGGGTTGATAGATGAGTTCAGCATCATGAGAAATTTCGCCGCCTACGCCGATACGAGGCCAAGAAATTTTATACGCAATCTTGTGAAAACTAATATATATACGATAGGATACGGCAGATAACAGGCAACTAATGTTATCTGAACCAACAATGCACTAGATACTGTCTTTCTGTATCGTGCTATATTTAGTTGAGTTCCAGCTTCGTTCTGTTGTCCTTGATGGATACTGTTTTGTACTTGAGTTCGGTGATGGCGAAGAGTATGATAGATGTTCGTATAACAGACAGCGGAGACTGCTATACACAATAATATGAATCAAGAAGCAATTGATACGGTAATACGAAAACTGTAAAGGAATATCATTGAAATCATGAGGCTGGAAAGCCACGATACTATTAGAAAGACCAGACCTCGCCTCAAATTTACCACTTGTCTATATCGTAGCCCCAATAACAAAACAAAAGTCTGTCCAGGCTTATTACAGTAAGTGTGGTTAAAGACACTCCTACGAAAATCACACCGCCGTTGATGTTAAAAAGGAAAGCAGGATGGTAACAACGTTCTGAGTGGTCTGGAGATGTTAAGAGGGCATTTAACAGTTAATTAGAGAAACAGTAAAACTCTCGGATCGAGTCCTTCACTGCTTGTCTTACTTCCCTCATCTTCCAACAGTACAGAAATGGATTCATAGTTGAGTTTAACATAACGAGAGAAATCGCTGCTTCCCATGCGATGTTAAGAAATTGCGTGCGTAATCTTGTGATACCTAAGAAAGCTACAACTGTATACGGAAAATAACAAGCGACTAATGTTATCAGTACCCATATTGCACTGGACACTGTCTTCCTGTATCTTGCTATATTCACTGCTGTTCCTCCTCCGTTTGGGAGTCCTTGGTGAACATGTCCGTGTACTTGAGCTTGGTGACGGTGGAGTATAAGATAGATTTTTGTGTAACAGAACGTGAAGGCTACTATACATGACAACAATATAATACAAATGATGATTGTAGTAATCCGAAAGTTGTAAAGAATTATCGTTGCAATTGAGAGACTTGAAAAACAAGATACTAAAACAAAGATCCGAACTCGGCCCAAAGTTACTACTTGCCTGTATCTTAGCCCCAACAACAGGGCGAGAAGCCTGTCCACACATATTGCAGTTACTGTCAACAGAGATACTCCTCCGAAACTTACGCTGATACTGTTAAAAAGTATAACAAGATAGTAACAACGTTCTGAGTGGTCTGGCGACGTTAACAAGGCAACATGAAGAGGCTGTGTGATGAGACCAACACAGAGGTCGGTGATCGCAAGGCATCTAAGCAGAAGCTTCGATGGCGGATGAAGGGACGATACCTTTTGAAGAGCAACAATGATCAGAACATTTCCCAGAAATGCAGTGATAGCTACAGTACTGTTCAATACTGAAAAGAACATCTTTTGGTGCGTTCCATAAACACCTGTTATGCACATAAGCTTACTTGTCGTATGGTTTCCATCTTCAGAGGTGTTTGCCATTTTTTTTTTCTTTTCTTTTACCAACTCGTTATAAGAAGTGTCAATGTTTCTTTGGTTCACTATGATCTCCGTTTTTTACGTCAAACGCGCATCAAGAAGACATTGTCAGCGCTCTATTATCATGTATTTCTTAATCCAGCGGACGTTAAAACCACTTTATGAAGAAATTGTTTTTAGTATTAAGCTCATTTTGGACCTTATGTAAACAAACAGGTACTGTAGGTTTATTTTCAGGCATTAACTGAATAGGAACTGAATTATTTTTGCCGAGGAACATCAAGAAGTGAAAACATGAGCCAATTAACGGGTCTTTAAAATCGACAGTGACAAACGTTTCATAGAAAGGTGATGCTCCCCGTGACCATTGACTGCAAATAACTCGTGATGTTTTTGTCTTTTAAAAGCTTTTAATGAGAGGATGGGTAACGAAGGTTTAAGTGATGTAGCGATTGAAAAAAAAAACAACAACAACAAAAACAAAAACAAAAAACTAGTACGCCTGGTTAATGGTCGATGATCCATATTTTACTTATTTCTTTACGTTTTCAATGTTGGATATGTATTAGGGCACGATTCCTACGATTCGCATAACTGAGGATTGCAATCTACTTTCCTTGTAGATTCCGCTGCCGGAAAACATTGTCGACTAAGTCAAACACTATCCCAAGAGATCAATCTACATAATTGGTTATGTATGTTTCATGTAAACATGGAAATATAGAACTCAAAACAAAACGAAAATTTTCGGACCTAATTTGCACAAAAAGCAGATTATAATTCTTGTACGGTGGCTTAAGCCCCATTAACAGTTTTGGGGGTTTCCAGTGCAATGTTCCGATCAAGTTTATTTTTCGCTTAACTGATCTACGCTTTAAGTTTTGCGTCATGAAACGTTGGTTTACTGAAAAATTAACGTAGACATTTTTTTTTTCAAATTCGCTATGCATTTTGGCATTAAATTTTTAGTTATTATTAAATGGTGTCTAATATTTTAAATGATAAATTATAATGCCTCAACGTAAAGAAATGATACAGCCAAACCCTTATTGAGCGACGGCCCAATAAGCGGCCATCCCCTATAAAGCGGCAAGTTTTCAAAGTCCCGAAAATAATGTCGGTATAATCGGCCACCTTTAGGCCATCCCGATAAATTTGGCTTTGTTTTGAACAAAGGACAGACTTGCACAGACAAAAGTTACCAAAAGAAAGTGACGGCGGAAAAAAAACATTCAAACAAAAGTTTATTGTCGTCTTTATGCGATTCCATAATTCCTTTTGACGCTGTTTTGTACTGGAATAACGCGACCTTTCCAAAAGCCTTATGCTAATTTCTGACTTCGAACCCTGAGAAGCTGCCAGCCCTTATTAACCCTAGCTTATTTCTCGGTGGGGTGGCCGCTTAATAGGAGTTCTAATGCAATAATATTACCGTAGTGTAGCTCGCGAATTGAATTTTTGGTTTTGTGGTGAAAAATTGTAATATTCACTTAAAGTTAATGGAAGGAAGAGAAGAATGGAAATTTCCAAATACTTTAATTTTGGAAAATAGGAGATAACCTATCTTAACCCATCTACATTTTAACAATGGACTCCTAGCGATAAATGTTTTGAGCGTTCTCTTTGTAAACAAATTTTAAATAATCAAATTCATACGCAATCATTCATGTCATTTTTTTTTAATTATCACATTTTAGCAAAATTAGTTATAACATGTCTCTAATATTCATTATTGTACATAGTTTTATTTTCTATTTTAAATTTCTACGCTGTTAGTTCTGTTTTTTTTTTTGACTTTCTTTTTCTTTTCAGAGGGCCACAATAATTTCAGTTTAAAAACTGTGTAGTGTTACCATGGCAACTACATTTTTACAGGTGGTTATGGCTAATATCGGAATTCTTAGAATTTTAATTTTCGCTGTACAATGATCTAACTTATGGATCATCCAACAATGCATTCGTGTCATACTCGAGCCAATATTAAATAATTAAGGTTTTTGCGAAGTGGCAGCCCTAAATATATTTTTCCTAACAAAATCTGCGAAAATTGTGGTACTATTAAAGGGGCTTTGTCACGGATTTTAACAGATTTTTGAACGGCCAAAATTTATATTTGTGTAGAAGGAAACCAAAAAATAATAGTCCATTTTAATTAACAAATGCTATATTTGAGAGCCTAAACTGTTAGCAAGCATCGTTAGCTGCAGATGGCTTGGATGGAAATGGCTTACAACTTGAAAAGTTTAGCTACACTTTTCAAGTTGTTTTCGAACTTCTGCAAAAGATCAATATTTATAGCCGTAGTTAGATTTCTATCCATATATTAAGGTTATGTCTTGCTTTAGATGTTCAAAGGTATTGATTTTCATGGGTTAAGTTGCCTACCACTGATTTCAGAACAGTTTAGACCAAAAATCTGCGAAATCCCCGTGACAGAGCTCCTTTAAACAAAGCACTTTGAAGATATGTACAACAGACGCTTTCTGGCAAAGAATTTTCAATATGTGATGTCATTGTAAAGTCATATCCGTTGTTACGACAACAGAATGTTGTCAATCTATCATACGTTGTTTCCTGTAGAAGTTACATCTGGTGACCATACGATTTTTTCTGTCTAAGTTACATGGGGGGGAGGGAGGTGGATCCCCCCCCCCCCCCCCCCCCCACACACACACACACACACGCACACACGCACACATACCGGCCTGAGAAGCTCCACGTTAATTTATGTAGATAATATTAAAACATATTGCGAAACACAATGTGGAGAAAACCTTACAAACTACCCGTGCATGTCAGACAAGTTGGTTAAGCAAAATATGGCCTTGAGTTCCCATTATCTAGTGAAATTAAGGCTATTAAGCCTAGGCTACTGCAAACATATTCACTTTAAATGCTTAATATGAATAATACTTAATATTTGTATTGCGCGGGTTCCATACGGAAATTCTCACCCGCGCATAACAATAATATAAGTTAAAATGACATACAAATTTACAATAATTCGCAATAACAATCTCTTACATTTACAATAATTAGTACTTAATGTTAATAAATCAAATGGTAAAATTAAAGATAATCAAACTTATATGACGGGGAAGGCTTCCATACCAGTTTATTTAAATGGTAATCACGTGTTAGTTAAGGCGACATCTTAAGCCTAAATGATGTCATATATTCCAATAGTTCCGCAGTTTTGCATTTTAAAGTTATTTAAGAAAAGTCAGAAAGATCCTACATTTATACTAATAATCACGCCATTACAGAAAATTAATTTATAATTTCATTAAAAACACCAAATTTTTTTATGTCATACATGGTTAAAACAGAAACCCTCGCCAAACAATCAAGATTGCACACTTCCACCCAGGTGCTTTTTAGTGAAATAACTTATAAACCAGCGTGGAAACTTTGAAAATCTCATCCCCTTCCCTTCCTCCCTGCCCTCCCTGTGAGTGTAGATGGACTGGTAATGGCAGTGTAACAACATCACTGGGCAACACAATTATATATTCAGGGAGGAAGGATAATGACCATAGACAAGGAGTAGCGATCATGATGTCAAAAGCAGCAAAGAGGAGCATGATAGAGTGGACACCGATAAACGAGAGACTGATGGTAGCCAGATTTAAATCCAGGTACACAAAGCTATCTGTCATACAATGCTACGCCCCAACCAACGATGCTGAGGAGGAGACAAAAGACACGTTTTACCAACAGCTGCAAAAAGCAATAGATAATGTGCCATCACATGATGTTCTGCTAGTGATTGGTGATCTGAATGCCAAAGTAGGATGTTCCAACGAAGGAATGGAAAAGATCATGGGGGAAAAGGGATGTGGTGATATGAATGAGAACGGAGAGAGGTTAGCTGATATCTGTGGCTTAAATGACCTTGTGATTGGGGGTACCATCTTTGAACACAAAGAGATCCATAAGCTAACATGGATTTCCCCAGATGGGAATTTCAAGAACCAAATAGATCATACCTTGATCAATGGTCGCTGGAAGCACTCTCTTCATAACGTCACCGTAAAGAGGGGCGCTGATGTTGGAAGCGACCACCATCTTCTTCTAGCAACCGTCAAACTGCAGCTAAGAAGAAACCCCACCAAGATGGAAGAGAATGGGCAAAGATACAACACTGCCAGGCTGAGAAACCCAGAGGTCAGAAAGAATTTCTTTATAGCTGTAAAAAATAAATATGAGGCTCTAAGTAATGTTGATGAGGAGGCAGAAAGGGATGCAGAATCAACATGGAGGATAGCAAAGGAGAGTTATTTACACGCTTGTGAATGTGTGCTAGGGAAGAAAAGGAAAAGAGATAAGAACTGGATAAGGGCTGAGACTTGGTCCCTAATCGACAAGCGTAGAGAGATCAAGGAAAAGAAAGGGGCTACAAGATCACAGAGACTAAGAGAGAAACTTTCAATAGAATACTCATTGGCTAATAGAGAGGTTAGAAAGAATTTACGAAAGGACAAGAGAAGGCACTATGAGAACTTAGCCTCCCAAGCTGAAGAAGCTTCAAGTAGAGGGGAATAAAATGAGTTGTATAGGATAACAAGGGAGCTCTCTGGAAAATTCCAGGGAGAATGCGATGCTGTGAAAGACAAGGATGGGAAGAGAATCACAATCGAGGATAAACAGCTACAAAGATGGGCAGAGCACTTTAGAGAGGTCCTTAACAGACCAGATCCAGCAGGGCGGGCTTGTATAGCACAGGTTGAGCATCGACTGCTCTCCACCAACAAAGAATGAGATTTTAAAAGCAATTAAGAGTCTGAAGAACAACAAGGCACCTGGAATAGACAACATCACAGCAGAAGTACTGAAAACTGACATCCGCTTTGCAACAGATTGGTTATATGACTTATTCCATAAAATCTGGAATGCCGAGACCATACCTGAAGACTGGTGCAGGGGACTGATCGTTAAACTCCCCAAGAAGGGGGATAGGACACAATGCACGAACTGGCGAGGAGTAACACTCCTATCGGTACCGAGCAAGATCTTCTGTAAGATCATTCATATGAGACTCAGTGATGCCATCGACACCATCTTAAGAAAAGAGCAGGCAGGCTTTAGACCAGGAGTGGGGTGCATAGACCACATTTTCACGCTCCGGAATATCTTTGAGCAGTGTATCGAGTGGAACACCAAGGTACACGTGAATTTCATAGATCTGGAAAAGGCCTTTGACAGCATCCATAGAGACACCTTATGGAATATCCTGCTAGCCTATGGGTGCCCAGAGAAGATTGTCAGCATCATCAAACTTTTCTACAACAACTTCACTTGCAGTGTTATCCATAAGAAGAAGGTAACAGACTGGTTCAGTGTCAGGAGCGGGGTGCGCCAAGGTTGCGTCCTGTCTCCTATGTTATTTTTAGTAGCCATTGACTAGATAATGCGTAAGACAATAGGCAAGAAAAGACGTGGCATCAGATGGACACTGACGTCTTTACTAGAAGATCTAGACTTCGCTGACGATCTGGCACTTGTGTCTTCTACTAGAGATCAATTACAGCGAAAAACATCAGACCTCTCGGTAACTGCCAAACAACTGGGCCTGAACATCAGCAGGAAGAAGACAAAGAAAATGCAGCTTACAGATACACCATTACCAGTGGAATTGGAGAATGAAGATTTGGAGGAAGTAGAGGAATTTACCTACCTGGGGAGTGTCATGAGCAAAAGCAATGCCACGGTCAAAGACATCACCAACCGTCTCCAGAAGGCCAAATCATCATTTGTCCAACTGAATAAAGTATGGAGGTCGCCAAACATCAGTGAAAAAACCAAGATAAAGATCTATAACAGCAGTGTCTTGTCAGTACTACTGTATGGTGCAGAATGCTGGAGGGTTACCCAAAGAGACACCCAAAGACTGTCAGGTTTCCACACTTCATGCCTGAGAAAGATATGCAGGATATACTGGCCCCAGAAGATCACAAACAAGGAACTCTATCAAAGGACAGGACAACGGGACATCACCATGGTAGTAAAGCAAAGAAGATGGAGATGGCTTGGGCATGTTATCAGGAAAGACCGAGATAGCATAACACGAACAGCATTAAGGTGGACACCGGATAGTGGAAGAAGGAAGAGAGGACGTCCACGAGAGACTTGGAGGAGGACGATCGAGGCAGAAATGAAAACAGCTGGGAAGACGTGGAAAGAACTTGAGAAGGCAGCCATGGAAAGGGAGCAATGGAAATCTCTGGTCGCAGCCTTATGTGCCTCTTAGGCGCGATGAGGATTATTATTATTTAATGGTGTCGAAATATATAACCTCGTGCAAACGACCTCTAATCCAATGATCTGCTTTGTTGGAGTTCAAAGTTCAAGTGATTATTTTAGTGTTAGAGAATTTTTCAAACAACGGGCTTTGTTGACTTACTCTACATCCAAATTTCTATATTGATTTTCCAAGGAGAAAGTTCGCTCTGATCCATTCACAACCCTGGTACTCATTTTACATGTTTGGAATAGCAAATCGGGGACGACAATAGTGGCACTTTGTTGTTGCGCTTTACTTGCTTTCAAAATGTGCTTGTTGCAGTTTAAACAAATAGTACAGTTAATTTGCTAGACAAAGGCATTTTCTGATGGTGTCTTTTACTGCTTGCCTCACTTCTCTGATTCTCCAGAAGTATAGAATCGGGTTCAGAGATGAGTTAAACATAAGCATAGAGAATGATAGTTCCCAAAAGAAAGCCAGAGACGGTGAATACGTTTTACTGACTGCAACTAAAGCCGTTGCTATTCCAAAGGGAAGACAACATGCTATAAATGTTATTTGCACAAACAGCGTACTGGACACCGTCCTTCTGTATCTAGCTGTATTCAGCTGACTTCTTCTTTCGTTTGGATGTTCTTGATGGAGATTATCTTGTACTTGAAATCGGTGATGGCGGAGCGTGAGATAAATTTTTGTGTAGCAGAAGGTTGAGGTTACTATGCACAAAAACACTCCTGTGCAGATAATGGCCTTATTAATAAGATCGGTGTAAAGATACGTCGCCACAGTGCCAATGTTCAGAAGCCAAAACAGAAATACAAAGATTCGTACTCGGCTCAAAGTTACCACCTGTTTATATCTCAGGCCTAACGTCAGGGCAAGAAGTCGATCCACACTTATACCAATCAGAGTTAATGACGATACTCCACTAAAAACTACAGCTACAATTCCAACAAAGAAGTCAGCGTAGCCACATTGCTCGGAGTTTTCTGGAGATAATAGAAACGTGATGTAGATAGGCTGTGTAATGAGACCAACGCAAATATCCGTGCAAACAAGGCAACGAAGGAGAAGCTTTGATGGCGGATAAAGGGATGATACCTTTGGAAGAGCAGTAATGATCAGAGCATTCCCCAAAAATGCAGTGATTGATACAAGGGTATTAAATATTATTAGGAATATAAGTTGATGTATTCCATTTAGTCCCACCGAGCAAAAGTACTGTTGGGAAGTCGTGTGGTTTCCATCTTCTGTTACGTTGGCCATTTTGTCGCGAAAATACCTCGTTCCTTTCAGTTCCTTTCAGGTCAATTCAGTTTGAGGTGCCTAGGGACTTTTAGGAAGACGCTGATGTTTATTGATTTTTGGAGCTTGTCGAACTTATCTATTGTGCTTGCTGCCTCTTTGGGCTAAAATAAAAACAAAACAAAAAAATACATAAGTACTTTGCAATAAAAGATCGTTAAAAATCGCAAAATAGCCCGTCTCCCTTGAAAACGTCGTCTCGTGCTTCCAATTTGGAAAGGTAGTAGTAATATCGGAGTCTGACTAAAACCACCTCGGGCGCACCCACATAATTTTACCTCTTTCCGTGACTAGTACTCAGGGGCTAAACCCCTTCGCACCCACTAGTCACGGAAAGAGGTAAAATTATGTGGGAGCTGCTCGGTAGTTTTAGTCAGACTCCGATATTACTACTTGGAAGAAAAGAACAAAACCGAATAAACAAACGAGCCGCGGAACGTCTATTTAGAGGAACACAACAGTGAAGTACAAACGTTCTAAATAATAAAAATTAAAAATATTTTTTCTACCTTATATACGATGGACGAAATTGACCTCGAATCTTTGGAAGAAGAACTTGCAAATCTTGATCCCGAAGATTTGCGATATTTATCAAAATTAATTGCAGAAGACACGCCCACAATTCAAAGGGTAATAAACACTTTGCTGGATGAACCAATCCCAGAAGCCACAAAGAAAAAATTAAAAGCCCCATTAAAACCATTAAAACCAATACCGAAACCACCACCCAGAAACAGAAAAAGAAACAGAAAAGAAACCATTTTGAAAATATTCGACCCCATCCTGCCGAACAAGGTGAAAACCGTGACAGATTATCAGAATGAGGTTCTGGATCTGTACCATGACACGGAATATGAGGGTGTGGAAGAGGAGAGCGGGAGACGTTACAAGAGGTGGCGTTTTGTAGTGGGTCTAAACAAAGACCTCACACCCAGGTTCATCGAAAAGATAAGGGAGAACGTGGGAACATCGTTTTACATGAGGCACGCCTATTCGTATATTTTAGAAAACATTGAAGATGGGACTAGGCTTATTTATTACCAAAATAAGGGCTCCCCATGGATGAAAACGTACACAGACGCAGAAGAATGGATCAAGGCAAGGGAGGCGGTACGTTTGGACCCGGATAACACTGAAAGACCAGATACAAAGTGGATCTTTGAGTCGCATTTCAATGTTGATGTAAAGGTTGTGCTAGACCGCCAGCCATTGATGGGAACAGGACCCTTACCAGTCTGGCTGCGTAAACAAGCAAACACGGGGAGAAAACAAGCAATGGTGGTGCTGGACACCTATAGGGATAACCTGTGTTTATGGCGATGTATCGCTGTACACAAAGGAGCCAGACCAGATCGAAGTACAGAAGCAGCCCGAGATCTGGCCAAGAGTTTCTACAAACTTGAAAAGATGCCAAATAGTTGGGTTGGGAAAACCTCATTGGATGAACTAGAAAAGGTAGAAATGCACCTGAACAAGGGCAAACCTTTCTCAGATTGGCTTGGGATAAGAGTTTATATGCCAGAGTGCATAGAAGATGAATTTGACATGGAAGCGCCAATCGAGGTGGTATGGCATCTCACAAGAAACCCAGCGCCGCAGTTTAAAAATATTATGACAATCGGTGTTTTTAATGAGCACGCATTCTTGATAAAAGACATAACAAAGTTAGCGAAAACTTATGAATGCATCCACTGTCACGCAAGATTCACAAAGGCTTGCAACCTCCAACGTCACGTGGAAAGATGCGCCCAAGGTAAAACAGTAACACACTGCCCCGGAGAGAAGGTCGAAGCGCCACAAACAGCATATCAGAAAGCGTTTTATCCGAAGCAAAAGGCCTCAAAAGAATCAATCCAATGGTTGGAGTACGTGGCAAAACGCTGGAAAATCACCATTCACCACGCTGAATCAGGTCACGGAGGTGAAAGGTGGATAGAGAAAAGTCCAGTAGACGGGTACAACCACGAAAGAAAGCTGGTGCTGCAGTATCACGGCTGTAGCTGGCACGGATGTCCGAGATGTTACCCGAATCGAGGGCAAATATTATCACACGGGACAAAGACGGCAGAAGATCTGTACCAAGCAACAAAGAAGAGAACAGCCCACCTAAGAAAGGCCGGATACAAAGTAATCGAGTGTTGGTCATGTCAGTGGCTCGTTCCAGGAGGTGCAGACAAATATGGTGAAGAACCATCAAAACCCCAAACAAAAAGCTATCCACACGCTATTCTGTATGACTTTGAGGCGTACGGAGACAAAAACCATCGAAAGGAACCAACAGGAAATCTCACGATTGAGAACAAACACATACCAATCTCAGTAAGCGTGGGCGACACATTGGAAAGAGAGCCAACCCACATCTGTGAAAAAAACCCCAAAGTGTTGGTTCAAAAGTTCATGGAAGAACTGAAAAGACGAGAGAAAAACATCAGAGCAAAAGTGCGCGCAGAATTCATGCCGGCAGACATCGAGCTGATACCAAAAGATCAAAGGAAAAAAATAGAAGAATGGTGCGACCAGGTGCCAACACTCGGTTTCAACTCAGGAAGTTATGATTTGAACCTGATAAAGAATTACTTCGCGGAACAGCTCGCAGGTACAACCAACAAAGTGAGAGTGGCAAAGAATGGGAGTAAAATCATGTTCTTACTCACGGACAGATTGCGTTTCCTGGACATAATCAACTACTTGGGCCCAGGAATCAGCTACGCGAAATGGGTGGAAGCGTACGACTGCAAGGCAACAAAATCCTGGCTCCCATACGAGTGGTTTAACAGCGCAGAAAAGCTGGATTACCCAGGATTGCCAGATTACCTGCACTGGTATTCGAAGCTTAAGAATGAGTACGTTCTAACACGGAAAGAATGGGAGGAATGTCAGAGACTGTTCAAAGAAAAAGGGATGAAAACCTTTAAAGACTGGCTGAAATATTACAATAATCTGGATGTGGCACCCGGGCTTGAAGCGCTCCAAAAAATGAAAAACTTTTACATAGAGAAGGGGATAGACATAATGAAAGACGCAGTCAGCATACCGGGGGTGAGTTTGCATTACTTGCTAAAAGGTGCAATAGAACGCAAAGCGGAACTATATGCCCCAAGAAAAGAAGCATATGAGATGTTAAAAGGGGCGGTAGTCGGAGGGCCAAGTTTGGTCTTCACAAGATATCATGAAGCAGGTAAAACGCGGATAAGATCGCATCAACACACGGACGCGAAAGTTTGTCAAAACATCCTCGGATATGACGCGAACGCGCTGTACCTCTCAACAATGCTGAGAGAAATGCCATGCGGAAAAGAAAGGGTTGTGCACTACACGGACGAGTACCAAGTAGATGCTGCCCCAATATTAACGCACAGATTAAAAGAAAAAAGCTGGTTCGGGTATGCAGAAGTGGACATAGAAATCCCAAACCACTTGCACCAAAAGTTTGAAGAAATGTGTCCGTTCTTTCACAACAAAATGGTACCAACCAAAGCTGTCCCAAAGCATATGAAAGAATACTTGAGAGCAACAGGAAGAAAACTAGTGGAGAAAAACAAGAAACTAATGGGAACGCTGTCAGCACAGAGGATACTTTTATATGAGCCGCTGCTGCAATGGTACATAAACCACGGGGCAAAGATAACTAGAGTCTACCGGACGATCGACTACGAGCCGAAAGTAATATTCGAATGGTTCGTGAAAGAAGTCACAGAAAACCGGCGTACAGGGGATGTGGACAAAAGCAAAGCACTATTGGCTGATATATTCAAACTTCTGGGAAACAGTGGATATGGGAAGCTGATAGAAGCGTTAGAGCGGCAAACAATCGTAATTTACACCAAAGATGAAAAGGTGGTGGACAGAGCATTGAGAAGCGCATACTTTTCAGACTTGGATGAGATTGGAGAAGCATATGAGTTAGAAAGTAGAAAAGCACGGATAACAATCAGACGCCCATTTCAGGTAGGAATAGCGGTGTATCAGCTAGCCAAGTTGAGGATGCTTGAATTTTACTACGACTTCTTGGATAGGTATCTTGACAGGAAAGATTTCGAGCTGATCCAGATGGATACAGACAGCAACTACCTCGCAATCTCAGGAAAGAGTTTGGAAGACATTGTGAAACCAGATATGAGAGAAGAATTCGAGAAAGAAAAAAAGAACTGGCTGGCATGGGACAAATGGAGCGGAAGAACGCCGGGACTGTTCAAAAAAGAATTCGAAGGGGAGCGGATGATCGCGCTGTGCTCCAAATGTTATTATACAGAAGATGGGGAAGCAAAAAAGAAGAAACTGAGCTCAAAGGGGATGTCAAAGAGGCAAAACGAGATCAACTGGCACCGTTTCAAGGCAGCGCTAGATGGAAACAAAGACATGGCAACAAACCGCGGATTCCGGATGCGGGACGGGAACATGGTAACATACGAGCAGGAGAAGCTGGGGTTGAGCGCATATTATGACAAAAGATGGGTGCTGCCGGATGGAATACACACGGAACCAATTGAATACCATATCTAGTTTACATTAGTTGGGGGTAATTGTGTGTTTGGAGGTACAACAAGCAGTTCTTCACGTACAAAGCCACGTTTGGGACCGTCAGACAAATAGTAGAGAACAGGTTGATTCGGTTTGGTAAAAGATCGTTCAATATTGTAAACTTTCAAAGACCAGATTGGATCAGTGGCTCTTTTTGTCCCGCCTTCAAGCTCACCAGGTTCGTACAAATACCGAAGCATAGCGATGGATGGGAGCTTTTTTTCGTTCAAACCAACAGGTCTCAAATATTTAGTTGATGGTTCTGCATAAACATTTTTTTTCTTGATTGCGGTAGCAGGTTTCATACCAATTAATCGAGTGACTTGGTTGTTCAGAGCAGAAACAACTTTGGGGAGCCTTTTTACCCACTCTGTGGACCGCAGACCCTCAGGCGAACGTATTTCAACTGCGTACTGGTGCCCGAACAAACGCTCAGCCAAGGTACGATTGAAACGTTCAACGATAGCTTGGTCTCTATGAATTTCAGGGTGACCACGTCTGATAGAAGTTTTGTGATTTTCCATTTCTTTTGTAACAGCGCCCATAAATTCACGCCCAGGATCAACCTGCAACAGTTCAGGCCATTTCAAAGGTCCCCGTGTATAAATTGTCTTAAAAGCTTTAGCAACCTCATCAGAGTTTTTAGAAGTTAAAGGCTGAGCTTCTTTGAATCTGCTGGCAACATCAACAACGGTAAGCGCGTATTTGTAAGTGCTACGGCCCACTTTGTCGTGTGGTAGAAAAAGAAGATCTGCCTGATGCACTTTGTTGGGTGTAGGCACGTCGAATTTTAGGCGAGGAATGTAGCGCGGTGCGGGGAGGTAGATCTGCCAGAGCGCTTGTTTGAACAACCATTCTTTGGCAATAACTTCAGGAACCTTTGCAGCGACCGCTAATTTTTTAATGGCAGAGATACCTTTCCAGTAACCCTGCGGACTGTAGTAACGCCGCTCTAATTTTTTATCCATTTAAATAATTATGCGCGGCCATATATACATGGATACAAAACTTCGCGTACCTAACCCCCACAGGGAACAACTGGAAAAAATGTTGTTGGAAGAGCAGGAAGCGTTAATAAAAGAAATCAAACCCGAAAAAGATCTTGACTTTTACTCATGGGAACCCCCACTGCCGGATGAGCCCCACGAAGAGATGAGACACCACCTCAAATTATGGTATTTACTTGCGGTACTAAAAAAAGTCGGCATTTCTGTAGATCAGGTCGGTGACAATATGGGGCTGACCTTTTTGGGTAATGTCATTCACCAATTCAAGCGGAATCAGCAACTGAGTTGCTACCCCGGGTCGTGTAACTACGTTTGTTTTTTATACAACTATTTTCAAAAGGTCTCATCAATCGATTGGCCGGAGAAAAATGCAATACTGGGAAAGCTCACGAAAAGATTGCCGAAGATGGTACAAACCAGAAATAAAGCCGAAAAAAGTTTTAACGAATGGTGGTTAGAGGCAAACACCCCACCATTAAACAGAAGTTGTCTTTGATGTTCTGTTAACCTTTACCCCGCCGTCAGTGTGGTTTGAAAAACGGAGTTTTGTCTTTGCAGTAGTAAAGCTGTTGTACTTTTTGATAATATCTTGGTACTCACTGTCTGTGATTTTACCATCTTCAAGAGCGGTCGATATGAGAGAGTTGATTGAGCTCAGCGTAGCTTCAGCCAAAGTTTGTATTTTTTCGTGTTTTTTCGCTTTACGCAGGAAAAATTTGACAGTGACGATGGAGGAGGTTGACACCAATGAAAACAAGGTGGCAGTTGCGATTAAAGGGGCGCCAACAACAACGCCAACCGCAGAAAGCGAAGCGGCCAGCCCAGAGCCTGTAAGAATGGTAGCAACTCCACCTGTTAACGCACATACCGTTTGGCAACGCGTGTGCCACCGTTTAAACTTGGCTGAGGTTTCGTAGTAGTGCACCAACTGTTTTTCAAGATTTTTCTTTATCAATTCTATTTCAGCCCGCCTAAATTTTGTTGCAGAATCCATTTTCTATATATGTGTTAAAAATATTTTAGTCGCAATATTGGTTATGCCATTTTCCGTTTTTATATACAACCTGATTACACGGCCCAGTTGTATTTTTAGGGTGTGTCCAGAACTTTTTGCTAAACAGACCGGTTTTCGTGTTAAAGGCACCTTTTGCGATGTCACCACTCCAATACTTTTTAAACAAATCCTTATCACCACCTGTGACAGCCATGATTGCAGCAGCCACATCTTGAGCCGGTTGAAAGCCTGGAATTTTTTCGCCGATCTTTTTATTGATCGTTTCACCGACACCCAATCCCACTTTTTGCTTCGAGCTGATTGCGTTGCGCGCCGCGGCGTGACCCCATTGCCGTTTGTTTTTGGGAATAGCGTCAAGCGCCTTTACCATTTTTTTGTCTGCATCATGTTTACAGCCTTTCTCATTTTTCTTGCCTGCACAGACGGCATAATCAACATCATGCTGCATTGCAACTGCGTCCGTGGCGCCTGTGGGTTGCTGATAAATCTTCAAGATCTTTCCCGTCTTGGGGTCGTAAGAAAGCTGTTTTTCAAGAGGATTGTACGGTCCTGTGTAGTTATGACCAGGAAGTGTCCACCCCCTTTTTGGCTTAGGCAGCTTGCCGATGGCTTTATGCAAATCAAAAGCCCCACCACGTTGGTAAAGAGGGTTTGTTGGGTCATCTACTCGATTACCCGCATAAATTCTCATATCATAATTACCACCACTTTGCGTTTTATTAGAAACGAATCGTGTCTTGGTAATGCCACAACTTGCGCATTTTACTTTAAGCAGCCTTCTACCATTTTTTGTGGTAGTGTTTTTTTCGCTTCCCGGTACGTTGGGTGTGAAACGCTTTTCCTTCACGCAGTATACCTCCATCTTATATAATTAAAGAAAATTAACTTTGGGTTTACCTCACTAATTATGACACCCGCCTTTCAACTTATTTCCCGGTATCATATCTTTTGGTCTTAATCTGTTTGAGGCTTTAGTCAACAAATCCCCAGACAAAGCATCAATTGTGTAATTAACAGCTTTTCTCGCGATTGGTTTGGCTTTATTGGCTAACTTCTTCTGATACTCTGGTTGTCTCAGAAACTCGCTTGCAAAGTATCTTCCTTGTTTCACACCTTGCTTTGCTAAATAAGGAACTCCATACTCAAAGAAAGCTTCAGCTGCTGTATTTCCAACTGTATCAAGAACCCCACCTCCAAACATTCTTTTTTCAGCGCGTGCAAGTTCTTCTCTCTTCTTTTTGGGTAAACCCCTTCTGGTCCACTTAAATATTGGTTCCAAAATATTACCTCCTTCTTGAGCAGCACCACTTTGCGTTTTATTAGAAACGAATCTTGTCTTGGTAATGCCGCAGCTGGCACATTTTACTTTAAGCAGTCTTCTGCCGTTTTTTGTGGTTGTAATTTTTTCACTTCCCACCACATTGGGTGTGAAGCGCTTTTCTTTCACACAGTAAACATCCATTTTATATAGTATCCCCCAAATTTTATAATTTTTTTCTTTTCCGCGGTGAGCCTCTCCCGCCCGCGCATTGCCTTTCTATTCAAAGCTTTTATATTTATTTGCTTTTCGATATTAGCTATGAAGGGGCCTCATTTGATTTATTATAGTATTTTTAATCACCCTATAATCTTCAGCCGCCTTTCTCGCCTTTATCTTGTCAAACCCATCTTCCTTTCTCACCATAAAGATAATTTCCTTTGGGCCGCGCCAGCTATTTGTGAAAAGAGGTGCTGAATATCTTATTTCTTTTAGCACCTTTCTCCACCCCATTTGTCTTCTCTCCAACAGACTTAATCTCACACTCAGCTCTTGGATTTTGTCCATCCTATTTAAGAAAAATATTTTTTTACAACTCTCTCGTTTTTATTCAGATCCCCGCTGAACCGGTTAAGAATGCTTTTATAGCTCCTACCTTTATTTCTTTCATTCAGAAACATGAGGCAGTAGTAGCCGCAGCGCACACTGAATTCCTCCTGAAGCTGGTTGTCATTCCGAAGAAAGGTCTGTTTACCTTCAAGAATCAACTCAATTTCCCATTCTGCGGGTGGAGGTAAACCAAAAGAGTCAAAATATTCAGTTCCATCCCAGCAGCATACCCAATGGGTGCCTGGCCCTCCAAGATCATCCATGTTGATTATGCAAGGGGAGTGGTTTTTCACATGTATCTCATCTCTCGCGAATATACCTTTGATGGGGATTTTCAAGTATTGGCACCATCGCTGCAAGTCATAATCAGTTAAGGGGACATCAACGAAGGCGGGCTTTTTTTTGGTCACCCCAAGAACCTATAAATGGTGGAGGGCGCATATATGGTGGAGGGTTGATGCGCATACCCTTTCCACCTGTTGGGGGTTTTACCCGCATGCCTGCACCATTCGCCAGCTTGCGCACATACTTGATTTGTGTCTTGCTCATGTCTATGTCCATACCTGTTTTGTTTTTGATAGCGCGCTCTATTTCTTTGATCTGCCTGGCGGTCAAGTTGCGCACATGTCTGATTTGTGTCTTGCTCATGTCTATGTCCACGCCCGTTTTGTTTTTGATAGCGCGCTCTATTTTTTTGATCTGCCTGGCGGTCAAGTGCAAAGTGTCGCTACCGCCGGTTATGGCCTCGTTTTTGAATCTGAGCGTAACTGCTTCTCCTCGCCCAAAGGCCCGCGCGAGGCTTACCTTCTGCCCGTCTGAAAGTGAAATCTTGTGCGGATAGTAAGTCGTCATCTCTTATATTTCATACAAAAATTATTTCACTTTGGAACGACGTCAGAAAAGAAATCAATAAAGCGTACACTTCAATGAAGCTTAGTCACTCGTCATCTCTTATATTTCATACAAAATTAATTCCACTATACCATCACCAGCTCATTACCCACCTGCTTGAGAACAAGTTCGGACTCGTACAAAATTCCTGCATAAATGGTGTAGTCTTGCGCGTTGGCCGCCTCGTTGAGCCTGTAGTGGAAAACCATCCGCTTCGGGTCGTTGGTCATGTTATCTTTGTTTTCACGTAAGTCGAAATAGAGTACTGGGTATAAATCCTTGAAGTTGTTGGGCTGAAGCTGAACACCGGTGTTGTAGTCGTTTTTGCGGTACCGGTAGTTCTTTAAGTCATTAAGAATGCGCAGTTTGAAGTTTTCGTCGTATTCCAACTCCGGATAGAACTGTGAAGAGCCGTACTGCAGCCGGCAGGTCGCTAGCTTGGCTGAATTGTCTCCGTCAATGTTAAAGGTGTCAAAGAAGTAGGGGTTTTGAGTCAAGGCGTCCTTCTTCCTTGACTGTTGTATGAAAATGAAAACATGTTTTGCGTCTTTTAGACCGGGATTTATCTGCCACTGTCCGAAAGCGTCACGCCGGCTGCTGCTGGGCTGGATCATTTCATTCAGGTACGTCCATTTCTGAGGTTTCAAAAAGTTTTCGTTTGCGAGCTTCTGTCCTTCGCTGGTGAAACGCAGCAATGGAACCCACAGCTCGAAGTTTCTCACCACTATCCTGCGATTGGTGCCATCGTTTTGCCAAATCAGCTCTGCATCCGATTGTAGCTCAATTTCGAACTCCATCTGCATGGGAGGAAGAAGCTTGTCACTCAGCTCTTCGAAAAATGAGTACCTATTAAGAGGTATGAGGGTTTCAACCGTGAGGCCGGCGTGGGCAAGCAAGCCTCTTTGTCTGATTCCAAGGTTAGTGGCAGCGACGGCTGTCACATTGCTATCCTCTGTATCCAAATACCAAAACTGATCTTTCGCTGCGCTCCTCGCAAAGTCATCAGAAAAATCCAACAAGTTTTTGATGAATATTAACTTGTGAATGTTGTCTACGTTGTAAATGTTTTTGCCCGATGATTTTACCACAAGTTTGTTTATCAGTGAAAATGAACCGTTAATGGGTGCTGACCGGGCGTCTGCTGCAACTTGTGCGCCATCCGCGGTTGCCTCAAAAGTAAAATCAGCCCGGAAGTAGGCGTTATACCAGTCATACCAGTTGTCTCGGTCGGTGAGTGTGAATTTATAGTTTGTTTTTACCTGGTGCTGATTGTTACCCGGGATAGTGATCGGTTTGTCTAACATGATACGAACATACTCTGTTTTTTCCAAATGCCTGTGGCTTCTGAACATCTTGCGTCCTATATATCTTTTTAAAAAATTATTTTAATTTTCTGCTATCAATTGGTTTACTTTCAACCTTGCAGCCCGACCGAGATTTAAGATCTGTTGCAACTTTTTCCGTGAATCCCCGCTTAACTGAGTTGCTACCCCAGGGTTTAGCATCTTCTTCAGTTTTTGTTTCGACTCGGTACTAAGTTTCTGTTTACCCTTAGGTTTTACACTTGGAGTCTTTTTACCCTTTGGTTTTACACTTGGAGTCTTTTTACCCTTTGGTTTTACGCTTGGGGTTTTCTGGGGTGTGCTATTTCGCAAAACCGCTTGTATCTTGTCAGCCGCTTTTTCTTCTGCTTTTTCTGCGGCTTTTTTCAGCATTTGCTTCGAGGCTTCATTTACAGCCTTCTCCAACGTCTGACGGGTGACCTTCTTTTTGAACCGCTTTCCTATATTCATCAGGGTGTCTCTTACAACCCCCGTACCTTTGTGTCTGTATCTATATGTTCCGTTTGGCGCGTCATAATATCTCGCCCACTCGCTCGGATGATTCATTATTATACTTATGTGTAAATTATTTTTCTTTTTCTTCTTCGATGATTATGCTTAAAGCCACGTCTTGGTCATTCAGATCTATAATGTTGTTGCGTCCGTCCGTGATTTTGATATTTATGCTATTGATTCTATTTTTGTTCACCGGGTGCCACAGAAGGCGGCGGGGCTCTTTTGAAAAGGGGTAGCTGACGGAGAGTTCAGCGGTTGAAAAAGAGAACATAACGTCGCCTCCGATGTTGTCCACAGCCCTTGTAATGAGGTCACAATGGACGTAGATCCAGTCGACGCCTCTTGTTATATTTGGCACGCGGTCGCTCCTGTTGTTCGCTCTGTCTATTGTTTTCTTGTAAAAACCCAGCAACGGAGCGAATTCACCTTCGGTTAGGTCAAGCTCGTAGCCGTCCTCCAACAAAATAACCGCCCGATACGTTGTGGTGTGAAAATACAGCTGAAAAATAAACTTGGATTTTTCATCCTTAGGATCCACTCTTCCGATAAGCGACTGGATGGTGGTGTTGAGACCGTTGTAATCATACATTCCATCCGGAATTGTCACGGTTTTCCAGTTCTCTGTTTTTTTCCGCCATTTGAATTCGTTGTTGTTGTACCGTTTCGCGATGTTGTACCACGAATAAGACATAGATACCAGCTCATTTAACGCCGCCTTGTACTTTTTGAAGGGATCTAAAGCGATTGGTGGGTCAAAGTTAATTGTGAAGTCATGTGACTTGCTGTTGGCGTTGTTTTGTTTAGCCAGCTGCGAGTCGAGCAACAGGTTGAAATGAAAATGGGCTGACATGCTTATATAATACTTCCCAAAATTTTGTGGGCTTCTTTTTGTGTTATTTCCTTTAGCTTTACCAGCAACCCCAACATCTGCTTGACCTGTTTTTTCAGCTTCAGTGAAGTGTTGCCCGCCTGTATAGACGCCAAGCTTAAGTGTAGCCTTTCAACCAAAGTGTTTGGATCAACACTTCCGCTTCCTTCCATTTCTCTTTCAAGTTCATCCTCATCAGGTGGAGGGGGCATCCAATCGGCGGGGGGCATAAACTTCCCTTGTCTCCTGGCAAGAATTTCATTTCTTGCCCTTTTTATGTCTTTCAATGTGTAGTTGTGGAATTTTGATTTTTTGCTTTTTACAACATAGTTAGGGTTGTCTTTATTTTTTGTTAACATGCTGCTCAGTGTCTGCAGGTCAACTGACTCTGATCCCTCGATACCTGGTTCTTGAGGTGGCCCCCATTTACTTTCTTTCGGTTTTACCCCACCGCTTGGTTGCGCTTCTTCCATTTCTTCCTCTTCGGCCAAAGGTGGTAACGGTGATGGTGGTGGTGATGATGTGTAGTATGATGGGGGTGGTGATGGTGGTAGTGGTGGTGGTGATGGTGGTGGTGTTGGTAATGGTGATGGTGGCGGAGTTTCCGCATCCGGTCTAAAATCTTCGTCAAAGGGGTTGTTTAAATCAAACTCATCCATACCATAGTCTGGGATCTGCTCCTCCTCTTCTTTTGAGGCCGTCCCTACTTGGAGTTTGTCAAGCCGCGATGTGATAGGTTTGAACAAATCCTCACCTGATAGCTGGCCAAACTCTTTATTGATTTTGTTATTTTTTATTGCCGCGAGGATTTTGTCGTTCTGCTGCTCAACTTCAGCCTTTTCATCGACAAGTTTTTGCCACTTCTTCATGGACATATTTTTGCCGTATATATAACAAAAAAAAATGAAAATTCCCAATTACGACCCCAGTTTGACTACAAAAAGTAATTACAAGCAAGGCCACCCTTGTATGCCAGCAGATACCTTTCGGATGCTTATTTGCGGGCCAAGCAACTCTGGTAAGACAAATATTCTCATGCATATGATTTACAAGTTGTTGGTCTACGACAAAATTTACCTTTGCGCTAAGAACCTGCATCAAGACAAGTACCAATATATGATTGATGATTTCGACACAAGAGTCAATCCTGTGGCTGGCTATAATGTTATTGAAGGCGCCCACGATGTTATTCCTTTGGAAACGCTGTCCACTGACAATCAAAAGATTGTAATTTTCGATGACATGGTTTGTGAAAGCAACCAAAACGACATTATCGATTATTTTATCAACGGTCGCCACCGCAATTGCAGCGTCATTTATCTTTCTCAAAGCTATTTTAAGGTCCCCAAAAACATCCGAGATAATTGTAGCCACTTTTGCATTTTCAACTTTCTTCCCAGAGAAAATAACCGTATTGCTGATGAATTGGGAATTGACAGAGAGCTGCTTGAAAGGGCTACCGATGCTAAATATTCTTTTTTATACTACGACAAACCAAAAAAAACCACACTCAAAAATTTTGACGAAAATATATAGAGATGGGGTTTATTAACGGTGCGACGGGTGCAACTCAAACACATGAAGAGTCTACTTCAATCCGAGGGGAAACCGGCCCTGCCGGCCCTGCTGGTCCAACTGGCGCAACTGGAGCGCGTGGCCCTAAAGGTGAAAAAGGTGATAAGGGCAATACTGGCCCACAAGGTCCTAAAGGAGATAAGGGTGATGCTGGAGAAAAAGGATTAAAGGGTGATACAGGCTCACAAGGACCGACCGGACCTGCTGGTCCTGCGGGAGCGACGGGACCTACGGGACCAACCGGAGCTACAGGACCCGCGGGGCCTACTGGAGCAACTGGACCTTCGGGTTCGAAAGGAGCTATGGGGGATAAAGGTGAAAAAGGGGAAAAAGGTGATAGTGGGGATGTATCAACCGTTAATATTACTGGAGATATTCTCATGAAAGATCATGCAATAAAGGAACTTGCGAATCCTCTCGGCGATCAAGATGCTGTAAATCTTACTTCAATGAAAAAATATGTGGGCTCAAATTCTATTTCAGCTGGACACTCACATAAAAAGAATGCCTTAGCCTATTTAGAGCGAGGGTCAGGTGTTACAGATGTAAACAATGTTACTTCTGTTACGTTAGAAAACTTTACATCCAACCTTCACAGTGTGAATAAAAAAGCTTATACTTTCAATCTCGTAAGAACTGGTGTCAATTCTTTCAACTCACGTTTGGCGTTGAATAAAAAACCTCTGCCCGAAGGAGAGTACACTATATGTGTCGAGTTCTTTATCCCGAAAGTTGATACTAATTGGTTTATAAGTGCTTCAACCCCTAACCCGGTTGATACTCTTAATTACCATACCAAGCACTTCAACAGTCACAGCCCGAAATATTCACGCACCATTATTAACACGCGCAAATACAAAGACAATGATAACACAATCTATCTTGATATTTCAAATTCAGGTTATGATGGCTCTTCGCCACTTGAAAAGGCTGCTTTGATTATTTATGGGGTAAAGGGTTATCAAACAGATGTAGACGGAACTGTTTACGATCAGGCTTTCGTTATCGATGATGGCGAAATCACGCTACAAACCGATTTGGATATGAACGGCTTTTCGTTGAAAAATTATGATCGAGGGTACAAAATAGAAAACGATACTATCAAATTACAAAAAGATTTAGATCTAAGTGGTTATGCCGTAAAAAATTTGCAACCTAGAATAGTAATAACTGGCGAATGGGAATCCGATGGAAATAAAGGAGGTGGTAGAAATTATGTTAAATTCGGTAATAACCTTCGTGTAATGGCGCCATTTCCTTGTTTAATTGAGGGTGTCTCAGCTTTAATTATCGAACTAAAGGGTGCCTCTCGAACTTATGAAAGAATAGGTTTTGGTTTTAGAATACCCGGCAGTTTGTTAACTGACGTTCCATTTACAAGCGTACGTAATGCTGATGGTTTAAAATACCAATATGCTGCACCCCAAAGTTCTAACGGTGCAAGAATAAGATTAGATTCGGGACAATATTTTGCACTTAGTTTATCTCGGCCTGGCCACCCAGAATCAGCCCTAGTTAATACAAAACGTGTATTAGTAAGTTTAATTTTAATGGACGATTTTTCTTTTAGGTAGTAAGTTTGCCGACGTGTAACCATGCATGTAGTTTTTCCTGTCTCGTGTTATGGCACGTGTACAGAACGTTCTAGAGACAAGTTTCACGTGTTTTGCCTCGTGTTATTGGCACGTGACAGAACGTTCTAGAAACAAGTTTCACGTGTTTGATTGACATGCTTGGTGAAGTGTGAAAGCCCGTTGCTTTATTAGTACAACACACTTAAAATCTATTCAGTTGCTTCATCTTCTAGCGTATAGACAGTTCTTGTTGTTTGGTTAGAACAAAAAAATTAACAAGACGCGGTTTGATCTTGGAAAGCTGTGAGATGCGTTCGTGAATGCTTCAAACGGGAGTGAAGAGGTTAAATCGCTATTCGAAGAGTTGCTAAGATTTACGCTGAACTACGCTGACTGAAGAACTGTTGATTCAAAACAATAGAAATGGGTTACGCCGTAACCGAATTTTAGCATTAATTAGAATAACAACGAAGATGGGTTACGCCGTAACCGAATTTTAAGCATTAATTAGACTAACAATAGAAATGGGTTACGCCGTAACCGAATTTTCTTCAAGTTCGAATTTTATTTGGTGTGTGTCCCACGCCGTGGGACTTATGCAAATCACCAGCTTCTATCTTGTTTCCATTGTTGTGGACCGACACAGCTGTGTCGTGACGTCATGTTGTAGTTTTATAAAATTTATAATCAACTTGAATAAAAATTAATTCATTTTACACTCTTGTTGTGTTTCTTCTTACAACCCCTTTGCTTACCTGTTCCTTAAAACAGGGAAACCCCCGCTTCGACTAGAAAAATATTAGTTTCCGGTCTTTCTGAGAAAAGGTCACGCAAAGACTCCTCTCCATTTCGAGGAGAAAGATCTCTTGAAGCACTCATCATAATCATTTTCATCAAAAATAGGATAGCCGAGATAGTGTCTGAATCCATTTCTAATGCACAGATTACAGAGACCATTTCGCGAACATCTGCTTCTGTCACATTTATAACAAAACAAGACCCTTACAATTTGTTTATTGCGATCGCAAAATGGTGCTTCATAAATTGCAGCATGAACTTCATCCCAGCCAAGAGTTTTACGCTGTTTGAGCTTCATTGAAGTATACCCTTTATTGATTTCTTTTCTGACATCGTCCCAGCCAAGCATTTTACGTTGCCAGAGTCTTATTATAATATACTCTGTACAGATTTTTTCCCGAAGTTCAGCCGGAAGTGCTTGTATTAGTTCTAGTGTGCCTGCCATGTTTATACTTGTTGGTGTATTTCTCTAATTCCGCAGCGCTGACAAAAAAAATCATTTATATATACAATGCTTGTGTTGTTTCACGCTCTCCTTTGTGCTATAAAAGAACTTTCTTCACCATTTTGGTTAAATGATATCAGAGTTATAACATCTCAAGCTGTGGAAGCAATTTGTGATGCGGCGCGGGATGATTAAATAGTCAGCTCTGAAATAACCTTTGAAAGATCTTCTTCATTTAATTCCAAAATTTCTTCTGAATCTGGGCTTGCCTCTCGGGCAGGTTTTAAATCCTCAGGTTCATCCGGATCATCGGGGTGCGCATCCATGTCAAGAATATCTACAATTTGCATTTTTCTCGCTTTGGGGGCGCTAACAACTAGATGTGAAACTCTGGTAAGAAGGGAAATACCGAAATTTGAGAAACAGATATCTGGCATTTCAACCAAGCCGCTTACAACTGAACGCGGTTTTAATAAATGAATATTGTCAGCCCCGATTTTTTTGCCATTGAAAAGCAGTTCACGGAATGTTCGCTTACTGGTTAATTTGTCGCGAAAGGGTCTGTCCCCATCTAAAAAGACCGTGTCATTTTCAGCACTTTTAGAGTCAAAACTCAATGACATACGTGCGATGGGGTTTAACAAAAGCTGTCCTGGAGAGTTTTTGTCATTGAAGCTGATGCGTTTTTGAATAAAGGAGCAGATTTTGATGTTGGCGACGGCTATTGCGCTATCTTTTTGCACTTCTGGAAGGTCATTGTTTAGAACGATTTCTTCATTTTTGAGACGCCTTTTCATTTCCGTGTAAAAGAATGTGTTGTAATAGTTTAATGCTTTATAAAGCTGTGAATGGTACTCTTCTGCTATTGTTTCCCCTTCTGTTTCAACATCTTTTTTGAATTTCCTTATCCCAATGGTGGGTTTGTAAAGGCGTTTTTTTATTTTGTTAACAGAAGATCTATCTGCGTTGATTCTGGTGACTTCAGCATCCGTGTTCGGAAAAATTTTACCCGAATTTATTTCTTCGATAAACCTCATTTTAAGTTTTCCCCGTTTGTTTCCGACTTTACAGTAAATTGAAACGTATTGACAGTTTTCAGTTTTGCGAACGTTTTCGTCGATAGAAAAAACATCTGATAGAAAGGGTTCTACCTTTTTTTCAACTGAACGTTCGCAGGCTTCGATGATTTCCTTTGGTGTGAAAATGACTTCGCTTTTGTGTTCACTCATGTTTTAACTTTTGTGTTAGCTTTTGTTTTATACACTTGCGGTGTGTTTCTCTAATTGGTTGTCAAAAATATTATAATACAGATTGTGGTTATTCTTTTTCTGCGTGTGCTTAATTACGCCGCCGCGCTTGTTCTATTTTGCTTTTCCCAGGCTCGTTTGTTTATTCGGTTTTGTTCTTTTCTTCCAAGTAGTAATATCGGAGTCTGACTAAAACTACCGAGCAGCACCCACATAATTTTACCTCTTTCCGTGACTAGTGGGTGCGAAGGGGTTTAGCCCCTGAGTACTAGTCACGGAAAGAGGTAAAATTATGTGGGTGCGCCCGAGGTGGTTTTAGTCAGACTCCGATATTACTACTAAGGTTCTAAGTAAGATGGCAATATAAAAACAAGTTAGAGCGGATAAATTAACTGTTGAAAAAAAAAAATAGGAAAAATCGTGTACGTACCAAAAGACGTGCCTCATGGTCTCTGCGCTAAAACATAATACTACTTACTCAGGTGTACAAGATAATTAACAGTACTTGCATATATTTGCATGATTAAGAAATATAACAATTTTGAGACGTTCTCGTTGAATGTGCGAAAAAACATTTATTGACACACAGTCTGGAAATCACAAGTTTCAGCAAAAAGTTAGTCTTGATGGCAAGATTTCAAAATATGACATTATTTATTCAGTGGTCTGAGATTATTTAACCGATATCTAGTTAGATCAACAATTTGAATCTAATTGAATATTTGAACATATATTCCAATCCCCATTCTTAAAGATTACTTGCCCTTTTGCCGAACATATATTTCGAAGGATCGAGGAAAACAATGGCTAACAACTTAATTTTTTCGTCATCGAGTGTAGTGGTTTACATTAGCCACACGATAGTGGAGAAAATACTTGGTTCGTGCAATATTGTGTTTTAGGCGCTAATTGCACCTTTTTTTACATAAATAAATCATTTTATGTGAAACAGCTTGCGCGCACCATCCATTTGAATAACAATATTTTATTTCTGGTCGGACAACGCGCATTTTTCGCTTATTGGAGACTGCATGATAATTTGTTCCATCGGCAAGTTTCGTTTCGTTTCAATTACAGCTGAAGTTGGTTCGGAATTACCTGAAAAAAAAAAAAAAAATCCAGCTGATCTGAATGATAGTAGCCTATTCATCACGCAGTTTCATTTACATTCGTCGCTTCCGAAGTAATTTTCGCAATGATTTAAATGTTAGTAAATATGCTATTAATCACTTAGTTTAATGAAGATTCGTGGCTTCCGTAGTAATTTCACTCACTGTAAATTTACCAACTCCCCATGGTTTTCTTTTTAGGGTGGTTTTACTTAATCCGTGAAATAGTAACTAAACTTCCAGATTGAGTCACACGCTAATTTCATTGATTTCTTTTGTTTAGTTGTGGCTAGATGCTGTTTCACGAGTTATCATAAAATCGCTCCAACATCAATGGAGAACAAGTTGCTGTGTCGAGCCAAACACCTGCAATACAACAACTAAAAGGTCTCTAATTGTCGATAACTTGATGATAGCCAAGCTGTTAGCCTCTCCAAGACCATGGGAGCAATTTTAAAAAGACAGAACGATATCTGAGACATATCTTGCATCTTTTACTTGCAATACAGTATATTCAGTTATCTTCTATCTCCTTCCTTTTCTCCACGCTACAAAAGAGTGAATAACGTATGACATAGCCTTATACAACTATTGAATAAATTTTTTGTGACATCAGGAATAATCAAGGTCGAGATAATGTACTCACCTTAATCGAGCTGTTAATGGGGCAACGGAAATCGCATCGAAGAGGCTCTGAATGAGGTTAACGAGTAGCGAGGAAAGGACGAAAAATATTTGACTACCGACAAAACGAGGAATGAATTACCGAGCAGCGACAAAAAAAAAAAAAAATTAATCGAGACTTACCGACAAACGACAAAGGTCGGAATTTTCACCGACAACCGACAAAGTGATAATATTTTAACCGATAACAAACATTTTTTTTTTTTTTTTTATGTCTATCTATTTTTTTTTTTCTTGAAATGTCTTATGGATCCAAACCGCGTCGGCAATGTATTTTTACCTCAATATGACAACGAAACAGAAATGTGTAGCCGTTGGCTGGGTCTAGCGCTTCAATGTTTTACCAACTAATGTCAGCCACGTAAGAGTTGTTTATTTGATTTGTATATAGCGAATGAAGGAGTACTTTAATAACCCATGTGCACTGAAGAAAAGAGAACTTTTCGTTCACAAGACACAAGCTAAAGCACATAGTCGATCCACACACGTATTTGGTTTTAATACGCTTGCTGGTGTAATATATTTTATTATTTAGACGTTATCGTAAACATATCCCGTAAGATACTTGTTACAATTTATTTGACGGTGGAACTACCTTGAAATGCAAGAACACTTTATGATTGTTTCTTTCAGTGCGATTCTTACTCCCCTGATCTTCCAGCAATAAAGAAGCGGGTTAAGCGAAGAATTCAACGTAAGAAGAGATACTGTTAGTTCCCAAACAAGAGCAAGAGTTGGTGGATATGTTTCACTAACACCAGCTACAGCCGTTGCTACACCAAATGGAAGATAACAGGCTAATAATGTCATTTGGACCCAAAGTGCACTAGACACTGTCTTCTTGAATCTTGCTATATTCAATGGAGTCCTTTCTTCGTTCCGCGGCTTTTGGGAAACATGATCCTGTACTTGAAATTTGTGATGACGAAGCGTAAGAAAGATTTTTGTGTAGCAGAAGGTCGATGTTAACATACACATCAACATTACTGTGCTGATAACATTTATAGTAACAAGTTCGTCCTCGCCAAGGTATGTCATTGCAGAGGCACTGCTTAAAACCCAAAACAAAATTACAAAGACCCATACTCGCCTCAAAGTTACCACATGTTTGTATCTTAACCCCAACAACAAGGCAAGAAGTCTGTCCACACTTATTGCAGTCAAAGTTAACAATGAGACTCCACAAAAAATGACAGCTATGACTTTAGAAATGGTGTCAAGATAGTAGCAACTAATGGAGTATTCTGAAGACATTAAATATGCAATGTAGACAGGCTGTAGAATGAGACCCACACAAAGATCGGTGCTCGCGAGGCATTGAAACAGCAGCTTTGATGGCCCATGAATGGTCGACACTTTTGGAAGAGCAACGATGATCAGAACATTTCCCAAAAACGCAGTGATGGATGTAAGAATATTTAATGTAGAAAGAAATATGCTAAGATGTATTTTGTCTAGCCACGAGCAATAAAACTCTTGAGAAGACGTAAAGTTCCTATCTTCAGTAAACTCGGCCATTTTCTTCTTAATTATTTGTATACCTCTCGTCAATAAATGAACAACTCAAAGCTATGCAACTTTTTATGGCTCAGGATCGGTCAGGAACTGTCTGAGATAACGGAAAACACGTGTGTCTTTTATTGGCCCACATGGGGTAGTAACGTTTTGATGTTGATAGGAGCTTGCATTTACCTATGGAACAAAATCACCAATAAAATTGCTTTGAAAGTTTGTATAAATGATTTAAATAACAAACAACATAATCAAAGGTTCTAATATTGGAAGTATTTTAGAGCCTCTGGATCTATCGTGCAGTAAAATGCAAAATGGCTAGCTACTGTCTAGAAACTACCTAAATTCTTCAAACAGGTGAAGATCTTTTTGGCGATATTTAAATGAAATATGGTTTGGTTCAATGACATTATTGAATACATGTTTGCTCAGAATTATGCATTTTAATTTCTGATCCATGTGATAAAAGAGGATCAGTTAATAGTGACTAAGACTGATTAATCTCGTATTTAGATCTTTTTTTTTTTTTTTGGAAAAAAGCACTTTGATAACAGCAGATTCGCGGTCAGCGAATATAGGTCATAAAATAGCAATAAATTACAATATGTCATCCAACTGTATGTACACGGCTCTTTTGGTAAAACTATATTTTTTTAATTATTTACACATGGGAGTTTATTTAACGTATATTTACATACATATTTCACATATATGTTTTTAAGGTGACGCCAAATATTATAATTGCACCGCTAGAAACGTTTGGGAATAACAAGCCCACGGGTATCTAATTCAGTGTCTCTCCTGTCTGCCGAGTAATTTATTATGGAAAAAAATTCAAACAGAGACTTGGCTACGAATTTATGCGAATTTCGAAGGCAGTAATTGAATTTTCACTCATTGTCGAAAACTGTGAGTTTTATGAGCGACCGAGCCGTCGACTTCGAAGATTTCTTGGTTCCAGACTTCGCACTAGCTGACCGCATATAATGTTTGCCCCCTGTACTAAAGTACTAACTTACCCAAAGTACTTTAGCGACGTAAATACCACATTACCGATTTCTTCGTTTAATTTAACTTCAACGAGATGCTTGAAGATATGATCCTCTCAAAAAGCATCGTTGGTGGCAAAGTTATGGAAAATTTCTTGCTCTAATCTTATAGAATTGCTTTACGTTGTTCACGATTTATGTACAATGCAATTTGCACTACAATTTCTAGGTTCTTTCTTCAACCATAATATCGGCCGTAGCTCTCAAGAGACCGATTTGTGATCTGATAAGCTTAATTTGCCGCCTTGTATTCGCTTACCCTCTTTTCGCCACCATTCGCCGCCATCAGTGACCGACTTTTCCCTATTTGCATAAAAGTAATATCTTTCCCTCCATCTACTACTGAGAGTATTGAAAACTACGAAACAGGTGATCCTTGCAATTCACGGCTATTGCAAAATTTTGCTAGTCAGTGATATTTAGAAACGTTATTTCAGAGTAAAAAAAATTACAACACCTGAGGGACAATGTTAAATCCCATGTGAATTAAGGAATGGGCTACGTAACCCATACAGTAACTGAAAATATAGCTGTTTTAAAGATACCAAGCCACTGATTTCATTTCTATCGACCTTTCACGACGTTTCAAGCAGGAACTAAAATACCTACCAGTGTTGTATCATCATTGATACATGTCAGGCCAGTATCTGTGATGTAACAGATTGATTTTAGTTTAGCGAGCTACAAATTAAGGTTGTCACAAAGTCACCATTATAGTGAGTCTTAATCAACGTTAGAAGCTTGGTCGTTAAAATCTGAATTGTCACGATGAATACTCCACGGTTACTCGATCGAATGAACGCGAAAAATGTTATTTTGTGTTTATTGTTCTTGTCTCGGTTGTTTTTAAACAGAGAACACGTGCGTTTTCCGAAATAATTTAAGAGAAGAAAATAGCGCGTCATCTCAACTGCATCTCTAGGACTCCGTTGGTCTGCCAATTTTAATTAAGTTTCCTAAGAAGTTGTTATTTGCATGTGCCAACAACATTCATTTCAAATAAAACATATTTTGGATCTGCGCTACATGCGGTTCTCAATGCCATTTACATCTGCTGATAGCGGAAAACAGCCCATCCTCTTTATAGGTAAGCCCATGCATGCAGTCGAGAAGCCTTATATGAAAAAAAAAAAAAAAAAAAAAAGAAAGAAAAAAGAAAAAAAGAAACTAACTAATATAACTTGTAACTAGCTTGCTAATTAAACTTCAACTTGAAAAATAATTGTTTAAAAAGTCAAATATTCAGTTTGCTTTTAAAAAAAAAGTTTGTGGAAAACGAGTCTTTAATTTGATATCGTTCGGCATTATGCTCCACATAGTTGGTGCCGCCACAGCAAGCGAGCGGCCCCCGTAGCCTTTAGTTTAGCCTTTAGTTCAACGGGTTTAAATCCTATGTAACTACAAATTAAAGTCTATAGAGTGATAACACAAGGCAGCGAATAACTGACGTAGAAAATAGTAAATTCATTAAATATTTTTTGGATGAGGTTTTTATATGTCCGGTATAATCAAGGTCGAGGTGGCGAAGGCTGATACCACTTACCGACACCTGGAGTATTCCGGATATATAACAAAAACCGAATCTAATAATTGTTTTATTGTGCATTGTTTCAAAGAAAACAACATCAAATGCAATGCTGAAGAGGGGAATCGACGAGACATGTTTTTATTTCGCGACAGATTATTCACTAACCTGCTAGCAGAATACTGAATAATATGTAGGTAATGCGCCGATTCCCAGAATTACCTGTATGCTCTTAGCCATTGAGAAGAGAGATATTGACTACAAAGTATAATAATAGACAATTATTGATGAAAATTTTGTAACAATCATCGTCCAGATAATATTTTAACCAAATATAGACATAGTTTGTAATTTACCTGAATTCTCAGGTGATAAGAGTGTTTATCTAGCAAGAGATCTGTAAGGGCGCGTTTACAATGGCGAGATGGTAGGCGAGCCACTGTAAACGGCCAGACAGATCGGAGGCGAATATTTTATTCTACTCGTGAAATGAAAACACATTGAATACATACTAGTTATGCAACGCTTTCGAGTGGTATACATAGAGGATATTACACGGTGGCGAGAAGATATGAATTTTATGTTCGAGTGGCAGAAACGACCTCTCACGAGTGAGCGCAGCGAACGAGTGAGAGGTCGTTTTTGCCACGAGAACATAAAATTCATATCTTTGAGCCAACGTGTAATGTTCTTTTTATTATATGGAGACCAGATGTAATTAAAATTGCCGATTTTTTTCCCTTGTTTTTAAAAAATCGAGCAAGTTTTACAAATCACCGTTCGTCTTCACAGAAAATAATATATAGATTTAGGCAGGCCTAAAAGCGGAGCTCCCATTTATCTTTTTTTTTTTGCTCGAGTAAATTACAGTGTTACCAAATAAGAAACCACACTATATTTCTATGCTTATACGGTGGCCCATGTAGGTACAAAAAACCTCTCATGATTTTGTTGACGAAAGCGACGTCAATATATTTCGTGATTTACCCGTCTGAATTTTCCTGCCTTTAGTGACAGGTTCTAAAATTGAAATTGACGAGTGCACTTTATTTTTTTATTTATTTATTTATTTATTTATTTATTTATTTATTTATTTATTTATTTTTTTTTTTTTTTATTTATTATTTTTTTATTATTATTATTATTATTTTTTTTTTATTGATAACAATACTGCATACACACACATACAAAAGAAATATCTTACAAAAAAAAAAAAGACAAAAAAAAAAAAACAAAAAAAAAGTTTTTACATTAATTACCGTCCATTAGTTACAGAAGAATATTTTTGATACACTATTACTTACGTCTCTTACAAAATACGATACATTACATTAATTACAATATTGCAGTTACCCTATATGTACTTACTTAGTTATAATCGCCACATACAAAACGTTTTAATTACTTACACAATACTACGCTACTTACTTACAACTATGACTTACACGCGTTTTATATTATTTGTTTCCAAGAAAGCTGAAATTTATCTACAATCACCGCAAGAAGGTCCATGTTAGCTGAAAATTTTCTAATGATTTTTTTGCAATTGCGATCTCCTTAAGTATTTGCAATTTGTCTTTTACCCGTAATAGGAAGCTCTGGAAACAAAGTTCATCTTGTTGACCATTTGTGCAGAAAATATGATATTTCGCTAGTAGAATTAAGTAATTTAGGGCCTGCCAGTGCGTTGTTTTTTCAAAAAAGCCGTACAATATTTTACTTTGATTTAAGCATATCGTTTCGTGTGTTTTCTCGTACCACCAATTTTGAAACGTTTTCCAAAAGGAAGTCGTTTTGAGGCAGGTAGCTAATAAATGGTTCAAGGTTTGTATTTCTTTTTTGCAAAGAGGACATCTATCGTTTTCTGAAAAACCGTCACGGTATAAGCTCATTTGAGTAGGTAGTATATTATGTATAATTTTGAATTGAAACATGATGATTTTAACTTCTTTTGTAATCTTAAAAGGTAGTAAGTAAACTTTCTGAACATTGTTTTCGGTAAAGCCGTAGCGCAGAATTTTACTTTGAGAGGTTGGTGGTACAAAGTGGCTTGTTAAGATGGTAGAATAAATTGAACTTGTGGACAGAGTTATGTTACAGTTTGTTGTGTTATTGTCAATTTGGAAGGGCTGCTTTATTTTATTTTTCCATGCGTTAGGATTGGCGTCGATGACACCATAGAATGAAGTAAACGGGACATTTAGGTTAAATTTGGTCTTGAATTCTGCAAGTTCGTAGAAATTACCGTGTTCGTTCAATAAATGATGCACGTGAACAATGCCTTGATTGAACCAATTTCTATAAAAAACTGGCTTCTTGTCAATTAGAATATTACAGTTGTTCCATAGAATTTCGTCTTTGAGGTCTGTTTCGTTAGAGTCTAACGTTTTAAAATGCTGCCAGAATTTTAGAATTGACCGATAAAAGTCCGGGAGGTTATTGAGCTTCAGCATCTTAATTTCGTAACTACAGTTTGTTAAAAAAGCAAGGTTGCCATGTAGTCTTGAGAGGTGGTCTGGAATAATTTTCCATGCGGCAGAAGATTGAATTTGGATTCTGTTAATCCAGGCGATCTTTAATGCTTTGTTCATAATTGAGAAGTCACACATTTTAAGTCCGCCGTCTTTTTTCTCACCTATTATGGTTGTTCTTTTGATTTTTGAAGGTTTACCATCCCAAATGAAATTGAACGTGATCTTATTAATTTCCTCTATAAAGTGATCCGGAATGTGTAAAACAGAAGCATTAAAAATCAGTTTAGAGAGACCTAGCGTTTTGACGATATTAATTTTTCCATATAGTGTTAGTTTTCTTTTCTGCCAAGCGAGAAGAGTTTTCTCTAAGTCTCTAATTTTGGTCCCGAAGTTAAGTTCGTCTGCATCAGCTTGGTTGTGCGAGAAGAAAATTCCGAGAGATAGTATTGGCTCTTTTGGCCACTTGAAACCAAATGGAGTGTCTTGGTTATTTTTCCATTGTCCTAGCCACATTGCCTCAGTTTTAGCTGTGTTTATTTCAAACCAAGAGTGCGCACTAAATTCTTTGAGAAAATCAAGAAGCTCATCGACCGATTCTCTGTCACGGACAAAGACGGTGGTGTCGTCAGCATATTGTGCTATTTTTATTTCACGATTGTCGACTTGAATCCCTTTAATAGCAGTTTTGTTTTTCAACGCTCTTGCGAAAAGTTCGATTCCTAAGACAAATAGGATTCCTGATAGAGGGCAGCCTTGACGAACGCCTCGTTGTAAAGGAAAGAAGGTAGAAGCATGGCCGTTGTTAACAACACAGCTAGAGACATCTTTATAAACTATTTTAACCCAGCTCATGATATCAGGTCCGAAATTAAATAGTTCAAGGGCGGCGTCAAGGTATGTCCATTCGATCATGTCACAGGCTTTTTTGAAATCGAGGAAAATAGCAATTCCTTTTTCGTTTGTTACGCTTGTGTAGTGTAATACATCCTGTATCAAGCGTATATTTTCGCCGATATACCGACCTTTTACATAACCGGTTTGATCAACATTTATAATGTCAGGTAGCACTTTTTCAACTCTTTTTGCAATGGCTTTGGTGAGGATTTTGTAGTCTACATTTAGGAGTGATATAGGCCGCAGGTTTTCTAGAATAGTATTGTCCTTAAATTTTTTTGGGATTAGTGAGATGATCCCTCTTCTTTGCGTTATAGAGAGCGTCCCAGATTGGAAGGCGTGATTAAAACTTTCTGTCATTTCTTTGGAAATTTCGGACCAGAAAAAGCGGTAGAATTCTGCTGGAAAACCATCTGTGCCTGGTGTTTTTCTAGATTGGAAGTCTTTAAGTGCGTTAAAGCATTCGTTTACGGTAATTTTACCTTCGCACGATGTCCGCTTTTCCTCAGATAAAGGAGATATATTTTCTTGGTTAAAGAAAACTGAATCCTTGAATATTTCTGGGTTTAAGTTTTTTGATTTATAAAGCGATTCGTAGAACAGTCTTTCCTTCTCTAGGATCTCGAATTGATTACTTGTAAATTTGTTTTCACTAATTTTTAATCTTGTTACTGTCTTATTATTATAATTCCGTCTCTCCAGGCCGTAAAAGTAATTTGTGTTTCGTTCGCCTTGCTCGTGCCATCTCACCTTACTTCTGAGGATCGCGCCTTTTGTTTTATATGCCATTAATTTTTTGAGGCGTGCTCTTTCTGCTTGAAGTTCAAGTATTATGTTTCTGTTGTGTGGGTGTTTCTCGGCTTGTGCCTGTAATATATTAATTCTTTCTTGTAAGGCCGATTCTTTGTCTCTGGCTATTTTTGCTTTTCGCTTAGAATATTTCACCGTAAAGCCCCTAATTTCCATTTTAATCAGATCCCACTTTAGACCAGAATCCGTTAAATCGGCGTATTTTGCTTTGAATGAAGGAATATTTTCTCGTAAGGCAGCAATATAAAATTCATCTTCAAGAAGCGCAGTATTGAACTTCCAAAAACCAGGACCTTTTTTTTGGGCTGAGATATCTGATTGAATGTGAATGGATATGGCTGAGTGATCACTTTCAGGTGCAAGCACGATGTCACACGTTTTTGTTAGCTTGCAGAGTTCTTCTGAAATTAGGAAATAGTCCAAGCGGCATTGTATTTTTAGAGATTTATTTCTCCATGTAAAGCGGGAGAGTTCAGGATTTAGATTTCGCCAAATGTCACGTAAATTGTGCGACGCGCAGAGTGTTTCGATTTGTTTTATAACAGGAGCTTTTCTTGTGACGGTTTTACCGCCCATTTTGTCTTTTGGAGAAAGCGCGCAATTGAAATCACCTGCGATTATTAATTTCTCTTCAGTGAATTTGTTTAACAGCTGGTTTAGCTTTGAAAAAAACTCTAATTGCTGCTGAGCATCATTAGGAGCGTAAATGTTAACAAGAACAATAGATTGCTCATCAAATGATAGTTTTAGGATAATGAACCTGCCATTTTTATCGGTAATACGTCTTTCAATTTTACATTCCAGTGAAGGGTTTATCAGTATCATCACGCCTTTGCTGTGATTTGTGCCGTGACTAAAAAACACGTTGCCGCCCCATTCATTTTGCCACTTAGAAGTGCATAAATTTGTGCTGTAGCATTCTTGCAGAAAAATAAAATGTTGTTTTTGTTTGTGTAGCCATCGAAAGATTAACCGGCGTTTAAAAGTCTTGTTGAGGCCTCTTACATTTAGAGACAGGCATTTTAAATTCAGATCGTTAATTTCATTCATTTTTCATAAATAAAGGGTAGGAACAGAGAAATGATCTGCACATTTGGTCCAAGATGAAATATCGCAATCGCTTTTTGCGTGGTCTTATGTGCGAATTAAAGGAAAGCAAAGCGAGTGATTGTAGTAACTGATTTTGCAAAGCAAACGAGCGAATAGTACACGGGTAACACAAAAGTACATACGACCGAAACATAAACATAGACAGCATCAAACAAAGAAGAAAGAACATAAAAAAAAAACAACTTAACCTCTAGGCTAGTGTTGTTTGTTTGTTGAAAGTAGCCGCGAAGGGCTCTATTTAAACGAAAAATGTGTACAGAGCAAGACGATGTCAGCTTAGATTACACTAGAGTTCGATTAAGCATCAAGAGCAGCCGAGAGTAAGTCCTCAGGGATGTTTTGAGCGTTGTAATCTTTGTTGTTTATAAACAGGGTACGATTAATTACCTTTGCATCGTGTCCTAGCTCCCTTGCGGCGAACATAGCTTTGATTAGAATTTTCCGTTCTTCTTGGACTGCTTTTGCGTAGTCTTGAGTGATATACGCGTCTTTGTACTTCTGAGAGTTTCCGAGACGGTTTTTGGCTGCCAGAACAGCGTCTTTATCTTCTCTTACAACAAACCTTGCGATTATGGGACGCGGTCTTGAAGGAGCAGTGCTGTTGTATGTTGGTCGCTTTCCCACACGGTGGACAGCATGGAATCGTATGCGATCAGTATTGACTTTTAACTCATTTTGGATAATATCCTGAACAACCTCGGCGCAATTCTCTCCAGACTCTTCAGGTATATTCATAAACCTAAGGTTTTCCCTCCTCGTGTAACTTTCTAAGGCAACAAGATTTTCTTCTGCTACGCGGAGATTTTTGGCGAGCAAAGAAGCTTCGGTGTTCGAGTGCACTTTATTGGGTTTCTCACGTACGCACGTAGGCGCAAAACAAATCTTATTAAAACTTTTTACAACGTTTACTGTACACTAATTCGTAATACACCTCTAAAATCTCTATGAGTTATTCAAGGTAAAAAGAACCTTGACCTTGTTTTGATTACTACAAAACTGTTAGGGCAAGAAAATCAACTCAAGGCAAAAACAAAGTACGTACAGAAAAATAAAGTGAACTCGCTGCTAAACACAATAGTAAATGAACTCACGCCACGGCAAACTGACAAAATCACGGCGGCAAAACAAACACTGCAAATTGATGGTGCCGGTTATGTAGGTCATTTTAAAGCAGTGTTTGTGTAAGAATTGTGGCCGTTTGTGATTTGGAAAGTGGTGCACGCTAACTTAGAATAAGCTTACAATGATGTTTTGACTGTTTTGAACCGTCTTCTTTTCGTTGCGGTTTGGTTGCATGATTTACTAATTCTGTTTTATCGTACGCGTTGCTAAATACCTAAGAGAATTTTATGTAGAGAACTGAATGAAGCAGAGCTTGTCGGTTATTTACCTTGCCCTTCATTTAAATCTGAATTTACGCGATGATAAAATTTATCAGGCTAAGTAAAAAAACAGAGTACTTGAGCCCGCGATCAACTGGAAAACCATTACCTGGTCAGCGGTCAACTTCCAAAAAAGACGTCACCTCGATTAGCTCTACGCCTGAGCCCGCGATATGGTCATGTGATACTGGTCAGCGGATACCTTGTTTTGACAGCTGTCAATTGACCATGACATGGAAGTTCAATATCAAAGATTTAACAGTAACCAAGGAGGTAATTGTCCTGTGACTCCCCTCCCCCTGGAGTCTGTACGGACGGACGGACGGACGGACGGACGGACGCTCGTACGGTCACGTGATTACCAAATTTTCTGGGCTTGATGGTTTACCAAATTTTCTTACCCATGGTGCTCCGCTGGCGCGCTTCGCGCGCTGGAGCTCCGCTACAAAGCATCCGTGTCCAGGATATAGAAACACTAACTGAATTCCAATCAAACAAAATACATGAAATACTTGTCAACTAAATATCGTAAGACGTGAAAACTGAAACCATCACTGAGTTTGACTTGAATCCAATGCGGCAATGTCTTGACGGCCGATAGTTTTCAACTGCTTTTGTTTTCTTCTTTACAACATCTTGCACTTTGTGAAATTCCTTGCGAAGAATTCTCTCTAAAAGCCTTGAAATCGTCAAGGTTTCCAATATCATGTTCTCGTCCTTGAGTTTTTCGGAAAACTCATTCTTTCTCGTCGCTTAATTAAACAAATTAAACCTGCTTGTCGATGCTTGCTCACAACAAACCTGAACGACACAAGAAACCAAGTTTATTCATCAAAGTAGAAATGGCGCGAATCGTGACGTCAATGAGCGATATGACACTCGCAAGCGTGTCTCTCGTCCATATAATAAATAGAGGATAATACATGGTTTCGCGGAGATATGAAATTTATCTTCGAGTGTTCAAATTGATAGCTCACGAGTGAGCGCAGCGAACGAGTGAGATATCGGATTTGAACACGAGAAGATAAATTTCATATCTCCAAGAAGCCATGTATTATTCTTTTTATTATCATAAACCTACTAATTACGATGTTTTTGACGATTTTCCGAAGATTTCCGACCATTTCCGAAGATTTCGGAAAATTTTCAACATGTTGTCCGAAGGTTGTACGAATGTTTGCGAAGATCCGAAGATTTTTCGACTTAATATCGATTTACTTTGGCTCATTGAGCATTGGAACATGGCAAACTCTGCAAGCTGATTGGTCAAAAATGATATCACACATGTGTGGATATCATTTTTATCCACACATGTGTGATACCATTTTTCTCGATTTGCTACCACTCGCTAAAGCACTACAGTTTATATAATAATTAACAATTATTCGCCGAAGGCGAAGTGATTATTGTTGAATAATCCCCGAGACGAAGTCGAGGGGACTATTCAACAATAATCACTGAGCCTGAGGCGAATAATTGTTTTAGTATAATTTTCACAGGTGAATATCAAAAACTGAAAAATAATAATAGAAAACACGAAAACAACAAACACAAGTGCTCGCTTGCATACGTGTAAACCAGTTTAATTCTTCGATTGAAATCGTAATTTTCACTCAGGTTTTAGCAATAAAACGGAACAAAACAAACACTACGAAAAAGATAGATACATCTGGTACCTTTGTTTAATCGTTGGTGACTTCTGAACAATTGTGTGAATCCTCTCGAAATTACTAGCTCCAGTGAGAAGAGAACTAAATAATGTTTTGCCAGTCGATCTGACTGAGTACACGGCCGCGTGCAATCTCCAAAACCACCATGTTTACGATCAATTCGAATGCCTTGAAAACCATCTCTTGAAAATATTTCCGGTCCAAAAGCCTTGGTAGTTAATTTGAAAAATTCCCAATATTTTAAATATCCAGGACTTGGAGTGATTTCTTTTAAATGAGAGAAATTTTCATTCAGCAAATGCCGCCATGTTCACTGGCCTGGATGGCAAACGTGGCATGGCTTAGTAGCCAAGCCTTGAGATGCTATATTCACCGCCTAGCGCGGTGAATATAGCGTCATAGTGCGAGCTTCTCGACCAATCAGAATTGAATTCACCTGTGGAAATTATACTAATATGGAATATCCCACGAGTCATTTGTATTTTCTCGGGTATACTCACGAGCCTTTAGGCGGGTGTGTATACGAAGAAAATACAAGTGACAAGTGGGATATTCCATAGTATACCAAGAGAAAGTGTTGTGTAACTATTTTAAACCATGGCATAGAAAATACGCTGACTAAATTTCGTCGAGAATAAGACCGCAGCGCACGATGGGAAGGTTGGGTTGAATACCATCGAATATACAACGGCTTTCCTGTATTCTGATTGGCTGTATTTTCTATAGCATGGTATAAAAAGTATTATTTTGCGATTCGGTAGAGATCTGTATTAACTGTTAATGGATATAATTACTAATTAGCTCAGCATGAGTCACTAATTATATTGCTTGATTTGTATTAGGGTTTACAGCTGGCTAAACGTGATCTGAATACTGTGCTAGGATTGGTTTGCATCCTCATGAATAATTAGCGAATTTTACAAGTTTATCTTAAATATTTTTAACATGGTTGATAGATCCACTTAGTTTTCACGACATATTTCAGTACCACGCGATGAAAAAAAACATAAACGTGTAGCAACTGAGCATTGTGCTATCACCGTTATCGGGCAGAGTTGTTTGATTTGTACCCACTACATTTTTATGTAATTAAATAACACAAGTTCATTAAAATCGAGATTATTCATCAATTACAAAACACAAGCTAAAACACAATGTCCCAACATACGCTTGCGGTTTTAATATGCTTGCGGTTCTTAAGTATTTGTTGCAGTTTAAGTTTACGGTAAAAACTACCGCGCTAAGCAAAAACCCTTCTTGACTGTTTCTTTCACTGCTTTTCTTATACCCCTGATCTTCCAGCAATAAAGAAGCGGGTTAAGCGATGAATTCAACGTAAGAAGAGATAATGTTAGTTCCCAAACAAGAGCAAGAGCTGATGGATATGTTTCACTAACACCAACTACAATTGTTGCTACACCAAATGGAAGATAACAGGCTACTAATGTCATTTGTACCCATACTGCACTAGACACTGTCTTCTTGTACCGTGCTATATTCAATGGAGTTCTTTCTTCGTTTGGCTGCTCTTGAGAAACATGGTCTTGTACTTGGAATTGGTGATGGCGAAGCGTAAGAAAGATTTTTGTGTAGCAGAAGGTCGACGTTAACATACACAACAACAGTACTATGCTGATAATAACTATAGTAATAAGATAGTCATGGTAAAGATATGTCATTGCAGTGGCACTGCTAGAAAGCCAAAACAAAATTACAAACATCCAAACTCGCCTCAAAGTTACTATCTGTCTATATCTTAGTCCTAACATTAGGGCGAGAAGTCTGTCCACACTTATGGCAGTCAAAGTTAACAATGAAACTCCACAAAAAATTACAGCTAGGACTTTAGAAATAGAGTCAAGATAGTCACAACTAATGGAGACTGAAGACATTAAATATGCAATGTAGACAGGCTGTAGAACGAGACCCACACAAAGATCGGTGCTCGCGAGACATTGAAACAACAGCTTTGATGACACATGAAGAGTCGACACTTTTGGAAGAGCAACGATGATCAGAACATTCCCGAAAAATGCAGTGATGGAGATAAAAATATTCAATGTTGAAAGGAATATGCCAAGCTGTATTTTGTTTATCCACGAGCAATAGAACTCTTGGGTTGATGTGAAGTTTCCATATCCAGTAAATTCGGCCATTTCTTCTTGATCTACTAAATGCGAACGATTCAGAGAGCTATGCAACGTTTTTGTGGTTCAGGAACGGTCAGGAACTGTCGGATCACAAGCCGAGGCGTGTCTTCTATTGGGCCACTATTGGTATTATCGTTTTACGTTTCCAGTGCTTGCTTGCACCTACGAAATAAAATCACCAATAAAACTGCTTTGTAAGTTCGTGTAAATGAATTGAATAACAGTCAACATCGTCCACGTTTCTTACACTGGAAGTATTTTAACTCTTCTGTTTCTATCTTTCGGTTGCATGCAAAAACGACTCGCTACTGGCCAGAAATTACCTAAATTTATTAAAACAGGTGCAAGATCTTTTTGCCAATATTTAACTGCATGAATTACTTTTTGGCTGAATCACGTTATTAAATACATATTTACTCAGAATTTTATATTTGAATATATGATTCATGCAATTTAAGGGATCCATTATTACCAACTGTGAGCAAGTCTCCAATTCAGAATTTTGTCTTAAAAAAGCGTTTTGATATCAAAAGATTTCCATCAGCGATATCGCGATCAGCAAATATAAGTCATTTTAAAAAGAAGCAATAAAGCTCATGGCGGCATCCAACTGCATGTTCATAGCTCTTTCGGTAAAATTAATTTTAGAACTATTTACACAGGAGAGTTTATTTAACATATATTTACTTAGGATTATGAAAGATATACACTTTTAATCCAATTTAAAACTTTAATATCTGGGTCATGCGACAAAGCATACGTTATTTTAATTTAAAAGCCTAAATCGAAGCTTAATTTAAAAATTCATACTGTTAATGTGATTAAGAGTGTTTTTGGTAAACAGTGCTTATCATAAATTACCGCAATTTTTGTCTCGAACTCGAAAAGAAAATTTGGCGAAAATTTGCTAAAAACGAAAGTACAAACAGCTTTGAGTCGATTCGTGAAAATAAAAATCACTATTGTGAAAAACGACTACGGTTTGTGGAGCTTTGTGTAAAAAATATTTTTTAGTGACTACGTTGCCCAAATTACTTAGAGAAAAAAAAAAAACTATAGGCTTATAGGATATGTTTCAACAATACTGTTGCTTCAAGAAATGTTACTGGAACATTTTCAGATGATGGATATCTCACATGATGTGACCATCCCTTAGCCGAATATTTTCGCAAATCACGAAATGCTAAACGAGTTCATTTTCTTGCTATCGCGTTTATAGAATCCATATTTCCTATAGGTGGGAAATGATTCCCAAACGTGACTGAGAAGCTCGTATATTATTTAATTCACAGAATCACACATTTTGTTTGAGTGCGCGAGTTCGGAAGCAAGCAAACCACTTTGAACGTTTGATATACGACAATCTCGCGCATCATTATTGGTATTGTTCCTTGCTGACTGAGAGCATATGACTTTTATTAACTTGGCGAATTTCGCTTCGTTTAAATAACAACTGCTTAGTGTGCAATGGAGATGAAGTTCCCTACTAAAAAATACTCTTCTTCCTTTGAATAAGTGTACCCTGGGAGATAACAACCTAAATGGTCTTGAGAACGCTTAATTAATAGTTATGAATTCTACGCATTGCAAAATTAATTTTCTTACTCACCTTTCTGTTTAGTTCTCAGAGTCTGTTCTAGATTTCTTGTTAACAGTAATTAACAACGACTTGCTTTGCCAATGAACCAAACTACGGCGATTCAGCGAAAGAGTTTTAATTTGAATCCTCTCCCAATGCGTGTCGAGCGAGACGAACTGACTTGAAATCAATACAACAAAATCAATCATATTTCCTCTGCTAATGCAAATAATTTTTGATCAATTGCGTGAGTAGCTGAGAGGAATCACGTTTCCAGATCGTGGGAAAAAGTTCCAGAGACAGCATGAGATGAGTAAAGGTCACTGATGTTACACTTTTTTGTGCGTGTGTGTGTGTGTGTGTGTGTGAAATTATAATATCTTTCGTATAAAAATATAAACTGAATTTATCATGAATTACCTTACACTCCTTCTCTCATCTGGAAAAGACAGCAAATAACAAAAAGTACGATCAGTTATTCAGAGATTTTTGGATAAGTGTTTTTTGCGATATTAGGATTAATCAAGGCCGGTTAGCGTGATCATCAGAATGATGTAATTATTTTAAGACGGAATCCACCAGGAAGTCGAGTAACATTTATTTAAGTTGGACAAAAATCGAGTACCAGAGTAATTTAAATCCTATTGCGTTATTTTCTACCAAGTTAATAAAAGTCATATTCTCCCAGTCAGCAAGGAACAATAGAAAATATCGCTGATAACACCAACAACCATTTCTTATCAGAGTCTTAGAAAATGAATTTCAAAGTTCACAAGCTATAGGGAAATTCTCACGTGCAGCCATTTTGTAAAATCGTCTTAAGCAATTCAGTGGAATTCAGTGAAATTTCAAAATTTGTTTTCGGTGATTGGTGTTGTTAGAAGAGATTTCTTTTGATAAGATATTTGAAGCAGTAACACAAAAGTTTGCAATAAGGTGTAAATAATTTTGGTACAACAATTCCTTACCAGAGCCTGAGAAAATGAAATTTAATGTTCACACGCTATAGGCAAAAGCTCGCGTCTTTTAAGCGATTTGGTGGAATTCAGCGGAACTTCGAGATTGGTTTTCGATGCTTGGTGTTGTTAGAAAAGATTTATTTTGATAAGATATTTGAAGCAGTAACACAAAAGCTTGTAATAAGGTGTAAATAATTTTGGTACATAATTTTGTCCAACAACTACTCGAAGTCCTGGCGGATTCCGTCTTAATATGCATCATTTTTGAGTCTAATGCGCATGCGCTTTAGACTCTATGTAGTGGAAAAAAGCTGTTAGCAATCCCCTGGGAATGGTTTGGGATCGATAATCGTTCGGTGTAATTGTGCTTAAACAATAGCCCGCCTCATTGCGGGCTTGGTGCGGTGATCGTAATCCAATCAGAAAGCAAGGATGTTGTTAACGAAGCAACGGTCGGACGGAGCTCGAGGACGACACGCACTTGTAAAGGAAATTGTCATGTATGTAATTGGAATAAATGTTTTACACTGCAGAATAATATGAATCCACGTTTTCAATTGTGAAGCCACTTAAGATGTTCTCCTTCCAGCTGCATGTTTTTTTTTTATATTCCCTGGGAAACGCAGCGTGAAATGGACATCTTTCGACGAAAAAAATCCGGAACTGAAATTTGTGTTCATAAACAAAAAATAGCTTTGAAAAAAAAAAAAATGGAAAATTAAATAAGATTGTAGTCAGCAATTGAATTGTTCAATTCAACTGAAGTAGGATTTCATTCACAGAATGCAACTTTCATTAAAAAGAGTTTTGTTTCCACCAGTCAAGATTCAATCTTGAGCTTGAAAACAAGACAGTGTAATCAAATTACATTTCGCGCGAAATTTGCATAAACATTGAAACTTGCCAAAAAGTAGTCAAGACAGAATGAAAACTCGCTTTAATAGTTATTGAATTCAAATCACTAATGTGATTATTGCAGATTAGCCGAATATTTTCGCCAATCAGGAAATACTAAACGAGTTCATTTTCTTGCTATGGCGTTTATAGAATCCATATTTCCTATAGGTGGGAAATGATTCCCAAACGTGACTGAGAAGCTCGTATATTATTTAATTCATAGAATCGCACATTTTGTGTGAGCGCGCAAGTTCGAAAGCAAGAAACCCCTTTGAACATTTGATTTTACGACCATCTCGCGCATCATTATTATTGTTCCTTTCTGACTGGGAGCATATGACTTGTATTAACTTGGCGAATTTCGTTTCGTTTAAATAACAACTGCTTAGTGTGCAATGGAGATGAAGTTCCCTACTAAAAAAATACGCTCCTTCTTTTGGATAAGCGTACCCTGGGAGATTACAACCTAAATGGTCTTTAGAACGCTTAATTAATAGTTATGAATTCTACGCATTGCAAAATTAATTTTCGTTCTAGATTTCTTGTTAACAGTAATAAACAACGACTTGCTTTGCCAATGAACAAACTACGGCGATTCAGCGAAAGAGTTTTAATTTGAATCCTCTCCCAATGCGTGTCGAGCGAGACGAACACTTGAAATCAATACAACAAAAACAATTCTATTTCCTCTGCTAATGATAATAATGTTTGATCAATTGCGTGAGTAGCTGAGAGGAATCACGTTTCCAGATCGTGGGAAAAAGTTCCAGAGACAGCATCAGATGATTAAAGGTCACTGATGTTACACTCTTATGTGAGTGAGTGAGTGTGTGTATAATATCTTTCGTATAAGAAATATGAACGTAACTTATTCTGAATTACCTTACACTCCTTCTCTCATCCGGAAAATACATCAAATAACAAAACGTACGATCAGTTATTCAAAGATTTTTTGGATAAGGTTTTTTGTGATGTTAGGATTAATCAAGGCCGGTTAGCGTGATCAGCCGAAGTGGAAGGTTGATTATCTCAAAAACAGAATGATGTAATTATTCTAATATGAATCATTTTTAGAAATAATAACGATCCGCTAATTAATGCCATGTTTACAAGCGCCGAGAAAACCTGCGTGAACATTTGGAATCTATACATTCCCGGCACGTATTTACTGCTCGGCTAACAGGCCACCACAAAATTCATGCTTTCTATTGAGTGTGTTAATTTCCATAATACGCCCCAGGCATGTAGCAAATGAAAAACGGCACACCCAGAATTATCCAAAACTTAGCTACTCTCCTTACCTTATATCCAGAGCTTCGAATCGATGGCTAATACTTTGTCTTATCTTTCAAAGACAAATCCGTCCTTCTTGTCAAGATTCTTCCAATTTTATTTCCTCAATTTTGTTTGATTGCTCTCTTCTCTACTTATGGTCACTGTTTAGTCCCACGTGGACCTGTCAACTGATTTGTGCATCGTTGAATATATCATAAGGCATAACATTTTTGTAAGCCATTTTCATCATTCTTCGTCATTCAGTACACAAAACTTGTAAAAGCGCCTAAGTTTTAGAGTCTGTATTGATCTTTTTGTTATATTTACATTTTCGTTCATTCATTCATTCATTCATCCATCCATCCATCCATCCATCCATCCATCCATCCATCCATCCATCCATTCATCCATTCCTTCCTTCCTTCCTTCCTTCCTTCCTTCCTTCCTTCCTTCCTTCCTTCCTTCCTTCCTTCCTTCCTTCCTTCCTTCCTTCCTTCCTTCCTTCCTTCCTTCCTTCCTTCCTTCCTTCCTTCCTTCCTTCCTTCCTTCCTTCCTTCCTTCATTCATTCATTCATTCGCTCTTTCTTTCGTTCTTTCGTTCATTCGTATATTTATTAATTTATTTATCTAAGGGGTAACCGCACAAAAAAGATAGTCACAAACAGATTTGTGACTTTCTGTATCCACATGTCGTTAAAATGTTTCAAAAGCATTTTATTTTGTTGGACAGCAAGATATGACTGGGAGCACCCTTTCGTATTTGTTTTATTTTTTATTTGAGTATTTGTATTCCATTAATAAACCTCAAGGATAAAATATTTAAAAGCTTCATTGCAAGCCTTTTTCACAATGTCTGGTGAGCCTTGTTATTCAATAGTCCGGATTTGCAACCTCAAAACGGTAAATTTTACTTGGGACCCTTAATGTAATTGTTTATCACTAAGTAATTGATGTGATGGAGCCATTAATTTCGCTGATAGGTTTCGCAGCGTTCTCATTCCTTCGATTTCAGCGACTGTAGTTTTACTTTAAAAAAATAGCGGGCTTTCGATTGGCTCACATCCACATAATATCAAAATTAATTGTTTCGTCCATGTTATACCTTTTTATTTCAAACTTAAAAGTTTATTGATTCAAAAAAAAAAAATGCCTAGAAAAGAAAGAAAGAAAAACTTCATGCTACCGGGAAGCCTGCGTTGCAGCCGAACTAAACCCCGGTACGCTCTTAAAGGAAAACATTTAGACAGATATTCTAAAACAAAAACTGAATAAATACATAACGAGTTTGCATGCTTAGAAACGTTTTCATAGCTTTTCACATCAGTAAAGTGATGACAGTTGGTTCCTTTTCTATATGGGTGCAAGTGTTTGAGATGGAAATTTGCAGGTGGAAATTTGGACAAAGGAAACTTCATGGACTGCAGTTCTTTCTTTCTCCCCTTCTTTTTCTCGGGCCACACCGCCTTAACTCATGTCTTTCCACCGCTCTAATCCATCCAAGTTTAAAACTAGAAATGAGGAGAATAGTTATTTTTAAGCCGCTTTGTTCTTTATAGTCATTCTTTAAAAACAAAAACACACATTTTCACATATATAACTTCGCTGCTATAAGTACGTGATTGCACAGTATAATTAACTTGATAAGCAGTGTAATTTTCTGATTATTTTCTTTACTTCTTTCTTTACACCCGCTATCTTCCAACAGTAAAGGACCGGGTTAAGAGACGAGTTAAACGTAAGAAGAGATAACGTTAGTTCCCAAGCCAGGGCAAGAGCTGGTGGATATTGACCAGTTACACTGACTACAATTGTTGATATGCTAAATGGAAGATAACAAGCCACAAATGTCATTTGCACCCAAAGTGCACTGGACACTGTCTTCTTGTATCGTGCCATATTCACTGGAGTTCTTTCTTCGTTCGGTTGCCATTGTTGATCACGATCTTGTACTTGAAACTGGTAATTGCGGAGTGTAAGAAAGATTTTCGTGTAACAGAAGGTTGAGATTACTATCCACGACAACACTCCTATGCAGATAATAGATGCAGTAATAAGAACGTTGTATAGGTATGTCATTGCAGCAGCAGTGCTGAAAAGCCAAGACTGAATTACCAAGACCCAAACTCGCTTCAAGGTTACCACCTGTCTGAATTTCAGCCCCAACAACAGGGCAAGAAGTCTGTCCACACTTATCGCAGTCAATGTTAATCCTGAAACTCCGCAAAAAACTGTAGCTGCGATTTTAAAAATTGTGTCAAGATGGTAACAACTTTTGGAGTCATCTGAAGACATAAAAAATGCAATGCGGATAGGCTGTAGAATGAGGCCCACGCAAAGATCGGTGCTTGCTAGGCAACGAAACAACAGTTTCGATGAGACATGAAGGGACGTCACTTTTGGAAGAGCAACGATGATAACAACATTTCCCAAAACTGCAGTGATGGATATGAATATATTCAATGTCGAGATAAATATGTCAAGAGGTACACTTTTAAGCCCTGAACAGGAGAAGTCTTGGCTAAACGTTTGGTTTCCATCTCCAGTAAGCTCAGCCATTTTCGTCTTGAAAAGTCAATTAAAGGATGCGCTTTTCATGAATTAGTGAGCAAAAGTTTTAACTTGTATTCTTCCACCAGTGCTAGAAAACGTTTTAGCTTTCACACCTTCCTGCGAAATAATAATCGCCAACAAAATAACAGAAAAAGTTTTGATTACAACTTTTAACATTCCATTCTTTGTGTTTTCTACATAGTAAAAAATGTTGGAAGTGTGTCATGTCCCCTAGATAATGGGTAGCTACAGCAGAATAGAGATAATTGGCCCTGGGTCTTCTCTGTAGGTGCGCTATTCTCCGAGTACAGCCCTCACACTTAGACAATGAGAAAAATGGTTTGGATATTGATGGAAGTAAGGGTGTTTTCGTCCAAAAGAACTTATCGAAAGGTGCTTACTCGTCTCTTTGTTGTGTTGAGCTCGAGAACAAAAATTGCTGAAAATTTTCTCAAAGCTTTTAACATACAAAAATTTGTTACAACCTTTAAACAGTTCTGCAGTCTCAGTATAATGAAGCAGGTTATTTGCTGTGTTGTTACATGAAAGGGAATAAGTACTTTAAAAAAGAGGCAGAATATCCAAATATCCGTATATCCAAATTACTTAGAGAAAGAAAACATAGTATTTTCTATAATGCTTCATTCCGCATTATTTTATTTTGTCTATAAAAGGGTCCTTAAGCTATTTATGTTAGGGGTGATATATATATATATATTTTTTTTTTTTGCTGAAACGAACGCATTAAGACAAATCGAGAAGCCTGTGAATAAACCATTTGAAAGGCTTGAATTTGCGTGCAGATTCCTCGAGAACAGCTGCAGTGGCATGAAGTGTCCTTTTATTCAAACCTCGTTTCTCTTTTGAGTATTCACACGCGTTGTTCGTTTCCTATCGATGCATATCTCATGTTAAGAGAACAGGTCAGTTTACATCTTAATTGTGCTTTTTCACAAAAGTCTAATTTATGGAGCTAAAGCAACCTGAAGCGAGCAAAATTTCGTATGATTTAGGATTTTAGGTATTTTAGCTTAAGAGAACAGCTCAATTTACTTCTTAATGTACTTTTTTCACAAAAATCGAATTTATGGAGCTAAAGCAACCTGAAGCGAGCAAAATGTCGTATGATTTAGGATTTTAGGTGTTTTAGCTTAATAGCAGTTAATTAATACAGTAATTTCACGGATTATGATGTTATTATTTTCACTCACCTTTCTGTTTAGAACTCAAATTTAATTTAATCTTCTTTTTAGGGTAAGGTAACAACTTCCTATTCAGAGCCAAACAGCTGCAACACGAGGAATAGGACAGTGGTTTTAATACTCTCTTAAGACGTGTCGAGCAAAATGTACGGCTGTCCGTAATCAATATAGCAAAAAGGTTCGAAACTTCTGTTATGCAAATTGTAATTGATCAGCTGCGCGAAGAGCTGAGCGGTCGATCACGTTCCCAAATCGCACGCACACACATCACGATAAGAAAAAGAAAGAATGATGCGATGTCCTCATCTATTGTGGTTTAGTCTAGCAACTAAATTCATTGAAAATTACCTTTCATTTTTCAAATCTCGTGATAATTCAAGTGAATAATGTAAAACAAAGTACAGTCGTTTATTTAATAAACAATCATGGGAAGAGGTTCTGCAATATGCTCATTGATCACGTTTAAGATTAAAGTTATGTACTGAAGAAGAAGATTTATGATATATTTGTTATCAAACTAAAGAAGAAGGCGCGGAACACAACTTCGCTGTGCTTATCCCGGAAAGCATTCGCTTATTTGTTGAGCTTCATTGTCGGGTGTGCCGATAGCTCTAGGGTTATAATAATTATGCTATTGTAGGTTCTAATAGCCAATAAGAAGAAGGACAGCGCCTTTGAAATGTTAAATGAAAAATATTAATCTGGAATATCATACAATTAATGTGGCTAATAATGGTTTAGATATTCCCATCTTTGGCATTTTATATTCTAGCTGAAAAAAACTGGTAGTTCAATTCTAACTTCATCCGACTCAGGGAAACCTGTGTAAGGTTAGTACTTAAAATTTGTTTTCAAATACATTTTGGTCGATTATAAAATTGGTTTCATTTCTACCGGAATTACATTAATTCTAGAAGCACCAAAACTGCCGGAATATGTCTTTCACTACACTACTTACTGCCTTGATCTTCCAGCTGTACTTTACGGATTCAGAGTTGAGATAAACAAAAAGCAGAGAAATTGTAATGAAATAGTGAACGTCACCCCGTGCTGGCGAGTACATATGCTTCTGCGCTGGACACTATGTTTCTGTTATATACAGTACAATTCCGCCTCCGTTCGATTTTGTTTGTCTTTGTAAACATGTTTTCGTAATGATGGAGAATATTGAGATGTTTTTTTTTTTTTTTCTGAACAGAATCCCGAGATTGCTGTACAGGATATCAGTGCTACGCAGGCGATGACTATGTTCACAACAAACTTGTAAAAAAATGTCGCATTGCAAGAAATCCAAACGATTATAACAAAGACACGTACTTGCCTGTATTTGGTTTAACAAAAGCTGATATTTATTAGCAACATTGAAGACGATAGACGCAATGATCTTTTCCCTTTTATGGATTTTATTTTCAGCCTCCCATGTAATCACATCGAGAATAAAATTACGTATGTCAGTACACCTACCTGTAACTCGAACGCAAAAATAATCTTGTTTGTATCACAGATTTTTGATTTCGATTCCTTTCTGGTTTGGAAAAAGTTAAAATAAAATAACTGCAATTAATTGAACCTTCAAGGGAAATCGAAACAAAATTATATATACTAATACGAATTTTGAGTTGCTACTTAAATATGAAAGCCTAGCTCTACTTACGTCACCCACAAGACGATTGCCAATCTACGTTCGCTATCTTCTTTATGCGACAAGCCGCGGCCATAAACATCATGACAACTTTTGAGCTAAGAGGAAATTTAACTCCTATCAAATGCCGAAATTTATCAGCTTCAGTTGTCAATATTTATCTAGTTTGAATTGAGTTTTGTTTAATTGAGGTGTTCTTATTTATTTTGAAAGCAAAATACTGCTCTAAATGTCAAGGAATAACCGACAAGTAATCAGTTGGTGCATATAAATGAATGTCTTGTATTTTTAATATCCTTAAGTCTGTACATATCTGTTTAGTTCTCTCGAGAAAAAAAGTATGGAGACAACTAGATTCGGGTGAATTTTTTTTAAGGGTGTTTGCAACGGGATTGGACACTTGCTAATGTGCTAAACCATCGGCAAAGAAGGATAATTTTCTAAAACAAAAAAAGCAAAAAAAGCCCAAATAAATTTGGTGCAGGCATGAAAAAAATTGTCTGCAGGAAGATGACACCGGAAAAAATGTTTTCACAGACTACGATACAGAAAAAAAAATTGTTTGTCTTGAAAAAATTTTCATCCCCCTGCTTCCAAAAAAATAATGGTCCGCCCCATAGATAGACAAGATACAGCCGCTTATTTAGTATTCTAAATATCCTAAATCACATCAAAATAACCCACAATATATTTTTTTTCAATTCCTTTTGCAATTTATGCAATACTGCTCAACAAAGATTTCAATTACCTTTTAACGTTTCGACACAGGAGAGAAAAGAAAACATTGCGTGCAGAATGTAATTTAATTAAGCGAAATATTTTCACGTCTATTAAACACTACAAGCAGTTGAATGAAAGAGTTTCGTTTTCATGACTGAGAACAGCTTCCAAATAGTCAATACATGGAAATAACAATCAGATCGGAATTCAATAACTATTAAAGCGAGTTACCAATATTTCAATATTTAAAGTTTCAATATTTATGCAAATTTCGCGCGAAATGTAATTTGATTACACTGTCTTGTTTTCAAGCTCCAGATTGAATCTTGAATGGTGAAAAAAACTATTTTTAATGAAAGTTGCATTCTGTGAATGAAATCCTGCTTCAGTTGAATTGAACAATCAATTGCTGACTACAATTTTATTTACTTTTCCATTTGTTTTTTTCAAGTTATTTTTTGTTTATGAACACAAATGTCACTTCCAGAATCTTTTCAAAGATGTCGATTTGACGTTGCGTTTCCCACGGATTATAAAAAAAAACATGCAGCTGGAAAGAGAACATTATATTTTCAGTGGCTTCACACTTAGAAACGAGGATTCATATGATTTTGCACTGTAAAACATTTATTCCAATTACAAACATGACAATTTCTTTCACAAGTGCGTGTCGTGCTCGAGCTCCGTTCGACCGTTAACAACATCCTTGCTTCCTGATTGGATTACGATCACCGCACCAAGCCCGCAATGAGGCGGGCTATTGTTTAAGCACAATTACACCGGACGATTATCGATCCCGAACCATCCCCTTGGGATTGCTAACAGCTTTTTTCCACTACATAGAGTCTAAAGCGCATGCGCATTAGACTCAAAAATGAAATATTTTTTTTGTTGAAATTTTTCTTTTCAGTCAGCCTTGAAATTTTATCAAAATAATTCCCTTCGTTCTGTGCAATCAAACTTCAACGAAATCGAAAGCGCGCTGTAATTGTGAATAGAGGAGTAAATTAAAATAATGTAGTTGCTCGGCTTCTCCCAATTTTAAATATGCATCGACTGTAGCTATCTTCAGTTTAAGCTTGATGGGGTCGAAGTTCAAAAGTGGTAAAAGACTCCGCATGAATGTCAATGTTTTGTGAAGAAAAACTGCAAATCCAGTTGAGATATTTAGCTCGAGAAACATGCGAATTTTCTCAGCAGCATACTTCAAGAAAAGTTCATGTAACATACTAAAACTGCGAAGAACTAAAAGTTGAAAGAACTTAACCATGAGCGTCGGTCTGTGCATTATGCTTACCTTTTGTTGGAGTCCTGTATCCAGTAATGAAACCTGCTGAATCAAGGTTCGGGAAGTGTTTAAGTTGCAATTTCCTTTTTAGTGCAACAAAACGAATTACTCTCATCGTTATTCTACAAGTTTATCCCTGACAAACATACAGCTCTATCCGTTTTAAAAACCCATTTGAGCGTTGGAGATATGCTAAAACTGTCGTCATTCTATTTGTTGTTTATGACACTTCGACTATGGTGATTGATGACTTCTATTTCCTTTAAGCCTCGGGATACACGAATTTAAAACAATATCAAATCCCTGGCAACGGGGGTTGCTTTCACAAGAATTCAAAAGCGACCAACGTTTGAAAGGTGTTTTATTAGTCAAAAAACAGAGTGACTGTAGACAAGAGACTTTATCACACGAGCGAATGAAATAAGGTAGTAGTCTTTAAACTTTTAGTTTTCAACTGCACATGGAAAGAAGAGTCTTAAAACTTCTGCGCTGAAATAATTATTTCATGTATGATTCGTCTATAGATTTGATTGTCACCCTAAAGTCATGCACATTTCCAATGCAATTGATTTCATTTTTGGACTATAGAATGGATAATTGTATAGCGGTTTTTTTGAATTGTCTTATTGGTTGAAGTAACCTCCTATCATACCAAAGAATCCAAAATGAAACAAAGTTTCAAACGTTTTGCAAAAACAAGTGAGGCAATGGTTATAAATGTATAAAAAAATATATATATCTCGATGTTATTATCTGGCAATTAATGTGGTTCAAACAATCGTAGGGAAATTTCAAGTTATGGCATTCTATATTCGCAGCACAACAGATCATACGGAGGAATATTTTAATACAAGTCTGTATAGTTTTTACCAATAAAGACATTTGGATCCCTCTAACTTTAAAATTGTTTGTCGTTACAATCAGCACATCTTACGTCAACAAAATATTACACATTATCCATTTATGTAATCCAGACCAAGAGACTCTCTTGTCCAAATCAAACAACAGACAAGTGGGATCAAAGTTTACCTAACAAACGTAACTGGAATTATTTTTTATTGCTACATTAATGTATGTAATTCACATGATTATGACGAAAGTATTGTTTCGTTCTAACACGAAATTAACGACTGACGTTTTTTGCGACATGACGTAACAATGCCTTACGTGATTAATTGATAAGATCGTTGAAGCCAGCGCTACTAGTCGCAGATTTGAGAGTCTGTAATGGGTATGTAAGTATTGTTCTGTGTTAATGTATATTAATCCCGGCAGTTGTTGAATGTAATTCTTATATGTTAATAGATTTCGAATACTTTCCTGTAAACAAGATGACTGAATAAACTGGGAAATATTTGGAACCTTGGCGATTGTTGCGACTAGCAGTGCAAGTTTATTATTGTAAACGGTATTCAGTTCGTAGTTTAAGGTGGCTCGAAGGGGTTTAGATATTCCAGTCTTTGCCATTCTATTGCAGCTACACCAATAACGTTGAGGTTAAACTTTTAGTACACTTTTGTAAAGGTTTTACCAATGAACAAATTGTACTTGCTATGACGTCAAAATTCGTTGCCATGGCAACGTCATATGAGGTCTAAGATACCTTATTTTTTACCTTTTGAGGCTAATAACTTAAAAACTAGACGGTGAAAGTTTTTGTTTTTTAGATATTTCTGTCTACTGGGCAAAACAAACAATCTAACAATGTTTAAAAAAATTCTGTAGGTAGGGTTCAGAGCCACCTGAAATTAGTGAAAAATGACGTAGCTTCGAATCCTACCAACAGATTTTTTTAAAAAATTGCAAAAATTTTTCTCTTGTCAGTAAGATATAAATATATCAAAAACAAGAATTTTCACCGAGTAGTTTTTGAGTTATTAGCCTGAAAAGGTCCAAAATAGGGCATCTTTGACCTCAAATGACGTTGCCATGGCAACGAATTGTGACATCACAATGACCTCAATTTGTTCATTGGTAAAACTTGTACAAGTCTGTACTAAAAGATTTTCCTAAAAATTATTGGTATAGCTACGATAGAACACCTAAAACAAGCATGTCTAATTCTGACTAAACTGTTATGAGCCGCCTTAAATATTTTTAATTATTCTCCTGTGCCTATCTTAGAATGTGTTACGTTCTTGAAGTGCAGAAGTTGGACGCATATAAAGTTTGATGTTTTAACAAGATAGATATATTTTTAAAGTAAAGTTACACAGAGTTATGATAGTTAGGAGATTTCTGACTGGGCGTAAGTCATACACCTTAACATGCTTGAAAAATTAGTTAGTGAACATTTCAACGAAGGAGTCTTCGTGGCAGACAGTCTTTTCTTTCTTCAATCCAGTCCCCCGCGCCACACCCAGCTTAAAATTATGTCTTTTTCCACTCCAATCAATCCCGGCCTAGGGAAGTTACGTTAATTAGTTCACCTTCAACAGGTTAGCGTTTAACCCTTTATTTCTAATTAAGCCCTGGAGACGGGGAGAGTAGTTATTTTAATGCCGCATTGTCCTTTTTAGCCCCTCTTTAAGGAAAACATGATTAGGAGAAAAGCCATCTGATTGTTTTCTTTACTTCTTGTCTTACACCTCTTATCTTCCAACAGTAAAGAATTGGGTTTAGAGATGAGTTAAATGTAAGGAGAGCTAATGTTAGTTCCCAGGCCAGGGCAAGAGTTGGTGGATATTGGCCAGTTACACCGACTACAACTGTTGATATACCAAATGGAAGATAACAGGCTACTAATGTAATTTGTACCCATACTGCACTAGACACAGTCTTCTTGTATCGTGCTATATTCAATGGAGTTCTTTCTTCGTTTGGATGCTCTTGGGAAACATGGTCTTGTACTTGAAATTGGTGATGGCGGAGCGTTAGAAAGATTTTTGTGTAGCAGAAGGTCGAGGTTGCAATACACAACAACAGTCCTATGCTGATGATAACTATAGTAATGAGATAGTCGTGGTAAAGATATGTCATTGCAGTGGCACTGATAGAAAGCCAAAACAAAATTACAAACATCCAAACTCGCCTCAAAGTTACTATCTGTCTATATCTTAGTCCTAACATTAGGGCGAGAAGTCTGTCAACACTTATGGCAGTCAAAGTTAACAATGAAACTCCACAAAAAATTACAGCTAGGACTTTAGAAATAGTGTCAAGATAGTAACAACTAATGGAGTCTGAAGACATTAAATATGCAATGTAGACAGGCTGTAGAACGAGACCCACACAAAGATCGGTGCTCGCAAGGCATCGAAACAACAGTTTTGATGACACATGCAGGGTCGACACTTTTGGAAGAGCAACGACGATCAGAACATTCCCGAAAAATGCAGTGATGGAGATAGAAATATTCAATGTAGAAAGAAATATGCGAAGCTGTATTTTGTTTATCCACGAGCAATAGAACTCTTGGGTCGATGTGAGGTTCCCATCTTCAATAAATTCGGCCATTTCTTCTTGATCTACTAAATGCTGCACGACTTGGTAAAAAGCGAACGATTCAGAGAGCTATGCAACTTTTTTGTGGCTCAGGAACGGTCAGGAACTGTCGGATCACAAGAAAACACGCGTGTTTTCTATTGGTCCACTATTGGTGTTATCGTATTACGCTTCCAGTGCTTGCTTGCACCTATGGAATAAACTCACCAATAAAATCGCTTTGTAAGTTTGTATAAATGATTTGAATAACAGTCAACATCATCCATGTTTCTTATACTGGAAGTATTTTAACTCTTCTGTTTCTATCTTTCGGTTGTATGCAAAAATGGCTCGCTACTGGCCAGAAATTACCTAAATTTATTAAAACAGGTGCAAGATCTTTTTGCCAATATTTAACTGCATGAATTACTTTTTGGCTGAATCACGTTATTAAATACATATTTACTCAGAATTTTATATTTGAATACATGATTCATGCAATTTAAGATGGCTCGACTGGATTTTTGAGGGGCAACACCGCTCAAGTTTGAGAACTAACCACATCGTCATTAACAATGTCATCGGAAAACGATCACCACAGCTCAATTAGTTAAAGATGGAAATTTGTTATGACCAGTGTTATTTTGACATCGGAGTTGTCATAGCAACGTAATGACGTCATCACGTTTATCACTTTCTTTCGACTTTCTCAGTACCAGGAGATTTTTTCGGAACCATGTACTTCATATGGCTGCCTCAATGTTAGCAGAGTTTCAACAAATTCTGTAAGAGCATTATCGAAATTTTTGGGGATGAAGTTTTTGGGGGTTATAAATACAGTAAAAAACATACTCTGGAGATAATTTGGCAATATCTAACGAACGCGACGCGCTTTGGGAATGTAGTTTCATCTCATTGTAGTTTGATGCCATTTAAAGTTATGTATACAAAATTGATGGCGATTGCTACGGCTGATTGCGAAAAAAAGAATCAAAGGCACTATGTGCAACGACTGTTTTTAAGCGATGACGTCATAGAATGACGTCATCGGTTGATGCTGTAAAGCGGAAAAGCGATGGAATTTATGGAATTTTTGGTGTTAAGGTGTGAGCGCGATTACTCCCTGAATTGAACCGAAGAGCATTGGGAACTAGGTGCATGGTTCGTGTTCTTGTTGTTGTCGTTGTGCGAGTGGACGGGATCTGTTGTCTGCTGCAATCGACCAATCTTTCTAGAACCGAATAGAATTTGGAACTAACTTCAGGGATAAACGTCAGTAGAAAAGAATTCAAGTAAAACTCAACAAGAAATCACGGCGTGGAACTCAAAGCAAAATACTCCCGGGCAGTTAGAAAGGACCGATTCTATGTATAAACGAAAGACACAAATTATATTTGATGTGTTTTATTAGATTTAGTAAACAGAAATCTTTACATTTTTTAAAAGAAAAGGGCTAAACATTTTTAAGACAGCGTTTGACCTTGTATCGTATGTCGTCAGTATCGGATGTCGCGCTACAAGATAACACAGCTTTTGTCAAACAGTCATTCAACACAGAAGTTGTTCAGGAATAAACGTCAGTAGAAAAGAAATCAAGTTTAACTCAACAAGAAAGCACTGCGTAGAACTTAAAGCAAAATACTTCCGGGCAGTTAAAAAGGACTAATTCTAAGTATAAGTGAAAGAGACTAATTATATTTGATGTGTTTTATAAGATTTAGTAAACAGAAATCTTTATTTTTTTTAAAACAAAAGGGCTCAACAATTTCAAGACAGCGTTTGACCTTGTATCATATGTCGTCGGTATCAGATATCTCCCTGCAACATAACGCATTTTTTGTCGAACAATCATTCAACACAGAAGTTGTGTCAAATTTCCTGAAAATTCTTAAAGACCCCTTGTGAAACGTCATCGCTTCTGCATGCACATTGCGTGCCGTTTATTTTGGAAGTGGCAATGAGCTACTGAACTCGGAAAATGAATTATTAATAAATGAGGATTTGGGGTCACACCTGACAACGTTGGAGTTCGAGGTCCAGATTAGAGAAAACAACTCTAGTAAAAACTTCTACACCGATCCATTAGTAGCAAGCACAATGATATCAACCTATTTGGTAAATAAAATAAAGAAACGGCAACTGGTTGTCCTTTGTGGTTCGTTGCGCAACAAATGAGTGGCCTGTAATCTCCAGCAAAGTGAACATTATGGGTGTCAAATACTATATGCTACAAACGACAACAAAGGTTAACGGCAAAATGAACAGAATTAAAAATAAATTTTATTAAACGCTAATTTTGTACTTGGACGGTTTGATAAAAGCGATTGCGCTATACAAACGTCTACATTCGCACCCTAGACTGTTACAAGCCGGGACACGAAATTGTCATGCCAAAAGACCCGAAACTACAGGAGTTGCGTTACGTCTGTCAACCATCTGTCAAACCCTTTTGTATTCTCGATTAAAATAGATCTTTCGCAATGCGTTGATTACAGTCAGTACAGTAAACTCTGCAGTCACAGCGAGAATCTTAGCTTTTTGAGCGCAGCTCCCAGTGGCTTTGCTGAGTTATACAACGTTTGTACGGCTAAGTATATTGTTGATGTCGTTGCAATGATTTCTTCGCCGATGATTGTAAATTTGAGCCGCGAAGTCTGATTTTGTGATGGAGTCGGTGACACGTGGAACGAATTTTTGGTTGAATTCGATTGCGTGGACATCTGCATAACTTTGGAGGCAAGTTGTTTTCTTCTCTGTATTTTTATGCGTGCTTGGAAATATATGATCGCTTTTATCGATCCGCGCATCTGTCGTTCTGCAACTTTGAGCTTTGATCGCTCGAGTAGCTACAATCTTGGACAAAGCTGTTGAAACACTTAGCAAATTTCAACTTATTTAGCCAACAGAGTTCAGTTTTGCAACCCCCTCCCCCCCATTTCAATGTTGTTAATGCGTTAGTGTTTTTAAAACAAAGCCTGTCGAACCGCAAACCTCAAGAAACAACATTGAGTAGGGGGGGGGGGGGGGGGGGGGTGATAACATATTTTAACCCGCTTGCAAGTCAGGACATTTGTGAAAATGCGTGAAAATCGTATGTTTCAACTAGTTTTGTCCAAGATTGTGTAAACTGCTTTTTCAGGAATTTTGAGGAACGAGCCTCCGAAAACCATTGTAATTGATCTTTCCGTGGATTCATAAAGGCTTGTTGTGGCAACAAGTAGTTGTTGGTAAAGACCTCGAGGAGTACAAAAAGCTAAGGGCGTTTTATGGTAGAACTTTAACGCGTTTTCTACTTATTAGCCAAAATATCGTTTACACAATCTTGGACAAAACTGTTGAAACACTTAGCAAATTTCAACTGATTTAGCCAACAGAGTTCAGTTTTGCAACCCCCTCCCCCCCATTTCAATGTTGTTAATGCGTTAGTGTTTTTAAAACAAAGCCTGTCGAACCGCAAACCTCAAGAAACAACATTGAGTAGGGGGGGGGGGGGGGGATAACATATTTTAACCCGCTTGCAAGTCAGGACATTTGTGAAAATGCGTGAAAATCGTATGTTTCAACTAGTTTTGTCCAAGATTGTGTAAACTGCTTTTTCAGGAATTTTGAGGAATTGCGATATTTCGGTGAACTAAGAAGCCATGTATATTTAAAACTCTTCGAATCGCTTTTGTAAAAATAATTTACGCCTCAAAACTATTGTTGATTCAAATTTTACAGGCAAAATAGGGACTTCCCAGGTCAATGGCGCACGCATGCTTTTTTTCTAGGGCGGTGGATAATGCTACTATGAGTAGGGCAAGCGCTTTTGAAGACCATTGGTCGTGTTGTAGTCATTTAAAAAGTATTTGACCAAAGAATCTAGTTCTAAACTATATCTAGAGAGGGCATTTTGCAATAATAGATCACTTAAAAATAGCCAGGTGTCAGGGCTCGCGTTACAGTATTCCGCGCTAACCCGCAGGATTTTAACACTGAATCCCGCAATTTTCGAAATGTTGTTTCTCCCCTTGAATTTAGAAAGCAATAGATGAAATTATGCACCAGTCGATTAACTTTGAATGCTGAACCCAACCAAAGCGAAAAACTACGGTTAACAGAGCTTTTCAACGGTTAACGGGCAATTCTTGTGAAATAATAAAAGATGTCAAGGTATCTTTTATAAATAGCTGTTAATCGGTGTTAACCGTATGTTAACCGTTCAAATCACAGAAAATCCTTTTGTTAATCGTTCCGAATCAAAGTGTTTACGCTAATTCAAAGTTGCAGCAGACAACTAAGGGTAACTGGTGTGAATTGAGAGAGAAAAGTCCCATTATGTACATAAAAACAGTCGTTAGCAATAGTCTGTTATTAACCGCCTGTTTGTCACGCCGCATACATTTTGTCACGCTTGAGACATTATGGCGTGACGCCATTGCTTTTCACGTAATCCAACTCAAAAAACGCGTGCAACTTAATGCATTTTCGTTCTTTTCCTATGAAATGGTAAATACGTTAAGTTTTGGGTTGTTTTCTGTACTGAACGTTTCGTGTTATGACTTCATTTGTCTCAATTGTACTCTGGTCGTTTGAATGTATAACTGATGTATCCACTAAAGCGTTACAAATTGTTCTAATGACCATCAATGACGCACATAAAAAGCAAACTTTGTATTTTATCTGAAGTTTGAAAATGCCGACATTTGATGGAAACTTGCATCAGCCCTTCAATAAAGCCATTTCCTAATGAAATCCTTGAAAAGAGTTTGACTAAGTGGAATCAGTGAAAGTTCTGTTGACTCGATTGGTAACGAGCCTCCGAAAACCATTGTAATTGATCTTTCCGTGGATTCATAAAGGCTTGTTGTGGCAACAAGTAGTTGTTGGTAAAGACCTCGAGGAGTACAAAAAGCTAAGGGCGTTTTATGGTAGAACTTTAACGCGTTTTCTACTTATTAGCCAAAATATCGTTTACACAGTGTAAACTGTTTTTTCAGGAATTTTGAGGAATTGCGATATTTCGGTGAACTAAGAAGTCATGTATATTTAAAACTCTTCCAATCGCTTTTGTAAAAATAATTTACGCCTCAAAACTATTGTTGATTCAAATTTTACAGGCAAAATAGGGACTTCCCAGGTCAATGGCGCACGCATGCTTTTTTTCTAGGGCGGTGGATAATGCTACTATGAGTAGGGCAAGCGCTTTTGAAGACCATTGGTCGTGTTGTAGTCATTTAAAAAGTATTTGACCAAAGAATCTAGTCCTAAACTATATCTAGAGAGGGCATTTTGCAATAATAGATCACTTAAAAATAGCCAGGTGTCAGGGCTCGCGTTACAGTATTCCGGCGCAAATTGCCCTCTGACGCCTTTTGCGCTTGCGCAAGATATGAGTATGCGTAGGAAAAGGTCAGCGGACGGGGACGTGTTTTATTGCACGGAGGCACGAGGTTGACACGAGGTGATAAAGTGAAAAGCGATACACGGTACGAAGCTGTCTCGTTTGACTCTCTTTTCGGTGGAATCTCAAAGATTGTAAAGGTTGAAATATTTAGTGTGATTTCTAGAACGCGAAATCGATTGTACACCCACACTGAAACATGTTGATGACTACTTCGGAGCGGGTAGGTGCATGAACTTTAATACGAGAGAACTTTACGAGCGAACTCTTCCGAGTGAAACCTTTATCAGAAGCCTAGATTTTATAGTGAGCTATCTATATAATGGAGTTTGAAACGTTAAGAGAATCATCAATACTTGCGGGAACTGACGCTGTTGAGCACTCAAGCATTGCGAAAAACTGGACTACAGACATGCAACAGAGTTTTCCTTATCAACACAAGAATCTTATCGAAGATGCAATGGACACCATATTTAAGCTTAGTTGCGCTCTAAAAGAAGAAACGAAATACGAAATGAGTACTTCAAGCAGCTTTTGGGTAACTATATTCTTTCTTTCAATTTTTGCTTTTTCTTTTTTTGTTTCATTGGGTTTATCTTGCTTTGTTTTTATCGTTTCAATTATTGTAACAGCATATGCTCTTGCCCAGCACTTCATGTCGTATGTAGATGGCTATGAAGAGAATGTTGTTATTTCGGCATTTGATGATTGTGATATCTTAGACAAAGCTATTTACTCAACCGGAAATGTAAACAATTATTCAATGGTGACAATAAAAGCGAGAAAAGACATGAGATCTCGCAATGCGAAGTATGTTTACTATAATTATTGCCGTGTGAGGTTATGTAAACAGCGTGATCCAAGAAAAAATTTTAAAGAGAAGCCCGAGTACACGCAGCTAAGCGTCTAGTTCATTTTGATTTGCACTGGGAGTTAAAGAAGCAAGTTCCAAGCAGACAAATTCAAGTTTGCGTGTTGTTTGCGTGTTTTCGTGCTAGCGTGTGTACACTCTTTTCTCTGTACAGCGTTTACGATTGACGTTCAATTTCCGGAATGTGTTTTGATAGTGCCATGAGCAGGTTTGATTGCTGTGAAGATTAAGCGTCGCATAAAATTTATTTTGAAATCGGCTAGGTTGACCTTTGTCGCGTGACACTGATAATCTTCTGTCAGCTAGCGATTACACAAACTTCGCTTTCAATTTCGCTTTCACCGTCACATGCAAACTTAAGAAAATTCTGTTGATTTTTCTATACGGCAGAAACAACATACACCTGATTTAAGGTAAAATAAAAATATGTTCACAATCGATTTTCAAATTATCATCACATACCCATCAAAACAAAACCATTAGCGCGTAAAGTACAGTGGTCTGTCATCGGTCTTAATAAACCGCAACGTCAAACTGAGAGTGGCGTTACATGTAGGTCTGCCAACCATCTGTCAACGGCCTTTTGTTGACATCTGATCGACTGAAGGAGTGAAGGAAGGAAGGAAGGAAGGATGGCTTCGAATCGCCACTCATTCCATAACTCCCGTTTTGCATACGCAAAAACCGTCGTAAAAACGGAATTGATAAGCGTGCATTTAGGCCCGTTCCAAACGCCGCTCCACTCATGTGCCGAACCTAACTCAGTAAGGTTCGACCTTGGAGCGACTTTGGAGCGACAGCTGATTCAAACGGCGTATTTGTGTCGAACTTAATTCGCGGAAACAAGTCGTTAACAATAATAATGTTGACTGAACGTCTGCGTTGAGGATAATAAAAGGTTTTTGCAGTCGAAATCAGTAAACTATTACGGAAGTTTTGCTATAATAATAATATTTCCGGAAAAGCAAATTCATTCCGCGAGATTTATATTATTTAAACTTGTTTTCTCTTGAGAATTAGTTTGTAAATGCTAATCTACAAATCTGATCTCACAAATTGGGGAAACAGCAAAAAGGAATTACCACCAAAACAATTTTCCCATGAAGTTCCACTTCTCTTGAGCTGAAACATGTTAAAACGTAAACAAAATGCGAGCCCGGTGAGCGAAGTAATTTCCCCGGAATTTTATGCCGTCATGCTTCATGCATGACTGGTCAGACCTAGTCACGCCACTCCACTTTAGACCAATCATGAGCGCTGTTATATCGAAAATACATTACAGTAATTCATGCATTAGGTTCGGCACATGAGAAGAACGCCGTATGAATCAGCCGCCGCTCCAATGCCGCATAGTGCGGCAGAGCCTGCCGAACCTAACGTTTTTTGCCGAACCTAATTAAAACTGCCGGACCAAACTGATTCAAACGCCGCTCTTCTGCCGTACTTTATTCACCAGTTAGGTTCGGCACATGAGTGGAGCGGCGTTTGGAACGGGCCTTAGTTGCTTTTATTGCCACTTTTGTATATAATTTGGTCTACACCTATAAATTTCATAATTATTTGGAAACCGCTCGATGGATTTAAAAAAAAAAATTATCACACTAGAGGTTAGTTATCAATTTATATCGACTGCAAGTTTCAAGGTCATTGAAAACGTGCAAGACAATAAAATCGGGGCTCCAATGTGCTAATTTTTTCTCGCAGATTTTGTGTTTACAAGTGAATGTCCTCATTATTCACGGGCATTGTATTCAAATTTCATTTTCACGTGCAGGACTCAGCAAAAAATTCATTTGCATTTTATCAGTGAGTTTAGACTTTTTTTATTGATCTGCCGCTCTACACAAAATAGCTTTTCGTTCTCTGGGGAAAGAGACCCTCGGCATTGCTCTATTACAGTCTAATGGCGTAACAAATGTTATTACAATTTTCAAGTCATTTTTAGAAAGCAGTTGAGCATTTTGTTTAATGCAAATGAATTTTTTGCTGAGTTGTGCACGTGAACATGAAAGTAAAAAAGAATACGCGTGAATAATTAGGGCACTCACCTGTAAACAAAAAATCTGCGAGAAAAAAGTAGTACACTGGAGCCCCGATTTTATTGTCTTACGTATTTTCAATGACCTTGAAACTTGCAGGCCATATAAACTGATGACAAACCTCGAGATTGACAAATTAAAAAAAAAAAAATTCATCGAGCAGTTTCCAAATAACTATCACATTTGTAGGTGTAATTAATGTCAACAAGTTCAAAATATCCAAGTTTTAATGTGAGCAAGTTTCAACGAAATTGCCTTGGTAGAAATTGCTGCACAGTTGACTGTTGAATTTTTGCTTCAAAATATTATGCTTGTGTATAATTGCGAGCTGTTACAACAAAGTTTAAGTAATGCTCAGATCCAATGGATTATTTGAAAGCTTAATGCCAGCTAAAACGTTGCTGAAAAGTATGGAAAGATCGGAAACTCCTAGAAAAAGTTGTAAAAGAATGAAGAGGAAGAGGTTTACGATGCGTAAATTGTGAATTTTAAAATATTCATTTTTTTCGAATTAAAAAAAATCTAGCGATTTTTTTTCTTTTATTTTTAAGTATGAGAAAATACAACATATATGCAAACGGCTTTATCTAGTTTCGTGTGTCTAATCTCGATGAAACGCGTCGAATTTTGCTCGCCACGATGGCTAGCTCGCGTTTTCCATTTTGAAGCGCTTTGGAAACCCTCGCGTAACAGTAAATTATTCAAACTTGCGGCATTCTCAAGATTATTTAGCACCTGGAATTGAACATACCACGCCACATGCCACATTCATTGCTAAATAAAATGCATGAATACAAAGCACAACCTCAATTTTATCCGTGGCATGTTTATTTCCAAGTGTTAAATAATCTTTAGAATGTGGCAAGCGTTTTCAAAGCGCTCCAAAATGGAAGACCAGAAGTAGCTATCTTGGCGAGCCACATTCGACGCGTTTCATGGAGACTAGACACATGGAACTAGATAAAGCCGTTTGCACATTTGCTGTATTTTCTCATACTTGAAAATGAAAGAAAAAAAATAGGTAGATTTTTTTTTAATTCTAAAAAAAAGGAATATTTTAAAATTCACAATTTACGCACCGTAAACCTCTTCTGCTTCATTTGTCTACAACTTTTGCTGGGAGTTTCCGATCTTTCCATACTTTTCAGCAACGTTATAGCTGGCATTAAGCTTTCAAATAATCCATGGGATCTTAGCATTACTTAAGCGTTGTTGTAACAGCTCCCAACTATACACAAGCATAGTATTTTGAAGCAAAAATTCAACAGTCAACTGTGCAGCAATTTCTACCAAGCCGATTTCGTTGAAACTTGCTCACATTAAAACTTGGATAATTTGAACTTGTTGACATTAATTAGAAAAAAATCTATCGTCGCGTTTGGAAAATATTCGCGTTTTTTTTCATGAATTGATTTTTTTAAAAAATGCTAATATCTCGTGTTCGTTTATTTTGTTCGCCCTAAAGTTCAAAGCTTTATAAAATTGGAACATTTGTTATTTCGATTGCCAAAAATCAGAGAAATCGGTTAAAGTTTACATGCCGAAAACTCGATTTAGAAAAGAGCACCTCCGTTCCCAGAAATAGCCGTGGGCCACCTTAAGGGATCCATTATTACCAACTGTGAGCAAGTCTCCAATTTAGAATTTTGTCTTAAAAAAGCGCTTTGATATCAATAGATTTCCATCAGCGATATAGCGATCAGCAAATATAAGTAATTAAAGAAGTAATAAAGTTCATGGCGGCATCCAACTGTAGCTACATGGCTCTTTCGGTAAAATTAATTTTAGAATTATTTACACAGGAGAGTTTATTTAACATATATTTACTCAGGATTATGAAAGATATACACTTTTAATCCAATTTAAAACTTTAATATCTGGTTCATGCGACAAAGCATACGTTATTTTAATTTAAAAGTCTAAATCGAAGCTTAATTTAAAAACTCATACTGTTAATGTCATTAAGAGTGTTCTCAGTAAACAGTGCTTATCATAAATAACCGCTTTTTTTGTCTCGAATTCGAAAAGAAAATTTGACGAAAATTTGCTAAAAAAGAAAGTACAAACAGCTTTGAGTCGATTCGTGAAAATAAAAATCACTATTGTGAAAAACGACTACGGTTTGTGGAGCTTTGTCTATAAAATATTTTTTAGTGACTACGTTGCCCAAATTACTTAGAGAAAAAAAAAAACTATAGGCTTATAGGATATGTTTCAACAATACTGTTGCTTCAAGAAATGTTACTGGAACATTTTCAGATGATGGATATCTCACATGATGTGACCATCCCTTAGCCGAATATTTTCGCCAATCACGAAATGCTAAACGAGTTCATTTTCTTGCTATCGCGTTTATAGAATCCATATTTCCTATAGGTGGGAAATGATTCCCAAACGTGACTGAGAAGCTCGTATATTATTTAATTCACAGAATCGCACATTTTGTGTGAGCGCGCAAGTTCGAAAGCAAGAAACCCCTTTGAACATTTGATTTTACAACCATCTCGCGCATCATTATTATTGTTCCTTTCTGACTGGGAGCATATGACTTGTATTAACTTGGCGAATTTCGCTTCGTTTAAATAACAACTGCTTAGTGTGCAATGGAGATGAAGTTCCCTACTAAAAAATACTCTTCTTCCTTTGAATAAGTGTACCCTGGGAGATAACAACCTAAATGGTCTTGAGAACGCGTAATTAATAGTTATAAATTCTACGCATTGCAAAATTAATTTTCTTACTCACCTTTCTGTTTAGTTCTCAGAGTCTGTTCTAGATTTCTTGTTAACAGTAATTAACAACGACTTGCTTTGCCAATGAACCAAACTACGGCGATTCAGCGAAAGAGTTTTAATTTGAATCCTCTCCCAATGCGTGTCGAGCGAGACGAACTCAATTATATTTCCTCTGCTAATGCAAATAATTTTTGATCAATTGCGTGAGTAGCTGAGAGGAATCACGTTTCCAGATCGTGGGAAAAAGTTCCAGAGACAGCATGAGATGAGTAAAGGTCACTGATGTTACACTTTTTTGTGCGTGTATGTGTGTGTGTGAAATTATAATATCTTTCGTATAAAAAATATAAACTGAATTTATCCTGAATTACCTTACACTCCTTCTCTCATCTGGAAAAGACAGCAAATAACAAAAAGTACGATCAGTTATTCAGAGATTTTTGGATAAGTGTTTTTTGCGATATTAGGATTAATCAAGGCCGGTTAGCGTGATCATCAGAATGATGTAATTATTTTAAGACGGAATCCACCAGGAAGTCGAGTAATATTTATTTAAGTTGGACAAAAATCGAGTACCAGAGTAATTTAAATCCTATTGCGTTATTTTCTACCAAGTTAATAAAAGTCATATTCTCCCAGTCAACAATAGAAAATATCACTGATAACACCAACAACCATTTCTTATCAGAGTCTTAGAAAATGAATTTCAAAGTTCACAAGCTATAGGGAAATTCTCACGTGCAGCCATTTTGTAAAATCGTCTTAAGCAATTCAGTGGAATTCAGTGAAATTTCAAAATTTGTTTTCGGTGATTGGTGTTGTTAGAAGAGATTTCTTTTGATAAGATATTTGAAGCAGTAACACAAAAGTTTGCAATAAGGTGTAAATAATTTTGGTACAACAATTCCTTACCAGAGCCTGAGAAAATGAAATTTAATGTTCACACGCTATAGGCAAAAGCTCGCGTCTTTTAAGCGATTTGGTGGAATTCAGCGGAACTTCGAGATTGGCTTTCGATGCTTAATGTTGTTAGAAAAGATTTATTTTGATAAGATATTTGAAGCAGTAACACAAAAGCTTGTAATAAGGTGTAAATAATTTTGGTACATAATTTTGTCCAACAACTACTCGAAGTCCTGGCGGATTCCGTCTTAATATGCATCATTTTTGAGTCTAATGCGCATGCGCTTTAGACTCTATGTAGTGGAAAAAAGCTGTTAGCAATCCCCTGGGAATGGTTTGGGATCGATAATCGTTCGGTGTAATTGTGCTTAAACAATAGCCCGCCTCATTGCGGGCTTGGTGCGGTGATCGTAATCCAATCAGGAAGCAAGGATGTTGTTAACGAAGCAACGGTCGGACGGAGCTCGAGGACGACACGCACTTGTAAAGGAAATTGTCATGTATGTAATTGGAATAAATGTTTTACACTGCAGAATAATATGAATCCACGTTTTCAAATGTGAAGCCACTTAAGATGTTCTCCTTCCAGCTGCATGTTTTTTTTTATATTCCCTGGGAAACGCAGCGTGAAATGGACATCTTTCGATGAAAAAAATCCGGAACTGAAATTTGTGTTCATAAACAAAAAATAGCTTTGAAAAAAAAAAAAAATGGAAAATTAAATAAGATTGTAGTCAGCAATTGAATTGTTCAATTCAACTGAAGTAGGATTTCATTCACAGAATGCAACTTTCATTAAAAAGAGTTTTGTTTCCACCAGTCAAGATTCAATCTTGAGCTTGAAAACAAGACAGTGTAATCAAATTACATTTCGCGCGAAATTTGCATAAACATTGAAACTTGCCAAAAAGTAGTCAAGACAGAATGAAAACTCGCTTTAATAGTTATTGAATTCAAATCACTAATGTGATTATTGCAGATTAGCCGAATATTTTCGCCAATCAGGAAATACTAAACGAGTTCATTTTCTTGCTATGGCGTTTATAGAATCCATATTTCCTATAGGTGGGAAATGATTCCCAAACGTGACTGAGAAGCTCGTATATTATTTAATTCATAGAATCGCACATTTTGTGTGAGCGCGCAAGTTCGAAAGCAAGAAACCCCTTTGAACATTTGATTTTACGACCATCTCGCGCATCATTATTATTGTTCCTTTCTGACTGGGAGCATATGACTTGTATTAACTTGGCGAATTTCGTTTCGTTTAAATAACAACTGCTTAGTGTGCAATGGAGATGAAGTTCCCTACTAAAAAAATACGCTCCTTCTTTTGGATAAGCGTACCCTGGGAGATTACAACCTAAATGGTCTTTAGAACGCCTAATTAATAGTTATGAATTCTGCGCATTGCAAAATTAATTTTCGTTCTAGATTTCTTGTTAACAGTAATTAACAACGACTTGCTTTGCCAATGAACAAACTACGGCGATTCAGCGAAAAAGTTTTAATTTGAATCCTCTCCCAATGCGTGTCGAGCGAGACGAACACTTGAAATCAATACAACAAAAACAATTCTATTTCCTCTGCTAATGATAATAATGTTTGATCAATTGCGTGAGTAGCTGAGAGGAATCACGTTTCCAGATCGTGGGAAAAAGTTCCAGAGACAGCATGAGATGATTAAAGGTCACTGATGTTACACTCTTATGTGAGTGAGTGAGTGTGTGTATAATATCTTTCGTATAAGAAATATGAACGTAACTTATTCTGAATTACCTTACACTCCTTCTCTCATCCGGAAAATACATCAAATAACAAACGTACGATCAGTTATTCAAAGATTTTTTGGATAAGGTTTTTTGTGATGTTAGGATTAATCAAGGCCGGTTAGCGTGATCAGCCGAAGTGGAAGGTTGATTATCTCAAAAACAGAATGATGTAATTATTCTAATATGAATCATTTTTAGAAATAATAACGATCCGCTAATTAATGCCATGTTTACAAGCGCCGAGAAAACGGCACACCCAGAATTATCCAAAACTTAGCTACTCTCCTTTCCTTATATCCAGAGCTTCGAATCGATGGCTAATACTTTGTCTTATCTTTCAAAGACAAATCCGTCCTTCTTGTCAAGATTCTTCCAATTTTATTTCCTCAATTTTGTTTGATTGCTCTCTTCTCTACTTATGGTCACTGTTTAGTCCCACGTGGACCTGTCAACTGATTTGTGCATCGTTGAATATATCATAAGGCATAACATTTTTGTAAGCCATTTTCATCATTCTTCGTCATTCAGTACACAAAACTTGTAAAAGCGCCTAAGTTTTAGAGTCTGTATTGATCTTTTTGTTATATTTACATTTTCGTTCATTCATTCATTCATTCATCCATCCATCCATCCATCCATCCATCCATCCATCCATCCATCCATCCATCCATCCATCCATCCATCCATCCATCCATCCATCCATCCATCCATCCATTCCTTCCTTCCTTCCTTCCTTCCTTCCTTCATTCATTCATTCATTCATTCATTCATTCATTCATTCATTCATTCATTCATTCGCTCTTTCTTTCGTTCTTTCGTTCATTCGTATATTTATTAATTTATTTATCTAAGGGGTAACCGCACAAAAAAGATAGTCACAAACAGATTTGTGACTTTCTGTATCCACATGTCGTTAAAATGTTTCAAAAGCATTTTATTTTGTTGGACAGCAAGATATGACTGGGAGCACCCTTTCGTATTTGTTTAATTTTTTATTTGAGTATTTGTATTCCATTAATAAACCTCAAGGATAAAATATTTAAAAGCTTCATTGCAAGCCTTTTTCACAATGTCTGGTGAGCCTTGTTATTCAATAGTCCGGATTTGCAACCTCAAAACGGTAAATTTTACTTGGGACCCTTAATGTAATTGTTTATCACTAAGTAATTGATGTGATGGAGCCATTAATTTCGCTGATAGGTTTCGCAGCGTTCTCATTCCTTCGATTTCAGCGACTGTAGTTTAACTTAAAAAAATAGCGGGCTTTCGATTGGCTCACATCCACATAATATCAAAATTAATTGTTTCGTCCATGTTATACCTTTTTATTTCAAATTTAAAAGTTTATTGATTCAAAAAAAAAAAAAAAATGCCTAGAAAAGAAAGAAAGAAAAACTTCATGCTACCGGGAAGCCTGCGTTGCAGCCGAACTAAACCCCGGTACGCTCTTAAAGGAAAACATTTAGACAGATATTCTAAAACAAAAACTGAATAAATACATAACGAGTTTGCATGCTTAGAAACGTTTTCATAGCTTTTCACATCAGTAAAGTGATGACAGTTGGTTCCTTTTCTATATGGGTGCAAGTGTTTGAGATGGAAATTTGCAGGTGGAAATTTGGACAAAGGAAACTTCATGGACTGCAGTTCTTTCTTTCTCCCCTTCTTTTTCTCGGGCCACACCGCCTTAACTCATGTCTTTCCACCGCTCTAATCCATCCAAGTTTAAAACTAGAAATGAGGAGAATAGTTATTTTTAAGCCGCTTTGTTCTTTATAGTCATTCTTTAAAAACAAAAACACACATTTTCACATATATAACTTCGCTGCTATAAGTACGTGATTGCACAGTATAATTAACTTGATAAGCAGTGTAATTTTCTGATTATTTTCTTTACTTCTTTCTTTACACCCGCTATCTTCCAACAGTAAAGGACCGGGTTAAGAGACGAGTTAAACGTAAGAAGAGATAACGTTAGTTCCCAAGCCAGGGCAAGAGCTGGTGGATATTGACCAGTTACACTGACTACAATTGTTGATATGCTAAATGGAAGATAACAAGCCACAAATGTCATTTGCACCCAAAGTGCACTGGACACTGTCTTCTTGTATCGTGCCATATTCACTGGAGTTCTTTCTTCGTTCGGTTGCCATTGTTGATCACGATCTTGTACTTGAAACTGGTAATTGCGGAGTGTAAGAAAGATTTTCGTGTAACAGAAGGTTGAGATTACTATCCCCGACAACACTCCTATGCAGATGATAGACGTAGTAATAAGAAAATTGTATAGGTATGTCATTGCAGCAGCAGTGCTGAAAAGCCAAAAATGAATTACCAAGACCCAAACTCGCTTCAAGGTTACCACCTGTCTGAATTTCAGCCCCAACAAAAGGGCAAGAAGTCTGTCCACACTTATTGCAGTCAATGTTAATCCTGAAACTCCACAAAAAACTGTAGCTGCGATTTTAAAACTTGTATCAAGATGGTCACAACTTTTGGAGTCATCTGAAGACATAAAAAATGCAATGCGGAGAGGCTGTAGAATGAGGCCCACGCAAAGGTCGGTGCTTGCTAGGGAACGAAACAACAGTTTCGATGAGACATGAAGGGACGTGACTTTTGGAAGAGCAACGATGATAAGAACATTTCCCAAAACTGCAGTGATGGATATGAAAATATTCAATGTCGAGATAAATATGTCTAGAGGTACACTTTTAAGCCCTGAACAGGAGAAGTCTTGGCTAAACGTTTGGTTTCCATCTCCAGTAAGCTCGGCCATTTTCTTCTTGAAAAGTCAAGGATCTGCTTTTCATAAATTACTGAGCAATAGTTTTAGCTTCTCTTCTTCCACCAGTGATAGAAAGCGTTTTAGCTTTCACACTTTCCTGCGAAATAAAAATCGCCAAAAAAATAAAAGTGAATTGATTAACAACCTGCTAACATTCCATTTTTGTGTTTTCTACATAGTAAAAAGTTCTATGTTGGAAGTGTCTCATGTCCTCTAGATAATGGTAGCTACAGTAGAATAGAGAAAATTGGCCCTAGGTCTTTTCTGTACGATATTCGCCGAGTACAGACCTCACGCGTAGAAAATAATTTAAATAATTTGAATATTGATGCAATTTAGAGCGTTGTTCGTCCAACAGAACTTATCGGAAGGTGCTTACTCGTCTGTTTGTTTGTGTTGAACTCGAAAACAAAAATTGCTGAAAATTTGCTGGATACTTTAAACAGATAAAAAATTGTTAAAAACGTTAAACTGCTTTGCAGTTTCAGTATAATGAAACAGTTTTGTTTGGTGTCGTGCTGTTACAAGAAAGCGAATAAGTACTTCTATTATATGACTAGCTCCGTGAGCGGTCAAGATGAAGCGAATCTCGTGCTCTGATTGGCTACCCGAGCGGTCAAGATGTGCGCCATTGATTGTGCATGCAACTGGCTTCCTTTTCAGTGCTCGAAAAAAGTCATAAAATAAATCCTTTATTGATCAAGCTTGTTCAGTCAAGATGGCAGGATATTGGCCTCGTTCTTTTTTGGCGTTTTTATGTACCTCGACTTCGTCTCGGTCCATAAACACGCAGAAAAAGAACTCAGCCAACATCCCGCCATCTTGACCTCACGCTTAGTCAATAACCCATATAAAAAAGAAAGAGACAGAGAGACTCTGTTTACAAAGCTATTTGTAATAGAATATTCCGTTTATCCAAATTACTTAGAGAAAGAAACAAAGTATTTTCTATTATGCTTCATTCTGCATTGTTATATTTTGTGTATAAAAGGGTCCTTAAGCTTTTTATGTTGGGGTGAGGTTTTTTTTTGCTCAAACGTACGCATTAAGACAAATCGAGAAGCGTGTGAATAAACCATTTGAAAGGCTTGAATTTGTGTGCAGATTTCTCGAGAATAGCTGCAGTGGCATGAACTGTCCTTTATTCAAACCTCGTTTCTCTTTTGAGTATTCACACGCGTTGTTCGTTTCCTATCAATGCATATCTCATGTTAAGAGAACAGGTCAATTCACTTCTTAATGTGCTTTTTTCACAAAAGTCTAATTTGTGGAGCTAAAGCAACCTGAAACCAGCAAATTTTCGTATGATTTAGGATTTTAGGTATTTTAGCTTAAGAGAACAGGTCAATTTACTTCTTAATGTGCTTTTTTCACAAAAATCTAATTTAAGGAGCTGGAGCAACCTGAAGCGAGCAAAATTTCGTATGATTTAGGATTTTAGCTATTTTAGCTTTAAGAGAAGTTAATTAATACAGTAATTTCACGGATTATGTTATTATTTTCACTCACCTTTCTGTTTAGAACTCAAATTTAATTTAGTCTTCTTTTTAGGGTAAGGTAACAACTTGCTATTCAGAGCCAAACACCTGCAACACAAGGAATAGGACAATGGTTTTAATACTCTCTTAAGAGGTGTCGAGGAAAATATACGGCTATCCGTAATCAATATAGCAAAAAGGTTCGAAACCTCTGTTATGCAAATTGTAATTGATCAGCTGCGTAAAGAGCTGAGCGGTCGATAACGTTCGCAAATCGCACGCACACACATCACGATAAGAAAAAGAAAGAATGATGCGATGTCCTCATCTATTGTGATTTAGACTAGCAACTAAATTCATTGAAAATTAACTTTCATTTTTGAACTCTCGCGACAATTCAAGCGAATAATGTAAAACAAAGTACAGTCGTTTATTTAATAAAAAATCATGGGAAGAGGTTTTGCAATATGCTGATTGATCACGTTTAAGATTAAAGTTATGTACTGAAGAAGAAGATTTATGATATATTTGTTATCAAACTAAAGAAGAAGGCGCGGAACACAACTTCGCTGTGCTTATGTTCATAGAATGCTCATGTAATTCCGCAAAGCATTCGTTTATCTGTTGAGCTTCTTTGTCGGGTGTGTCGATAGCTCTAGGATTATAATATGCTATTGTAGGTTCTAATAGCCAATAACAAGAAGCAGTTCGGGGGATATCCATTTCTGGATATATGATGACGTCACTAAAAATGGCGTCTTAGACCTCAGTGGGAAAATCAGCATTCGCATCACTTTTTCGCCCCTATTGTTTTAGTCCCTTTTTTCTATCCCATGAGACCAAGCGTGATTGCTAAAGGACCATCACAGGAACTCGTGAATGTGCGACAAGATGGCTTCCTTCTCTGCATCGCCGAGAAAAATGTAACGAAAGTGAAGTCAACGGTTGTGTTTTGGATGCGTTCCGAGTGGAGTTGTCTTTGATTTCTTGCAAATTTCAGGTTTGTAATAATTTTTTTGGTTTTCGAAAAAATTACTTTAAAAAACTAGAGTAAATTTGCTTGTTGTTTATTCAAACAAAATGCATATGCACGATACTTTAGTTCATATGCACGGCCTTTGAAAATGTGTCACGGTGTAATTTCCGCACCATTACTTGCTCACAGTGCAAGGTTTTTGTTTATCCTTGGTTTGCATCTCTGAATTTTCTTGTAGACCCGATTTCAAGTTGTATATATTTGTTGTTTCTTAACAGGCAATGAAAAATCACCTTGATTTTGTAAGATTATGTTGGAAAAGTCTCGAAACGAATCGTTGAAATATCTGTTGGAAGGCAGTATCAATTAACGAAGGTTCTCGGCGAAAAGCGTCAGGTTAACCTGGTCAACATAACAACTGGCATGAGAATAAGGGTAAGTAAATTCAGTTTTTTAGGACCTAGATACAACAACACTTGTCCAGAAAATTAAAAAAATTGCCTATTCATCTTCTTCTTCAAAAGCACAGGCACAAATAAAACTTGTTTGGTCAATCGGGCTGCAATTTTGCCTGTGTTTAATGGGTCTTCACATTCTGGTCAGACTGCAGCATACTGTGGTCCCCTGTTCTATGAGTCAAATGAGTCAATGACTCAAAGTGATTTTCACACAGAGAAGGTTATTATCTCTCGAGCCACAGTTTGCCTGTATACAAATTAGAAGCACTCCACTTTTGTTGTGGCTAGTTCCAGTCCAATTTGCTTGTGTTAATTCTACTCCAGTTTTCTTTTGGTTAGTTCCACTCTGGTTTGTTTGGGTTTAGTTCCACTCTGTTTTGGTTGCAGGTAGCTTTTACTTGTTAGCAATGGCTGCACTATTTTCAAATTAATAAGATTAACTGTACATAAAAATTTAACATTTGAATCATAGACTCATGACTCATTGACTCATTCGACCTGCATAAACTTTGATCTCATTTCTAGTATTTTTACAAGTATGATTTCCTTAATTGCTTATGGATAATTATCTTGCTTGGTTACTTGAGGGTGACTGAAACCTCTGTCATTTGTAAATAAGAATTTCAAACTCCCTCCCTCCCCCCTGCACCTCGTGGGTCTTGGCAAAGTGAGAGTCAGCGAGTCATGCGAGTCATTACGGTTAGCCCAAATAACACATCCGTTAGCCTGAATAGCATTCCTGTTAGCCTACAGTTAGCTTCAGTAGCTTCCGGCTAGCTTTGATATTGGGATAAGAGATTTCTTGCTCGCAGGGCTCGCATGGCTCGCAAGTCATGCAAGCCATTCCGGTTAGCCAAACTGGTTAACCTAAAAAGAACTCGGTTAGCCTAAATAGCACTCCAGTTAGCCTACAATTAGTTTAGTAGCTTGTGGTTAGCCATTTTATAGGGATAAGGGATTTCTGGCTTGCATGGCTCACTGGCTCACATATTGTACAAACTCGCACCTCCCTTGTTTCCGGAGCCTCTATGATATATGACCAGTAATAACCTTATATCCAGAGCTTCTGTTTATGCTGTTCCCTCCTAAATTTAACTACCAAGCTATCAACCATAATTAGGGTATGGGGAGGATCTGGGCTGGCCTAGTACATGTACTACTTCTAAAAATGGATTTTTCTGCTATCTTCTTCCATGGTATACCAATAAACCTTTTTCACCAAGTTTTACTATTTGTAGTTCACATGGTAAAGTATTATGTAGTAGTGTGAAAACTTAGTTCAACAAATGCAGCTATAGCTTTTCAATTCAGACCTTAAGCCTCATATCCTGAAATTTTAGTAGGGTAGCATATCTCTATTTACTATTTGGGAGACTTGGTCCAGCAGAAATCCACAGACTTGACAGTATGGAAATGCTAACAGAATCAATATCAATACACAGTGATGGATAATATTTGTTAAAGGAAAGGAATAATTATATTAGTTAAAGTGCTCTCACTGCCTTAGTAATACAATTTGCTAATTAATATTTTTTTTCTTGCAGGTTATAGCAAGAAAGCTGTAGAGAAGAGGAAAAGGAAGTTATGAAATGATTAGAAGGACATAATAAAATTGCTTTTGAATGAGTGTTGTTGAATGCTTTAGACAAGTTACCATAAATGTTAGTTTCATCCCATCTTGCACACAAAATACACACACTGCAAAATTTTGATTGTAAACAGAAAAGGGATTGCAGTGTCTGAGGCAACAGGAAAGAATGGTACCTGAAATTGGATAGTTGAAAGATTTTTGGGGACTAAAAGCTGTAGTGGCAGAAAATTTTTGGGACTGAATAATACTTAAAATTTACTTTATTGCCTGAATTTTTCCCAAAATGCAAGAGAATTTATGTATACAATCAGGGTAATCCTGAACAAAATATTACAACTTTTCCATAAGCATACCTGGAACATTTTCAGAGACTAAATCTCATGATTTTTTAATCATCGAAAGCATTGCATGCGACACGTGGGAACGATAGAATAAACTTCCCATATTAAAACAATTCTAACCTGTGCCAAATTCTATAATTATAACAAAGAGTTGAGTTTGAGTTCGTCAACTGTCAAGTAATATTATAGCCCGATGAAAGAGTTATTATAGTTAAATGTAATAGAGTTCTTCATATTGCAACAGCAAACAGCCACACTCTAAACTCATTTTTAGCCGAAGTATCTTTCCTGATGGCATGCATATCGGCTGTAAGCGAACGGTCATGATGCTTCAACTGTCTTAGCCTTGAGAACGGGACATCGTGGAAAATAATCGTTAATATTGCTAAGTACAGTGCGGTGGAATCCCGATTTATCGAACGGAGGAAACGAAAATTGATTTGAGAAAGGGCGGAAATAATTGAAGCGTTCAAATGAGTGAAAAAAAAAAACAACAAACAAACAAAGCAGCTTGTTATACTCTTTCTTCTATCAGACTCGAGGGCCGACGACATGTTTATTTTTGCTCACCGTTCTATACTGGAGCTTAGTCCTTCCGCAATCTAAGCAATGTTTTGGTTTTGTGTGAGCCAATCAGATTACAGGAAATCGTATATCCAGAAATGGATATCCCCCGAACTGAGAAGGACAGCGCCTTTGAAATGTATAATGAAAAATATTAATCTGGAATATCATACAATTAAGGTGGCTAATGATGGTTTAGATATTCCCATCTTTGGCATTTTATATTGTCGTTGAAAAGTGGTAGTTCAATTCTAACTTCATCCAACTCAGGGAAACCTGTGTAAGGCTAAAGGTACTATAAATTTGTTTTCAAATACATTTTGGTCGATTATAAAATTGGTTTCATTTCTACCGGAATTACATTAATTCTAGAAGCACCAAAACTACCAGAAGATGTCTTTCACTAAACTACTTACTGCCTTGATCTTCCAGCTGTACTGTAAAGGATTCGGAGTTGAGATAAACAAAAGCAGCGAAATTGTACAAGCCGAGCGAGGTAATGAAATAGTGAGCGTCACCCCGTGCTGGCGAGTACATATGCTTCTGCGCTGGACACTATGTTTCTGTTATATACAGTACAATTCCGCCCCCGTTCGATTTAGTTTGTCTTTGTAAACATGTTTTCGTAATGATGGAGAATATTGAGATGTTTTTTTTTTTTTTTTTTTTTGGGGGGGGGGGGGGGACAGAATCCCGAGATTGGTGTACAGGATATCAGTGCTACGCAGACAATGGCTATGGTCATAACAAACTGGAAAAATTAAATGTCGCGTTGCAAGAAATCCAAGCGATTATAACACAGACACGTACTCGCCTGTATTTGGTTTAACAAAAGCTTATATTTCTTAGTAACATTCAAGACGATAAACGCAATCATCTTTTCCCTTTTATCGATTTTGTTTTCATCCTCCCATGTAATCATATCGAGAATAAAATTACGTATGTAAGTTCGGCTACCTGTAACTCGAAGGCAAAAATAGTCTTGTTTGTATCACAGATTTTTGATTTCGAGTCCTTTCTGGTTTGGGAAAAGTTAAAATAAAATGAATGCAATTAATTGAACCTTCAAGGGGAATTGAAAGCTGTCGGAATTCAACAAACTAATGTATACTAATACGAATTTTGAGTTGCTACTAAATATGAAAGCCTAGCTCTACTTACATCACCCACAAGACAATTGCCAATCTACGTTCGCTATCTTCTTTATGCGACGAGCCGCGGCTATAAACATCATGACAACTTTTGAGCTGAGAGGAAATTTAATTCTTATCAAATGCCGTAATTTATCAGCTTCAGCTGTCAATATTTATCTAGTTTGAATTGAGTTTTGTTTAATTGAGGTGTTCGTATTTGTTTTGAAAGCGAAATTTTGCTCTAAATGTCAAGGAATAACCGACAAGTAATCAGTTGGTGTATATAAATGAATGTCTTGTATTTTTAATATCATTAAGTCTGTACCTATCTGTTTAGTTCTTTCGAGAAAAAAAGTATGGAGACAACTAAATTCGGGAGAAATTTTTTAAGGGTGTTTGCAACAGAATTGGACAGTTGCTAATGTGCCAAACCATCGCCTCCAGATAGGAAAGTCTAAGAAACGGAAGGTGGTCAATAAGAGATATCAGCAACTCATTAAATGACCATTTCTCAAACATACACTAATTTTATTCTTACACATCGCCTGTTGGAGCTTACATTTTTCTCTTCGGATACGTGACTGGTCAAACTATTCATGAACTAATAATATGGTGTGGGTGAAAATGAACTTTTTTTTGGCCGAAATAAATTCAAATTATTCCTCCAGTAGGCATGTTGCTGAAAATTCAGTACCAAAACAGAAGGCAGGGGGCGGTTCTGGGGAGCCGTTTGACACCTTTCTCTCGATGTCTGTCTGTTTGCACAATATTTGTAAAAACTGGAAACGGAATATGAAGTTATTGATCGGGGGGAATACGCAGATTACATTTCGTGCAAAATCTTTCAAGCGAATATTACATCAGGCATTTCATTTTTGTGAAAGGATATTTGCCTTGCGAGTTTACTTAATAGTCTTATAGCATGTCAATCATGCACAAATATGCCCGGTATGATAACATCCGATTTACCTTAGCTATTTACGGTAATTACAACATATTTAATTGCATGGTCCTTTTTCTTTGCATTTTTAAAAAAATATATGAAAACCCACCATCTACGCTCACTGGATTAATCCAAGTCTAACATGGCGAAACATGTTACTGTAGACATCAATGTATTGAGCAAAGATGAATCATATACTAAGTGTTTTATATGCTTTGAAAACAACGATATGCCATCAGGCAAAAAAGAAAAAAGTATATATATATATATAAAAACAATAGCTTCTCAAATAAGTCGATGTCCAATTATTGTGATTTATACGCTTTAATTAAATAAAAATGAAATCTTTTTTTTGTTGAAATTTTCCTTTTCAGTCAGCCTTGTCATTATCAAAATAATTGCCTTCGTTCTGTGCAACCAAACTTCAACGAAATCGAAAGCGCGCTGTAATTGTGAATAGAGGAGTAAATTAAAATGATGTAGTTGCTCGGCTTCTCCCAATTTTAAATATGCACCGCCTGTAGCTAACTTCAGTTTAAGCTTGATGGAGTTGAAGTTTAAAAGTGGTAAAAGGTTCCACATGAATGTCAGCATACCCCTAAACTCTGTAGATTTTTGTGAAGAAAAACTGCAAATCCAGTTGAGATATTTCGCTCGAGAAACAATAAAGCTGTCTAATCGCGTCCTTAACTGCATGTTGTATAAATAAATGGCCGATTCACATACGAGTTTAACATGCCGCTGCTTTCCAACCTATAAGTCAATATTCGGTGTATTCAATCCAGTGATAGCAAATCTTTCTAACACCAACAAAAGGGAGGATAACATGAAACTAGTGTTAACTGCACCCACAATGCACTGGACACCGTCTTTTTGTAACGTGATAAAATCATTGGAATTCTTCTTCCTTTCGGAAGTCCTTGGTCAACATGGCCTTGTAGTTAGGCTAAATGATGTCGTAGCCTAATCATGAGATAGATTTGTGTATAGCAGAAAGTAAGGCTAATTACGCATTGCAATATTTTTGCGGATATAATGTAGTGACTGACAGAGAAGTCATAAATGATTGTTGTTGCAATTAATGGCCCAGCAGAAAGCCACAAAGTAACAGCAAAGACCCACAATCGGCCCAAAGTTATATCACGTTTGTATCTTAACCCCCATATATGGGCAAGAAATCTGTCCACACTTATTGCAGTCAGAGTAAACAAAGATACTGCACAAAAAAAGAAAAAACATGTGCTGTTAGAATCGATTAGATACTATTAACAACGTTATGTGTGCGCTGGAGACATGGAGACATCAAATAGATAACAAGAAGAGGCGGTGAAAGGAAAGATGAACATTGACGCGTCACTTTTACATGGGCGAATCATACATAAAACAAAAGGATATAATCGGTAGGTGAATATATCGGCTTTTTTTTTAGTATATATCAATATCTAAGAATATTTTCATGTGATATAGTTTCTACCTTTAGTTAGGGTATCAGTTTGTATATAATGCATCTGTTACCTAGGAACCATTCGATTAGTTTCCAATAAGCTTGAATGTAACGCGTTTGCCATAGAAACCATTCGCAGAGCAAGCGGTAGAACCTGTCGTGAGAGGGATGGGAGCAGGTTGATGTTGACGGTCAGCTAAGGGTTTCTCTTAAAGTGCCTATGAAGTAAAAATTAATTAATGCTTATTTGAAAGACTTTTACAAATAAAGAAGAATGGAATTTACCGTTTTGAAAGATCTTCTTTCGTTTAGGAGATATTCACGTTTTTCTGTTATGCAAATGAGGAAAGTGATGACGTCATAAATTGTTCCACTAAAACATAGATCACAAAATCAAGGATATCTCTGAAAATATAAAGGTGGTATTTTTGAAACTTGGCATCAGTAGTGACCTTCCTTAAAGGTGCAAGATGGCTCATACTATGATGTAACCATGGCAACACTCTTGGTTCCAGGCTCTTTCTGTCATAAACCAAATATCTCAATTTGCAACCCTTTAAAGTGGGACAGCGGGTCTGGCTTGGAACACAAAAAATGCCCTATTACCCTAACTCTCCTCATTAGCTTGTTGGGAGCGGATCATCTTTAGTTAAGCAAAAACTGGTGATATCAGTATTAATTAAAATAGGTATATGCAGCAAAACTATTGCCATGACAACGGCACAACAGGGGTCATTTTGTGTCTTTTGTGGTGTTCATTAATGGTGCCAAGTTTGAAGAACACAGCTCAAATATTCCAAGAGATATTCATGATTCAGTGCTTCATCTTTTTGTGGAACAATTAATGACGTCATTATTTTCCTCATTTGCATAATACAAAAGCGTAAATATCTCTAAAACGAAAAAAGATATTGCAAAAAAGAAAACGCCATTCTTATTTATTTTGAAAAGCCTTTAAAATAAACACCAATTATTTTTTTTTACTTCATAGGCACTTTAAATTCGAGACAGATCGATTAACCAAATGAAAACTATGACATTTTATAGCTTTTTTAAGCGATGACGTCATCGCTTAATGTCGTCGTGCGAGTGGACGGGATCTGATCTGGGTATCGATTGTCAATGGGAGCAAAGGACTCTCACCCACCCAGAGTAGAAGTAATTCGAGTCTTAGGCCGGGTCGCTAAGCTGTCTGTTGGCCGTTTGGGTAACGCGGAGTTTGAATCAAGCCTCTGCCGATGGCTTCAAGTGGGAAAGTTTTAAGCGTTTTATTCGGTTTGTGTGAAATTTCAACGGAAACAAAGGACAGGAATGGAAAAAGTATCTATCGTCCGTGATCTACCCGGAGTTTGGAGACGGCTGGAGCTGTTGGAGCGAATTTACGGCCGTTTTCCGTCAGCGGATCGGCTCGACTGCTTCGTTGGAGTACCCAACCTTGGGAAAGGATATATCTCTACTCACGGTCACTGTTCTGTCACACGTGACCCTTTCAACTAATTTTTCGTCGTTGAATGTATTATATGGCATAACATTTTTGTAACCAATTTTCATCATTCTTGGTTATTCAATACTCGGCTACTGCCTTTGCTTTTCTCGTAATTATAAATTGTGTCTTGTTTACCTCTGCAATACATTTGGGGCGGTTCGGCATACTCCTCTGGCCCACACTGCGTGCATTTCTTTGCAGCACGGGAATATTCCAGTTGGCGGAAATATCCGAAAATAAAAAGAAATATATATATATATATATATATATATATATATATATATATATATATATATATATATATATATATATATATATATATATATATATATATATATATATATATATATATATAAATAAATGAA